>JABBWF010000192.1:0-87199 GCA_016647645.1 Suillus variegatus
AAGACTCTGTGTGCTGAGAAGCCCAAACGAAAGTGTTGTGCAGACATGCAGCACGAACTCAGCATTTATGAGGATACCATCACCGTCTATGCTTGTAAATATGGCTTGATGGTTGAAATGTTTCCTAGCTGTGAACTTCTTAACAAGAAACTTCTGGAATCTCCAACTCCCTTTGATAGCCCTGAATGATATACGACTGCAGCGACCCAAGATTCTGCATTCCTAGATGAGCTTTATCACCACTGTCCCGAGTCCTTGCACAAAGTGATGGAAACATCTTATTTTAGTGATCTTGTACGTGGCTTTTCATTCTTTGCCATTGACACATCGCTTATGCAATAACATTCTTCTCATAGGTGCTGAAATCCATTCCTGATGCTCCTGCCAACAAGATCAAGAAACTTCATGGTGTTGCTGGTGATATTTTTCAGCTTCCCACAAAGTATTTTATGAACACCAACTTCGAGAGAGCTACCATCCCCAAAATACAACACCTGCTCGGGGTCACGTCTGCGATGAATGTGACATACAAGACCTTCCTGCCAGTATTGTTCCCAGGATTGAAGGAAGACAAGTCACTCAAGTCCGTCTTTGGGAACTGGGAGCTCTTAGCTCAAGTGAGTCCATTAATACTAGCACCATTCTTTAATGCTGATGATTTATATTACACTATAACTCAGATTCTGAAAGCTTCATTATGTGGTGTTACTGTCACAACCCTTTAACGAATTAACGCAAGGTCGAAGACTAGGACTCGAACAACAAGATAATCACAAAGAAATAGATTTGAGCAGGTACGTCTGGGCTGGTACAAGTAATGTACAGACGAGAGGTTTGAACTAAGGAACTACTGACTACGATAAGCTACCTATATACATATATTAAAGCGGAGACTGAATCTTAGTTCAAACTATCGACCAATCAGAATAAATGAAAGTATCGTACAATTCTATATATAACTATGATGTCATAACACGTGCCGCAGCAACCGACAGACTCTGGAACATTCCAAGAGTATCTCGTGGAATAACGTCTACGTCATCCTCGGCATTGTCCGAATAGTCACGTGATTCAATCACGGGCGAGTTTGGTAATTCTATAATAGATGCCATAGGCATAATAGGTGGGACTTCTTCAACTGTAAATAGATTACTATGTATGGGCGCTTTCTCTGAGCGTTTAAATGACTTAGAGTTCAGAAAAGAATAATGGTTCATATGAGGTACTCGTGACAGTTACCTCACTCAACCAAGATTCAAGCAGTGGCAGCGCACATACAAACTCTCTCAAGTGGAGTGTTCACCAAGTCATGCCAGGATCAATAGCTTGGGCAGCAGTCATCGTAACATATCAGTTCATTTATTGAACACTCAAATCTTACGCATCAGTGGCAGGTGATATTTTTACTTTTGCCTGATACTGAGTTTTCAAGCAGTGGCATTGGGAAGAAGTCAAATATTAACTACAAGAACCTTTTCTTTCACTACAAGAAAGTTTTGGTTACCAAATGGACGACGAGGCGCATCATAGCAATTGTCACTAATATCAACTGCTATATCTTTAGTGCCACAAAAGTTTCAGCTGTTGAATCTGTGGAACAAGAGGACTACACGGATGCTATCGATTGTGCACTCGCAGCACTTGACATGGACAGTGATTCAGATGATGAATCCAATGCCTTGGCCCAGGTAGTTGCCGCTCTTAGAGCAGCCAATCCTGTTGTGGTCCCTGAGCCGACAATCCAGAACTTTTCACCCTCACCAGATTCGAACATAATCAATTCAGAACCTAATTTTATTACTGCCACCACCGCAAGGCTGGCCATTGATGCGAGGGACTTGACACCACTTGGAGAAGCTGAAGCGCAAGTTGCTGAGATATTGGAAGGCAGTGTTAGCAGAAGTGGACATGGATGTGGACATGGACGAGGGAGAGCTAGAGGGAAGTGGGGAGCTGTAACAGATTCTGAAACTCGCACAACTCAGTCTCACAGATAGATTTACTTTGTCTCCCAATGAATATACTACATTTGTCATTGTCTTTCCTCTTCTCTTGCAAATAGTGTTCGAATGTGTCACTGGGATATTATTAATACTCTTGAAAGTGCAGGGTAATATAACTCCCAGTGTGCGAACAAATCTGCGTACAGATCAGAACAAGCGATAAAGATCAAAAGATGAGGTCATCCAGCCTGAGAGTGGGACACAGTCGCGGCACCATCAATGTCAGGCAAGTAGGCCAAAAAAACGAGGTTACGCACATCCTGACAATGGAATACAGCCACTGCATAGACAAGTGCAGACGAATACATTCCATGGAGATAGGAAGGTGCGCAGCTGGAGTCAATGATGATATTAGATATATGAGGTCCAAAGATTGATTCAGATGCACCCATGAGCAGTCTTTCCCCAATGTATCAATGAAGATTGACAAAGTTGGTGTATGAATGGAATCCTGCTGGAATATTATTTATTGTGATCATCAGGATAAAGCAGGAATTCTTGCAGATAACAAAACAACACACACAAATATTAGGGGACTGCCGAGTGCGCACAGATAGTGAATGCTTGAGGGTCAATTTGGAGTGAGTGGAGCTCAGGTGGAACACACAAATGTTCATGCAAATGGCCCGTCCTTACATATATTATTGGACAGGGGGAACTGACATTGCCAATGAAATTCAAGACCCCACAAGGCAGAATTGATGGAGCTTGAATTGAAATAATGCCTAATACATTGACATGACATCCTAAATCGTCTGTTCCTTCTCTCCCAACACCATTGACATAGTAATAATAACCCTTCGGGCACCCGTCATTCAACAAACTCCCTATTGACTCTAACAAATTCACACTCTCCTCTCTCAATCCCATCACAGTTGCACTTTAATCAGCCCTCAATCTCCTTTCAAGTCGCCCTAAATTTAGGCTCAGGCATGTAATCCACTTCAGTGTTTTGGCTCTTTTGTGTTCTGAAACTTTTGCACAGTTGCCTCACTAGCAGCTATGCTCACAACCATTCAAATACACCTTGGCACCATCACTTAGACCTCAAAGTATGCACAGTGCAACAAAATATGCACAGTGCAACAAAATATGTCAGTATAGAAGATTCAGAGGTTAGTACGAAATGGGTGCATGTGCATCACTGCTCTTAGACTGTACTGATGCTTATTATTAGTCAACATGTGGATTCCACAGACAGGCGATGTCCATCATCTGCCTTGCATCATTTCTCAGCTTCTTTATTAATTGCTGGACTGCATGTTCCAATTGGACCATCAATCATCAGTGATTTCTATTATGGCCTGCATAATATGCTACAATGTTTGACAGTTGCCAAGGACCCTCCGGTGCACTGTGATCGACCTTTAGATGCAGACAGCTGCTATTAGTTAGTAACTAAAAAACCTGAATAATATTATTGTTATTATTGCAATCAAATATGTGTATTATTCTAACCAATGGAATAAATTGTAATTCTTATCACAAAGAATATATTTGCATTATGACAAGATTTGGAAGCCTGCAATTGCCATTGCGAGACTTGTCAGTACATTCCAATGACTTTGCAATAAATTTTGCAACAATGATTTCAATCACCATTACCACGTGATGTGATAGTGTGGTCGTGATTGTCATGACTCATCATTATTGCAACCATGCTTGAAACCATCATTTAAATGATGATGACAATTACGACTCTATTATAGCAACCTATTTAAAGACATGTTCTGCATTTGGGCCTTGAAACACATTGCAAGGTGTTGAAATCTAAATTAGGAATTTCCGACATATATGGTCTGGGAATTCCCCACCTCAGAATATATGTAGGCTGGAAGTTCCTGACATAAGAATATATGTGATCTGGGAATTCCCCAGTGGACTTGGTATAGCAGCTCATGAAATATATGTAAGTTAAGAATTTCTATGATGGACTTATGTACTTCCCAGTGCCACATATTTCTCAAATGTCCCATTACCGCCCTCTAATGCTCCCCATAACACCTTCCCATGATCCCTATACTACCTTCTCATGGTCTTTATTCTCATACCACTACTCTAAATTATACCAGTAATGCCCCCTACTTAACTCAGAGCATTGAGTGTAATGTCTGTGAGTGTCTCTTGATCATTATCATGGGAGTGCTGTCCATTCTGGAGATCTTGTAGCATCTCCTCAATTTGTTTTTGCTGCTTGACAGTGATTGCTTTTGGTAGGAATTCCTGCTCTGACTTGCTGGGTTCACCTGAGTCTGATTCCTCTTCTTTTTGCAGATTTATTGCACTCTTCACAGAGTCCTGTAAGATATTGAGGTTCATCATCCTGATTCAATTTTATATACTCACTATTACAGACACAGACTCAACAGAAGCTGTTGCACCCACTGACTCAAACTCGGACACAGTCTGACTGACTTAGAGGTTTGTCTTCTGTGCAACAACTTGAAGCCAGTTGCTAATAAATGCTTGATGGCCCTCATTTGCAATTTTCTTCTATTTTGCAGAAAATCATCAGTGGCTGCATGCAGAGTTGCCAGTGTAAGTTTTTGGCCATTTGCTTGCCTTTGCTTTTGCTTTCTCTGCTTCTGTGGCTGCCTCCTGAGCCATTGATAATACATTGATGAAGGTGAGCATCATCCTTGATATCAGCTTCTTCATCTTCACTTACTTCTGAGCCCTCATAGTATTCCATGTCATCATGGCCATCAAGATTTGGAGGAGCATAATCTGCATCCTTGGAGTCAGAAATATCTTCAATAGTTGCCTTCAAAGATTTTTTCTGAGCTCTGGAGATATTTGCAAGACATGCCCGGACAGCTTTAGACTTGTTCCCCATTTTAATGCCAGTGGCAGGGGTTATTGAGGTATTTCTGAGGCCCATTCATCCTTGCCTCCCCCTTGGCAGCATGTCACATGTCTGATTATATAAGCAGCCAAATACTTCAAGGAGGATTCCTTTTTTTTCCCGCTGTTCCAGCACATGGAAATGATATTCCAAGTCATTTTACACTTTTGATGTTTTTGACTTATTTCTCCATGAGTTCTGATCCAAAACTTGAAATTCTTCCTGGGCCTTCAAGAGGAGCTTTATGAGACACCTTTCCAGCAATTATATTTAGTGCAGATTGGTTTTGTATGGATGTTATTTGAGGATGTTGAACAGCTCAATCTTGCTTACTTAAGACATGCTGGAACTGACCTTAACTCAAGCTGATCAACTAAGGAAAATGCATGCAAAATTGAAATTGTTGTTCTCATTTTCTGCCCGAATTACAGCTCTTTTCATAAAGGATGGCAGTGGCGTGATTTTTTCGTTCAATTAGGAAATGTTAGACTTAGATGAATTTTGCTCATGTAGCCCTACAGTACTGCCATTATTATCATCTTTGTAATATGGGATTCCACAAAATCAGCCTGTTAAGACCATGCACAAAGGGTAGGACTGATTCTGAGGGGCTTGGCTTCAGCTCGTGCGCTGCGCCCCTTACCCGAGTATGTGCCCTTAATTTCAGATTGATGTCCGGAGAAGATCCGAAGACATCCGAAGGACGTCCGAAGGTGCGGGAAACTTTGGAAGGACTTTCCGGATGAGTGCAAGTAACTTCCGGATGAGTGCAGGAAAGTTCCGGAGGAACTTCCGGAAATTACAATGAGGTTTCGTCCTGATATGGATATGTGTAATGGCTACTCAGGACAAGTCCTGAGTAGAAGCAAACAGAGGTAAGGCTGCAAGGACAATGTCCGAAGCAGAATAGGTCCGGAGGACCGCGGGAAAGATCCGGATGAACTTCCGGAAACTTGGAGGAAGGTAGGATCGTAGGATCAGATGAGTTTCGGATCGGATGAATAGAGGATCGGAGGAGCAGAGGAGCAGAGGAGCAGAGGAGCAGAGGAGCAGAGGAGCGGAGGAGCGGAGGAGCGGAGCTCCGGCCTAGGGAATTCCTCCCTAGGCCTAAGTGGATATTCACAAGGAAGTAACTAGTATGAGGACTTAGTGTGAAGACTAGTGCGAGGACTAATATGATATTCAGACTGAGGAACTACAGGACATATACAAGAGTTTATATACTAAGGAAATAACGGAAAGATCAGTAAGCAAGAGTCCGAGGCTATGTATGAAGCATAAGCAAAGTTATCAAGCGCGAGTCGGAAATGAAGCATAGGTTAACGGATCAGTAAGCATACCGGTAGTAAGTATAACCGAGATACCGAGGACAAGGAATACCGAATAGAGGAATAGGCTGTGTTAACGTTATATGCACAGGAGATGAACTAAGAAGCTTATCGTATATCAGATCGGATCGGACCAGACCGGACCGGATGTCCAGATGAGAAGCGTGGATATACAGGATATGACATTAGGGCGATAGGACAAAGGATGAATGATGCAGGCTAGCTGCGGAGATATGGAGGTCTGATGTACAGAGGTAAAGGGATCTGGATGTGGATGTGCAGAGGTGTAGGGATCCGGATGGGTACTGGAGACATGGATAGGGCATCCGAAGGTCCGGATGAGGCATGGGAATATTGTCGGATGTAGGTCCGGAATACGGGATATGACACAGCCGCGATGTGAAACTTGCAGCAATCTGACTCCATGAACAAGACCTTCTAAACCTCCACAATATCCTAGATTCCTGTGTATTTTCTGAGCGCACCTGGTTTTGGATTTTGAGGCTCTGGCACGAAACTGGCAACATTGTGAACCATCAACCTACAATATGTGGTTGTCTGCATGCTCTTGATCATGAAGATATTGATTGTCTGCTTTGTCTCATAAGGCAAAATCCTGACTATTTTTGGGACGAGCTCATGCACCTCCTCGCAACAAATCAATTCATATCTGTACATTTCACGACAATCTTCCGCAAGCTCGAATGTGCTAATATGAGCTACAAAAAACTCAAGCGCATTGCCAAGGAACACAACAAAACTCTCCATGCTGAGTTTATCACACACATGGCTCAGTATGATCCGCAGGAGTTAGGATTCATCGACAAGACATCAAAGGATGAGCGCACACCCGGTAGACCCTATGGTCGATCACAGACAGGCACACGCGCACAGAAAAAGCAGGTGTTTGTGCATGGACGCTGGACCCCAGTGAAAACCCACTGTTCTGAGAATGGCTGAGGTTGCGTGAGATTGTCTAAACTGTGCGACACAATCTCAACAGAAAAATGAGACTAATAGCACATGTGCAAATGTGTGTGATTGTGCCAGATTGTGTGGATGCGAATGTTTGCTAGCGTTTGCTGTTCATGCATGCATACACCCCCGATTGCATCTGATCAGCTGGTATATTAATAGTCTGCAATAGATACAGTACAGGTATGCTACAATAAAATTTAATACTTGTCACATCCCCTCGCGTCCCACAACCATCTGTTCCTGCATCCACTCGTTGGCATCCTGTTCATCTGCTAAAGCGCTCATGATTTTGGCATGACCGAAGTAGGAATCAGTGAGTATATACAGAGTGCAAACCACCACGTACCACCAACTTCCATCACGAGAAGCGCTGAGATATGCAAAGCAGAAAGTGTTGAGCTCCGAACGATCCAACGAGGAGGTGAGGCCAAATGATCCGAGTAGGTATGAGGGGGAGATAGTAGTCCGAGCGCAAGCCAAATGTGGCCAATGGGCAGTGACGCACTGGCACGTTAATATGAGTTCTTGAATAGAAGCTGAGATCGTACCTTGTGTTTCTAGCTCTCTCTCTCTCCGCTCACTCGCCTGCCTTCGCTAAAGAAAAACCTATCAAATCTTGATTGAATCAGTGTGGTTATATGCGCATGTAGTCAGTCGTATAACGTACCTTTAGCATGTCGCCGTATGTGGCATATTTGCAGTGGCCCAAAGAGCGCAAAAATGACCCCTACTAAGGGAACATTGTGAGATAACGAGGTCGCAAGACATCAGGAGGAGAGTGCTTGTCATACCGTAATTGTACACACCTTTTTCTCCACCGTGACTGCCAACAATATGTGGACTTGAGTGGTGTGTTCTCGTCTCATTCTGGGAGTTTCTGATGAGTGAAAACGGCAAGCACGAAAAGACCTACTAGTAACTGAATTCATAAGAATATATGCGCATACAATGATACATTCACGTACCAGTGCCTCTGATTCCGGTACAGAGAGAGTGTTTGAAGTCTTTCCGTCCAGTGTCGAGATCTTTGTGATCATCATATCCGACGACGACGACAGAGGTGGTTTGGGTGGTTGGTTGGGGTGGACACTTGGAATGGGTTGAAGGGAAAGATGTTGGTTGGGGTAAAAAGTGGTTGGGGAACTTAGCATTTTTGAATCCGAGTCCTAAATCCGCGGGCCCGGGACTTGGGTAAGCTTCACCGTCAACATCGTGGCAAGTACTGTAAAATGTAAGCAATTTGTTGCATGCAACATGTGATGTGCAGTGACGACACAACCTCACACAATTTCAGGCCAGTGCTATTATTAGCATCAACTTCGCCAGCCAATCTCACACAATCTCAAAGGCTTCTCAAATTCACGCACAACCTGGCACAACCTCAGCCATTCTCAGAACAGTGGGTTTTCACTGGGGCTGGACATCCACAGAAGCCCTCCTCACACTAGATGGCATTGTTGCTGCAACCGTTGTTGAAGGCTCGATGACCCAGGAGTTATTCCTAGAGTGGCTTGAGAACATCGTCGTAAGTCTTACTGTGAATAGTCGCTGTTGATGGACCAAAAACTTTGCCAGCTCCCAAAGTGCTCAGCCTATCCTGGTCCTCTCAGTGTCCTTATAATGGACAATGCAAAGATACATCATGGTGCTGAAGTTCTCGAGCTTGTTGATTTTTTTGGTGTGTACTTTCACTAACACTCTATGTACTTCACTATAATCTATGTTCTGCAGGTGTGCATATCGAGTTTCTCCCACCATACTTGCCCGACCTCAACCCCATTGAGGAAGCCTTCTTGAAAATAAAACACTGGCTCCGTCGTCATCAAGACTACTATCTAGCCACTACAGATGATGGGATTATATTTGATATGTACAAGGTTCTGGAGATCATCACTCCAGATGATGTGCACGGGTATTTTATTCATGCAGGGTACTTCTAGACAAGCAAGAGCAGTGCAGAAGGTCCAAGAGACAAGCAAGAGCAAGGAAAAGTCCAGAACTGTACAGTACTATACATGCATGCTATTAGCACAATTGTTTGTATCATAAGAAGTCCAATGCAAGGTCATTATACAGTATCAAATGTGAGGGACTGACCATCTTTCAACAGCATCACATAGCGCAGCAATTTCATCCGATTGTAAGCCCATCTCTTTCAACTCGGCAATTGTAACAAAGCGTAAGAACCAAGCTTCCTTATATGTGTTCTGGATGAACTTTGCATGGATATTGTTGCCCAAGTTGTATGTAGTGCAGAATTCATCAAGTGGTATATCCCTCCCTTGAGCACGAGATGGATGTAAGAGTGTAGCACAAGAAGGGTCAGATAAGTGTGATGTGAATACCGCTGGTGTAGCAGCAACTGCAGGCAACTGTGGGCGAAAGATGTCAAGAACTTCATTTCCAATCGTAAAGTTGAAGACTGGTGCTGTTACGACACTAGGTCGCGTGCAGACTTGGATGATCTAATAGCGACAGCCAAGACAATGGCAATCAAGGTGCTGCAGTTCGTATCGGCTCCTACAGACAAGCAGGAGTTGCATACACTGGCGTAGCTTGTGTAGAGCAAGGGTTTACGGGCGATGATAGTGATTACAGGCAGAAGATACAGAGGTATGCTTCTGAAGGTACAAGTCAAGGTAGCTTTATGCAGGACAAGGAGTTCAAGGAATAACCAAGTAGGATTAAAATAAGGAACATCTACTTTAATCGTCGACCTTATATAAGGCTACTCTATCATATCTAAGCTCAGCCTGAAGCTGGGTTCTAATCTGCTTATCTATTGAGTCAGAGATACCGTCCATGAGGTGGGCTTCTATCTAAGATAAGATGCACGAGGCATCCTTCTATCAGTACATGAGGCAGCATGAGGCTTGCCTTCTATCTTGATATCATAAATAGGTCTTTCTAGACCTATGTCGTCATATGCGGTCTAGACCGCTTATCTAAGCTGGCCTCTCCCAGACTTCTTTTCTATCAATCATCTATCATCAGGGCTGGTGAGACCCGGGTATCATCTATAGCCGTGCAAGGTGGCAGAGGGCAGGGGTGGCAGAGGGGACTCATGTAACGTGTTGTAACAGGTGCAGAAGGTGGTGGCATTTTAGTGTTTTGAGAGTCCAGCTATCGCTGAAGTACAGGACTGATCTTTCAAACATCAAAGAGCTTGTGATGAGGCAGCTTTTCCAGTGTTGCGGTCCCATCATCTTTGAGCTTTACAAAACACTATGTGTTAGCAACAGGCAGTTCTCTGATAAATAATCTACCATTGCAGATGCCCAGCAATCAAACCGTTCAGCATTGAGAGGCAGATGTTCGTCTGTGCTCAAATCGACATAGCAATGTGTTGATGGACAGGCAGCATCTGGTTTCTTGCAAATCCAATGCTCACGGAGGCTCTGGATGTTTGCAATCTTTTTTTGATTTCCAGGAAGAATGGCAGCTGCTTCCTTCTAGTAAGTAGTAGAGTATATGTGTGAAAATTGGCATGTAGAAGACTCAAAAAACTGTCCCTACTCGTTTTTTAGCTTTCTCATTCACAGTTGGCTCAACCATGGCCTCATTCTTGTTGAGTTCGCAGTCCTCCTTCTGAATAATTGTGACATTGATGGTTGGATCGTTGCCTTTCAGATTTGCTGCCTGTTTCACCAAAATATCGAAGTCTTTCTCATTGAGGAGGGATAAGCCAGGTTTGGGGAGAACATGCGGAATGAACCAGGAGACCTCGTAATCCTTGTAGCTGAGAAGTCGAGGGTTCAGTGCATCTGAAATTTTGATGAGGATTTGTGCTTTCATGGTGTCCCAGGGCTCATCAAGATTGAGTGCGAAGGTTTGATTCCTCAAAGTATGTTTGCTCGCAGGTTTCTTCATCTTGGCTGCAAAGGTGATGCTCGTGATAAAGGTAACCTCTTTTACCTTTGCCAGAGGCTCAGGGTCAGAAGGTGCTGCAAAAAGAAGCAATCAAGACACGGCGTGACGGTTCCATGTAGTAGGGATCATTAGTTACAGATTTTATTTCTGTGCTTTCACTTTCTATATGTTGTAGGAGGTGGTGTGAGCATCTTTGTGAGCTGGGACTGCATAGGCTCGTCATCTTCGCCATCGTCATTAGAGTCAGATTCCTCGTCTGCATCATCCTCTGAAGGTCCCTCGTTTCGAGTATTGTTGCCATCAGGGCCATTGGAAATGGAATCAAGGTCACTCAGGCTGTCATAATCTAGTAGACTTTTGTGTTTTTTAGAGGTAGGGATAGTTATAAACGCCATAATAATAATGATTTCAGGAGAAGATAGTGTACAGCGAACGAAATTTCGGCAAGTCTAACATTTCCTAATTGAACGAAAAATCACGCCACTGCCATCCTTTATGCAAAGAGCTGTAAAGGTGATCCCAAGTTTGTCTGTGATCACACTGGGTTCAACATCGCGCTGCTTTCGCAAGTGTCATTTCAGCATACATTCAAAAAGACAGCATTGACATGTAAAAATCATCGTACTCTTGTCATCTGATTACCAAGACCCTGAGCAAACCGCGACCCACGTCCACGGGGACCACCGCGCAGGCTTCCTCGTGTCCTGTCTCCCCTTCCTCTACGTTCTTGAGTTTGTTCACCACGCTTCTCACCCTTGTCGCCGGTCCTGTCACCCCATCCTCCGCTACCGCCAAGTTTGATATCAAGCACCTTTTCGTTCTGCTCGAGAAGTGCGCTGACTTTGTCCGCGATAACCTGAGCAAGCTGCTGCGGACGTGAGTGCTCAATGCGGTGGAATACTACCACACCAGTTGACTGATCAAGAGACGCTGATAGCTCTTCATTCCAAATCATCTTGGAAATCATCGATGTAACGGAGCGAAGCGGGAGAGAAAATGTGCGCGACAGGAGGGACAGCGATAGCGTGCTGTAGTAAGGGGCATATGTGAAAAGGTATGTGCGCAGTCCTTGCTCTTGGATACGCCTGTACATTGTGGTCAGAGGTAGAATTGTCGGTGAGATGACAAAACGCACTTCGCAAGCATTTCTTTGACTGAGACAACTTCAGGCATAAGACTCCAGATCTTGATACTCTGAATGAGGTCGCGGCATTTCTCCCACTCGCCGTCTTGTAACGCCTTGCTTGCCTGCATGATATGATCGCGTGTACTTTCAGGAGGACCCGTGAACACTTGGCGATCGGCAAAGTCGAGTAACCGGCGGAATGGCTTTGAGATCGCCTTGCGCTTCTGCTCCTCTGACTCGATGCTAGCAAGAAGGGGGACCTCGACGAGCATACTGGATACGAGGAAAGCTGCCTCGAGAAGCTCAGTGTTTATATGCATATGGAATGGTAATTGACGTGACCGTTCCGCCTTCTCTTGCTCTGGCGTAAGTTGTTGTTGAAAGCGCTGTTGGTGGACACCTTGAGCGAGTAACTCCTTCACGCGCTGTGTTGTGAAGATGTCTTGCAGCGTCGCTTGAGCCTCTTTTATCAACCCGCATCTGAAAGCACAAAGCCCGAGCTGTACAACGGTTCGATTATACAAGATTTGTGTTGCGACATCCGCAGAATGAATTGACTCTTGCAGATGCGACATAAGTAACATGTCTCGTGCCGTGTAGAAGTCATTGTGCAACGCGTGATGGTAGATGTGGCTGAGCATGGCGCGAGTGCGCAGAAGGGAGTTGTCGGCTTTGTAAAGATGAACGCAAAGGGAGTGAATCAAGGAAGAAGTAGTGGCAGAAGATGCCAAAGTGACGCTAGGAGTTATCTCCGACGAAGCCAGCGAAGATTCAAGAGCAGATACGACAGCATCAGGCTATGAACATCGTCAAAAAAAAGTACTAGGGTAGACTGACTTCAACTAACCTTGGAATAGATATGCTCCAACCGTCGCATGATTACACGTGCAAGGGGTTCCGGCTGGCTCGTCTGTTCATAGAAAGCTTGCGAACGGCTGATAGTACGATAGAGTACTTTCTCGTCCTTAAGACGGTCGACGTACTCCGTTCCATGGGGATCGATGTTTTGTAGACTCTTCGTGAATTCGTCATCCAGACGGTCTACAAAGCTGATGATGCTGCCACGAATGCGCACAACCCCATCACTCTCGGTTGCAGGATGGCGCTCAACGAGTTCATCATAATCCTCAGTGTCCTCCTGCACGGCGTAGGATGAGTCCGCAACTACTATTGAGATCAACTGATCGACTTCATGTTGCGCCGAGAGCCACAGATCAGTTGGCATATACGATGTGATCGATGAATTGTAGTCAAACCGGGATGAAACGAGCGCCAGGAGGATGCGGATGCGTTGATATGATGTGACCGCTACTTCTAAGAGTTTCTCCAGAATCCGTATTTGTTCCCCTCGGTCGGTGTTCTATAACGTTTTTAATTGGAAGGGAGAGGAGCGAAGGAGAACATGCACACCTTCTTGCCACGGGCCTCATGAACGAGCTTTAAAGTTTTGAAAATGTTGTCCGCGGAGAAAGACATAGCTTTGCCACCTTTGCCAACTGTGGTGAACCGATCATCTAATACCGGTTCCCCGTCACTCTCAGAGTCTGCGCTCTTCTTCGGCTTTTTGGGTTTGGGGGCAACAACATCGGCAGGTTGAGCGTGAGCGGTAAATTCACGTTCGAATGCTTCTGGATCCTGCGAGAGGTGAGGATCGTAATAGAATGGTAAAGAAAACTTACATTCTGATACTGTTGGACCTCCTTTTCAAACTCCTTGGCCGTTTTGCGGACCTTCTGTTTCATCGAGTTGAGTGCTCGAGCATTGGTGGCGTTCATCTTCTTCTTTGCCTCCTTCTCCTTCATCAGAGCAGCATTGAGGGAGTCCTCTAGACTTAGAAGAGTCTTAACAAAAAAAGGAGGTAGCGGTTCTGCAGCGTTACTCTGTCGCTGCACAAGACGCAAGAGCTTGTCGAATTCTAAGAGGAAGACATTCAGTGAATCTGATAAAAACTCGACAAGACTTACCATTTGATATGGCAACCCAGTCATTGATTTTGAGTCCATTGTCCATGACCTTGCCAGTAGCTTCAATTTCCTCCAAGCGCTTGTCCTTGGTGCTTTTTACAACACGCTTGACATCCTCGTCTTCACTATCTTCATCCGAATCGCCACGCATGAATCTTGATTTCTTTTTCTGTGTTGGCTCTTCATCTGATATCTCACTTTCGTCCTCATCGGATGACTCTGAGTCTGAGCTACTGGAATCGCTTCCTGCTGTGCGTAGGAATCTTGACATGGCCGGTTTGGCGGCAGCCTTTGGGGCGGCGGCATCTTCGTCGCCACTGGTGAGGAGCTCCTCATCGGATTCTTCTGTATCAGAGTCTGAGTCGCCAGCTTGTCTGAAGAATCGAGACATGATTGCACAATGCAAAATCTGTATGACACCGATATCTTACCCATAAAAAATCGCTTTCGGCCATTGCCGGACGTTGACATTGAAGCTCCGCGCTTGTACCCAAATGGAATGTAATGACAAGTATTTTAACAAGTAATTGAGCAAGCCTAGCGCTTACTCACTGCAACATTCCATATGTCCACGCCTGACCTATTCTCATTCCTCGATGGGCTGCCTTCTGGGGATGAAGATAAAGTCGAAAATGTTCCCGAGCCGCGTCAACTCGACAAGAAAATAAAGCGTCGTGCAAGCACGGATCATCCGAGTGGTCTCGCGGATGGCGACACTTCTGGCAGTTTTACTTTCAAGAAACCCCGTGTATCATCACCTGTACCAGTTGTCGTAGATGAGTTCGAGACAGAGGCCAAACGTGAAATGGCCGCGAGTGGAGGGCTTACGGGGTCGGTCGAAGCTGGTTCGCGGCTGGAGCTTAGACATCAGGTATTGAACCAATCACTCGGATAATTTGCATTGATCTTTAACTTTGCCAGGTCCGCCACCAAGTTGCCATACCACCAGGTTATCACTATGTGCCGATCGCGCAACATGTCCCTCCCAAAAAACCGGCAAGGGAATACAAGTTCACTCTTGATCCATTTCAGCAAGTCTCGGTATTCGCCATCCAGCGTAACGAAAGCGTTTTGGTTTCGGCGCATACGAGCGCTGGAAAGACGGTCGTCGCAGAATACGCCATCGCGCAATGCCTGCAAAACAAACAACGTGTTATTTACACTAGTCCGATCAAGGTGAGCAACAGTCTTGGTGTGTAATTATAAAGGAATAACTGGAAGTCTAACAGGCTTTGAGTAATCAAAAGTACCGTGAGATGCTCGCAGAATTCGGGGATGTTGGTCTGATGACCGGAGATGTTACTATAAATCCCTCCGCGACGTGCCTTGTAATGACTACAGAGGTATGTGTGGTTCATAGTCATCCTCTCACCGGCTCAGAGACTCTGCAGATCTTACGGTCAATGCTCTATCGGGGATCCGAGATAATGCGTGAAGTTGCGTGGGTAATCTTTGACGAAATTCACTACATGCGAGACAAAGAGCGTGGGGTAGTCTGGGAGGAAACCATCATCCTGCTGCCTGATACGGTTCGCTACGTTTTTCTTTCCGCCACTATACCGAATGCCATGCAATTCGCTGAGTGGATTTGTAAATCCCACGATCAACCGTGTCATGTTGTCTATACCGATTTCCGTCCAACACCGTTGCAACACTATCTATTTCCTGCAGGAGGTGAAGGTATCTACCTTGTCGTCAATGAGAAAGGAGAATTTCGTGAAGACAATTTCAGCAAAGCTATGGGTACACTTCAAGACAAAACGGGGGAGGACCCCGCCGACCCACACAGCGGAAAAGGTCGTAAAGGCAAGACGAAAAAAGGAGGTGAAAAGAAAGGTAGCTAATTTTTCTACATCTCGCTATCCACCTAATCATTCCCAGGGCAATCCGATATCTCCAAAATCATTAAAATGATTATGCTGAAGAACTACAATCCTGTCATTGTTTTCGCTTTCAGCAAGCGAGAGTGCGAGGCTCTTGCGCTCACTCTGTCTAAATTCGAATTCAATTCCACAGACGAACAGGAACTTGTTTCGAATATTTTTCAAAACGCCATCGAAAATCTCTCCACAGAAGATCGAAATCTTTCCCAAATTTCCAATATCCTTCCGTTACTGAAGCGAGGCGTTGGGATCCACCATGGGGGCTTACTACCAATTCTCAAGGAAGTCATCGAGATCCTCTTCCAAGAGGGCCTTATAAAGGTTCTATTCGCTACGGAGACATTTTCCATTGGACTGAATATGCCCGCAAAAACAGTAGTCTTTACTGCCGCCCGCAAATTTGATGGAAGAGAATTCCGAAACCTCTCTTCAGGAGAGTACATTCAAATGTCTGGCCGTGCAGGCAGACGTGGTCTTGATGATCGAGGCGTCGTCATTATGATGTGCGACGAAAAGCTAGAGCCATCAGCCGCCAAAGGCATGATCAAGGGAGAGGCTGACCGGCTAGATTCTGCCTTCCACCTCGGTTATAACATGATCTTGAACCTTCTGAAGGTCGAAGGCATCAGTCCTGAGTACATGCTCGAGCGATGCTTTTTCCAGTTCCAGAGCAGTGCTGGGATTCCTGTTCTGGAAGATGGTGAGTGTTTTGATGTGTGATGTGAAACCACTAATTCTCGCTTAGAGCTACAGAAAGAGGAAAAAAGGCGAGACGCTATCACCGTCCCCGATGAAAACATCGTCGCTACCTATTACGATTACCGTCAACAACTGGATCGCATGGCAGCGGATTTCCGCGAAGTCATTACCCATCCGAACTATTCGCTTCCGTTTCTGCAGCCCGGTCGCCTGATCAAGGTGAAGTATAAAGACTTGGACTTCGGGTGGGGCGTGGTCGTAAACTACCAGAAGCGTTTGCCACCAAAGGTCAGTATCCTCGTCGGACAAATTTAATGGGACACTCATTCTTCTCTAGACATGGCAAAAACATCAGCTGGCCGATATTCCTGCCCACGAACAATACGTCCTCGACGTGCTAATGAACTGCAACGATGGTGCTACGCTATTGAAGGACAAAACGGTATCTACGCCCACACCAGGGGGGATACTCCCTTGTTTCCCTGGCAATAAAGGCTTGCCGCTCGTAGTGCCTATTTTCCTTTCTGCCGTGGACGCGATCAGCCACATCCGTGTCTTCCTACCGAAAGATCTTCGACAAGATCAAGCGCGTGATACTGTCTGGAAGAGCGTTCTCGAAGTGCAACGAAGATTCCCGGATGGCATTGCCCTTCTTGATCCGGTGGAAAATATGGACATCAAAGATGAGAAGTTTACAGCCCTAGTCAATGTAAGTCTTCGTCAATTACCAACGCATCGCATGGAATTAAATACTATGGACAGAAAATTGATGTCATGGAGCAAAAAATGTTCTCAAATCCATTGCACAATGATCCCCGTCTCTCAGAAGTATACACTCTGTACGCCCAAAAGCAGGAGGCTCAAACAAAGATACGGGATTTGAAAAAGCGTATTATGGCGACACACGATGTCCTGCAACTCGAGGAGTTGAAATACCGGAAACGTGTACTCCGTCGACTTGAGTGCACGAACTCATCCGACATCGCAGAACTAAAGGGCCGTGTAGCTTGCGAAATCAGCACTGGGGACGAGCTTCTGCTTACTGAACTTATCTTCAATGGCGTCTTCAACTCCCTACTCCCTGAGCAATGTGCCAGTCTACTTAGCTGCTTTGTTTTCACAGAAAAGGTATCCAGGAAGGTTTCGTTCTGAGTGGATTAGCTAACATCCTGATTCAGAGTGAACACGTGACCAAGCTCACAGAAGAGTTAGCAGCGCCATTGCGCGTTATGCAAGAAATTGCGCGCCGAATAGCAAAAGTGTCACAGGAATCGAAATTACCGTTGGTCGAGGAAGAATATGTTGCGTCTTTCAAAGTCGAATTAATGGACGCCGTTTTCCAATGGTGTAGAGGAGCTTCGTTTTCCGACATTTGCAAAGTTTGTCAACGCTACCCTTCATCGTAAACTTACTAATTTATTGACTGGACGCAGCTGACCGATCAATTTGAGGGAAACCTGATACGTGTCTTTAGGCGCCTTGGTGAATTACTTCGTCAGATGGCTCAGGCCGCCAAAGTCATTGGCAACTTGGAACTTCAAGAAAAATTTCAGAAGGCATCTGAAATGCTAGAACGCCCTAATTCTGTCATTTTTTGTTCTTCCCTGTACCTGTAGAATCTATGACGCTCCAACCCTCACTTTCCTCAGGACGGGTAATTTCTTCCATGTCTGTCATGTTGATAAGCCAGAACATTTGGGCCATTGTTTGCGCGAATCAGAAGCAGATGTGATGATGGACATGCAAAATGTTTGCGGGGACGAATTACACTGAAAGCTAAAATAAAAGCATGTGCAACCAATCTGGTAGTCAAACGATCGTGGGCAGGGTACTGTCATAACAATGGAGCTGCAACTGACAACAATATTAATGGCACGAGCTAAGCACCAATTTGCCACTTCCTAATACCATCTCTTACCTCCGCACATTCATGGTTTCGCGCCATCCGTGCATGCTGCATGCTGTGCCAAGTCACACCCAATTACACTCTCTAGCTCCAGCCTGACTCATTAGACTAGTAGCTAGTTCGATTCTACTACTTTCTAGGTCTAGGCTACAACGTCTGTTTTCGTCTGTTTTCGCTTTCCCTGTGTAAATCCTATTCATCTTTTTTTTCCTCTTAGAATTATTTTCACTAGAAACGCTACACCTATAGTTTGAGGACTAGTCCGTGTCCCGAGCCAATTCAGCATTACAGACCGGTTTTGAAGACTTCAATGAATCGTCCTTTACTCGTTATCTATAGCGAGAAGATACAGCATCCTCCGTATCCTTAGCCATTGTAAATATATCACTTATGCCGGGTAACCAAATTCTATACCGCTGATAGTGACACCGATATGCTTATTCCACTTTCCGGTACTAATACAATAAACGTAATGGCATGTTTGCATAGTTGCATAGTTGCATGGATGATGACCTCGACATTTACAGCTTCTACGCAGCAGCACCGACACCATGCCTGAAGCGAACTGCCTCAGACGCAGGTTTGACAGCCAAAGGCTTGGCAGTGGGGGAACCGATTGCCTTGGCAATGCGGTCGGACAAAGATTGGTCGACAGATGCAAAGTAAGAAACTAGATTAACTTTAGTTGAGCAACAATATCTGGACATCATATTTGAACGTACGAGTCCGGGCTCTAACTTCAGCGCTTTTGGCACCACCAAGGTGGCCAGCAATGTTGGAAACCAGGCGCGCCCTGGCTGCGTCATCCATTACATCTTGGTAGAGTGCGCGCGGTTGCTCGAAGTCAACTAGAAAATTCGTCATCGTCATCAAAGTCCAACAAACAGCGTTTTGGCCGCCTACGCTCGGTGATCTCGCTCAAGTCCCAGAATGCTCCACCGAGCCAGCTTTCATGCTGTCTGGCTCTCTCATAGTCTCTGGGTGTGCCATTTTTAGATCCCTTGTTGCTCAAGTATGTCAAGGGCGTAATGGAACTCTGATAGTTTGGCCGGGCTCCCTGGCTGTTGAATGCCATAGGGCCATCGCGTTGGAAGTTGGCAACATGGATAATAGGCGCATTGACAGGGAGCTGGTGGTAATTCGCGCCAAGCCGGTGACGGTGGGTGTCAGGGTAAGCGAACAGTCGTGATTGAAGGACAGGGTCAGCAGTGGCCTCGAAGTAGGGAATCAAATGGCTGGGCGCAAAAGCAGCCTATTAAGAGTTATTTGAATATATCGATCAGCCCACATCGTGGCGGAATGAAATAAATTCCCATCACCTGTTCAATTTCAGCGAAGTAATTTTGCGGGTTTTCGTTGAGCACGAATTTTCCTACGGGGCGCAAGGGGTAGTCCTTGTGGGGCCAAACTTTTGTCAAGTCCAGGACATTGTAACGGAAGTTTTCGGCCTGCTCTGGAGTCATAGTTTGCTGGATTGGAGGTTAAATATTGAAGTTGAAGGCATAAATGATAAATCACTGACAACGTAGACGGTCCAGGACGGGAATTTTCCAGCGTCTATGGTTTCGAACAGCGACTGAATACCATAATCGGGGTTGTCTGCGGACAAATTGCGAGCTGTAGCAGTATCAAGGACCTATGGAATACATTGGCAACAAATAGTTGAATCAAAAAGGCACACAAACCTTGAATCCGCCATCAGCAATACAGTGAATTTGGGTGTAGACCCATGAGCCGTCATCTTTCACGAGCTTGAAGGTATGGCCGGAATAACCGTGCATGTTGTGGTAGCCGTCGGGTATCCCGCGGTCGGAAAACAGTATCATGACTTGATGTGCCGATTCCGGGTTTTGGGACAGGTAGTCCTACGAGGAAAAATGTTTGGATTTGGATGCTTTGAAAGCGAAATGAATCTTACCCAGAACATGTCTGGATCTTTCAAGTGTGTCTGGGGGTCACGCTTTTGGGTGTGAATGAAGGGCGGGAACTTGGCGGGATCTCTGATGAAGAACACAGGTGTGTTGTTGAACACCCAGTCTAGGTTACCCTGTTCTGTTTTCAATTTCAGGGAGAAACCACGGGGATCGCGAGCCGTGTCGGCGGAACCACTTTCCCCACCGACAGTAGAGAAACGGGCGGTGATTTTAACTTTCTTGCCAACGTCAGTGAATAGTTTGCAAGAGGTGATGTCGCTGAGATCGTGGGTCGTTTCGAAATAGCCATGAGCACCAGCGCCTTTGGCATGAACCTAGTATACGATGGATATAGAAGCTCATTCATCTGAATGTCGCACTTACCACACGCTCAGGGATCCGTTCCCGATCGAAATGAGCAAGAAGATCGATGTGATGGAAGTCTAATATGTGGATTAGCATGAAAATATATATTAACTAAATCAACCAACCCTGAAGGAGGAGGGGTCCCACAGGACCAACACGTTCAGCAGCAAGGGGATGCGCTACGGCTGCACCATTAGAGGTGGTGTATACTGCGCCATCTGTAGCAGCGAAGACTTGCGGGGAGGGCATGATTGAGAGATGATGAGTGCTGAAGAGAAAGATGGGGATATGATTCGAGATGGAGAGTAGATTATAAGTACCCCTGGGAAGTGTCTTACGAATACGTAGATGATCACGCGCTCCGCTGCGCCCCGAGAATGGTTCGAGCGCTCCGTTGTGCACCCATTAGGACTCAGCTGTGTTGTGCACACAAGAATAGTCCATCAGATCCGATAATGATGACACTTGGTCGACAAATGGTGACACCTGGTAGACAAATGGCTTACTGCCCCTGTCACTCATATCTTGCCCAATTGCGCTACGAGGCAGTGGTTGGTTAGACAACCATGGAAATGCAATTCCATTATTGGGAGGGCCTCGTGGAAAGATGTAGTTAGATCGTGAGTACTTGAGTACTTGATACACTCCCACGAGCGTTTTGACTGGAGTCTTGACCAGAGCTCGCACGGTCGCACCTGGGGGCCGCTTGTGAATAACCAATCAAGCTTGAGATTAAAAAAACAAATACCGTGATTCCCTCATCCTTAGAGGTTGACGCCACGAGGTTCAGGAAACGTGTCTTATGCTTTAAAAGTCTACCTGATACTGGATGACACGGCGGCCTGACGCTTGACGTCCAAGAGCTTCTAGGCCACTATCGAAATATGACATGACTCAGGATTCCATTTTCCAGATAGCATTGATAAAACGTGGCACTGAATTGATTGCGAACGCATCCCAGAGCCTCTGATCAGTTCCCAGAGAATTACGCAACTCGTTAGCCAGTCACGAATAACTAACAATGACGCATGGATCACTGTTAGGTGAGATCTCGGAACTTGAACAAGCTGGATACCATGTGATACCGAAGTTGATATACTGAAACTCTCCAGTTCGGCCATCGGCATGAGGAAACTCCCAAAGATTTATGCACTGAATCTAGGTTATTGCACAATTCAAGCGAGGTGAGTTCACTTTCTCATGTTGGATATTGGAGGTACCTAGTCGGTGTGTAAAGTGTCATTGTGGAACACACCCATGAGAACTCTCAGACCGTGCTGATAGTACATTTCATACGAAACTACATCATGACAACTCGGAAGTGCGCGAAGATGTTGACGAATCTGGTGAGAAAGGCTTTGTACCATCGCAACGATCTCAATGGCAAGTGTCAACTGTAGAGGTCTGGCGAAGATCGTTGTCAGTATAATGGAGGTGTGATGCCGAGCATTACCTTCATTTACTACGTTCTTTGATGATCTTCACACCAGGTAATATGCGTCTACAAGACATGGATGGCTTGGCGACTCCTGGTTGAGTATTGAGTGTCAGGTAGCGATGCTGAAGGTGTGCTATTATCGTCCGCAGAAAGCCCTGGATGAGTGATAGGTTCCACGCGGGCGGTAAGACGCCGAACGGTTGGGCCTGCGGGATTTCTGGAAGAGAGAGAACCCTTCAAACCAAGACACTGCCTTGAGGTCGAACTTAATAACGCAGCCGATGGCGGTGGTTTTGGTGGCAACGAATTGAACGAATTGGTGGTGCTTGATTCCATCTGGCGTAACTTTGCCTCCATCGTCGCAATCTTGTTATCCGTACTAATAATTTGGAGGTAAGTCAAAAGGTACCCTTCTGAACATAAAATTCACCCTTCTGACCGAGCATGGATTCCACTTTTTATCATACTCAGAGTAGTCGGTCGCGCATCAATTCTTCTCGCCCTACCCACTTGTCGACTTCCACTGGGCTGTTCGAGCGGAGCTTGATAAGCAAAAGTAACAGCCAGCTTACGACCCCGCAATAGCTTCCCATTGATGTTTTCTAATGCCGTCTGGGCATCCTGGTGCGGGTCATTTATTAGTCAAGCTGACAATGACCAGAAAGGACAATGGCCCGCCACATGCACCACCATATATCGCAATCGCGACTAAGCGACGGCGCTTTACAGAATGATGACTTACACCTTCGTGCAAATATTGTATGAAGGCATATCCACGTGGCTTTCCTTTGTTTGGCCCCGTCTTGTGAAAGAGGAAGTCAAGTTTCGATACTTTGCCGAACTTGGTGAAGACCTGTAGAAGCGCATATCTGTCCACAATTAGAGGATATGAGCCGAACCACAACTAACTGACTCACTCATCGACGGTAGGATGTAAATTTCCAATATACAAACGATCCCTTAATTGTGAAGATGAACTGGATGCCTGAGGTATAGCAATAGCTTGTTCTTGAGCTTCTGGCTCTGGAAACCAGAGATGAGCGCTCAAAGATGAGTCGTCCTTGTCTGCTTGTGGAGGTTGTGCAGGGATATCCTGAGAATTTGTGACCATTGAGTATTGACAAGCAGTGAATGTTGACCAGGTCACCGGGGGTACATGGTATGTGAATTTGTATTAGAGTTTGGTCAAGGATGAAGTCACGGCGAGTCCTGACGGAGTTTCAAATGGACTGGTGTTGCCGCCGCTGAGTAATTAGGCTATGTACCAGTATATTTTTATTGACTAACACATTTCTCGCAAACCAAATGCAACAACAAAATCGCTCGCTGCGCGAAAACCATACGAACAACGCGGGTGGATCCGGATAGATAATTGCTATTTTTAAATTTCAACATCAAATTTACAAAATGGTGGGTTTGCCGTGTAAGAAAAGAGAGATCCGCAGACTTCGTGAGGAATGAAATGCAAGTAAGGATTGATACCGGGCTATGGCTACATGTAATTGTGACGTGCAAGAATAAGAACTGGTCCTGATTGAAGCAAACTCAAAATGCCGATCGGTGTCTGGCTGGATGCCAAAACCAACGTCCATGTACATTATGATGTCTTGCTACTGGGCATCCACATGGATCTGGTTAATGTGGCGCAGAAGTGCATCTTTACGGGACAGGAATTTCTGGCAATGAGGGCATTTGACTGTCATCGAAGGCAGGCCTGGGCTAAACTTGCAACTCCCCAAGTGCCTCTCCATGTCGTTTCGACGCGTAAAAGACTTCTTGCAGCCATGAATTTTCATCAAACAGTCAAATCGCTCTTCCTTGGCTCCTTCGTGCCTTGTCACTCTTGAGGAACGATAACTGACTTTCCGAACCTTGGATGCTGCCCGTTTATGGATGCGATTGGGTTGGTAATCGTCATCGTCATCGTCGGTCCGCCGGCGCTTGGCTCCTCGACAAACGTCAGCCGGTTTAATACCAACATGACTTGGGTTGGAAGGCGACGAGAGCTGACTCGGATGCTGTACGTTAGTACGGAGCGGACAGGGGGCTGAGCTTGGAGAAATGCAGATTTGCACTTGTGATGTAACGTTCTCCGTCAAGCCCTCTGTTAATCTTAGGAAACGAGATCGCTCCGCAGGATTAGAGTCTGGCAAGATAGACGACGAGTCATGCACCAGCTCAGCATCGTCAACTGGAAGCACGAGCTTCGGCTGAGAGAGACTCTTTAAGGATGATACTGGAGAAGGCATATCCAAGACCTCCCGGCAGGCAAGGTCTTCTTGTAATTGTTCAGGATAAGCTGAGTCTTCCATAAATCCTTCTTCCTCAAAAAACGGAGTGCACTGCGCTGCGACATCGAGAGGCCCAAAGTCTTCCAACGGACCACAGAAGGGGTCAGGGAGAAGGGCGCCGCCTTGTGGAGTCAAGGGGGACCTGCTCGACGCGACACTGAACGGTGATTCGTCAGGGCTCAACTGCGGTAAACCTAAGAAGTCTCCAGTTGCAGATGATCCTGGATATCGATATCGGGCAGCCTTAAGACACACGTGTCAGCATGGACTTGTGGGATCTTCGATTCACGCACGTTAGATGCTTTCAAATGGTGGATAGCCAGATTCTCGATATATGCTGCATCGTCCGTGTCCTCGAGGTGAAGATCAAGGTCATCAGAAGACCACAGCACCGTTGGTGCTGTGAATGACTCGAACTCGAAAGTTCTGTCCTCAGTCAGTCAATCGACCATTCACTTGACCACAAAATTAAGATTCCAATGCTCACCTTAAACCATCCATAAAATCGAGCTTCGATGGGAGCTCGGTTTCTCGTTTAAAGGATTCTGAATCCTCAGGATATACAAGGTATTCATTGTAGTTGCTAGACGACGGAAGACGCATGTGAGATGAGGTAGATGGTTAGGGGAAAGTGTCGGATAAGATGCAAGGAAGTGCACCTTCCGCAAGGCGACCTTCTTATCGGCCTTGAAAGCCCTGTTGACACTTGAGGGTCCATCCCTCACAAAAACGTGTTGTACACGCGTCAACAAGGCTGTAGCCTTGATGCGGAAGTGCATCTTAATTGTTCCGCGCGTCTTTAGTGGGCTAAGAAGCCAATCGTAGGCGCTGGACCGTCGTATTTGTTAGATCTAGGAGGTTGTTGTATTATTTTAAAGAAAATAAAGGACCAACCGATATCACTTTTTTCAAGGTATGTGCCAGCTCACGACGTACTTCAAGAGCGTCAAAGGTCGTGCATGTACATCCTGTACGTAGGCACTGTAGATGGCAAGTCCCGGCCGGTCGATCCTGTCCTGTCACCTCAGTTCTAGAAACCGCGGAGTACGGACCTTTACGAAGACAATTTGAGGGACAAAAGTGGCCCGGAATTTGATGTCAGAACAAATATGGTAGTATGTCCACCATTATGTAATACTATTGGTCGATAGACCAGAATTTGAAATATTCACTTAGCCGCTTTTATTTGTTACACCAGTGACCAGAGGCGCTCATGCTAACTACAAGCTTTTGTAACTTGTTAACTTTATTCGTGGAGCTTGTGCGTGGCGGTACAATTGTCGTGACCAGACCTTGACCAGGAATTGTGGCGTGCGCACTGCGCGTGCTGATCTGCGACCAGCTGCATAGCCTATGATGATGGTAGCACTTCATAATGATCCATCCAGGCTCAGCGCTCAATAGCCATGCCACGGTGCGAATACGGTAGTTTGTAAGTACATCCACTGTACCGCGGCACAACTAGATGATATCTAACTTCATGTATCGCCAGCTGTTGCAAATATTGATATCTCCGTACCGTCAAATAGGGTAGAGCACGGGTATACCGCAAACACCGTTCATGCCGGTAGAACTCGGGAGGCATTTGAACAAGGCTGCTCATCAAAAAAATCGGCAAGTAGTTCTTGCAATACACAACATGGTAAGAGAATGGATGGTGCCCAAATGTTGCTTACTGATATTATAACTTGCTTACTATTTTTAGTGGCGGGGTATCTGCTAGTATGATACTTATCACAGCAAATTTCCCGGGGGTCCTAGTAGGCAGGCCTTAATAAAAGGGCAATCCGTTTCTTCTGTATCAGATGGACGTCATATATCTGAGCCACAAACGAGTCTCAGTGGGCGACGAATTCGAAAGTATTAATTCATGCTCATGCGCAAAGCTGTCTTGAATCAGTGGCCAAACGGTGTCATCTTCAAGGCAGTAATTACTCCTTGAAAACTCTATGGTGGGCATGACGCTGAGATGCTAATACTTCGACCCCGTATGTCACACTATTCATCTGCCATAGCCGCCCACTTGCTCTCATCGCCTTAGTCCTTGTTTATTTTCAGGCATTCATTTTGAGATTATCACTAGGTCGTGTACATCGATTCTGTCTGCCCCCTGCGATGATTGATACCCGAACAATGATCCTCAGGTGATAATTCCGCAAGCCTTTGATCGATGATACTGATAAGCAACCATAGGCTGAAGTTTGAACATATCTATGTTGTTTGCGATCGATCAATCGAGGTTATGGTGCATCTTTGACCTTACAGGTTCGTATGCACTCCATGTGTATGTATTTATTCAATATGCCAATACATCACCAATACATTTTCATAGAATGGAGACGATGATCAACCCAAATCATTGATCCTGTATATGAGAACATTCAACACTACCTCTCGGATAATATATAATCATGATACGCCAGGTGAGTCGCGAAGATGGCGCAGGTCGGGGTGAGCTCTTGCACAACATCAGTTATAAGGGAACGACCAAGTATCTCATGTGCGAGATCGAGGAGCTGGAAATACACATACTGGTTTTACGACGAGTGTTAGCAGTGCACCAATATTAATGTTCCGAAGAAACCTTGAAAGATGAGTATGAACATTGACTACCTAATTAGGAACATTGGTTCAAGTGATCCATCATTCCGCTGCAAAGTTCAGTTGCTGTCACGGTCCATGATCTGTATATCCATAACCTGTTCGCGACCGTGAGCATACCCAGCTGTGTGAAGTATTCCAACGTTTCCTTTGACAATTTGCTTTGCTTCTTATTCACGACCATCACTCCAAGTTGACTGCACGTTTAGACACCACCTTATACCTGGATATCCCCGAAGTTATTCAGTCATTCCAGACAACTTACAAGCCAAACTCAGTTTCGGTGGCCCCCCATATCCCTGCTGATGCCAGCTCCTCGTCCCTCTCTGAGTGCAGAAGCCGCGCGCGCCGCTGCGCTACAGGCTGAGTTTAATGAAAAGAAATGGGTGTGGGTACCAGACGAGAAAGACGGTTATCTCGCTGGCTGGGTACACCAAGAAGATGATGAGATTGCAGAGATTATTATGTCTTCTGGTAGCGAGGTATCTTAACCCCAATTTCCTTCGTGATGTGCCAATTGCTGACACGAAACGCGTCAGATTCGTCAGGTCCCTTTGTATGCACTCTCCAAGATGAACCCTCCCAAGTTCGATCGTGTCGAAGACATCGCAGATCTCACATTTTTAAACGAAGCGAGCGTCGTGCATAATCTGCGTCTAAGGTATGGATCCGGAGCTATCTATGTGAGTCCTATCCTGTTAGCAATTTCTTGCGCACATTCATAAACATCCTATCTTGCACGCCTACTAAAACGCACCGAGTAGACATACTCTGGCTTATTCTTGGTTGCTATAAACCCTTACCAGAACCTTCCGCTGTATACAGACGCGATTATATCTCAGTATCGCAGTAAACGACGCGATGAGAACCCTCCTCATATCTTCGCAGTTGCGGAGCGCGCATGGGTTAACATGGGGGAGGAGCGCGAAAATCAGAGCATTCTTATAACGTCGGCTATCCCTACCTTTCGGTGAATCATGCAACTAATTCGCCGTCCACAGGGGAGAATCTGGTGCAGGAAAAACTGAAAGCACGAAGAAAGTTATACAATACCTGTCTGCTATAGCAACTGATGCTCACCCGCGCCATCCTTCACATTCACATTCTGCTTCCATGGCATCTTCATTCCCCGCATCCCCACCTTTGGGTCTGCCCAGAAGAAGCTCTTTCCATACCAAAGCTACTCATGTTGTGTCTAACAGCACTGGAGGTGCCAAGGGTCGTCTAGGCTTGCTCGAGCGACAGATTCTCCAAGCAAATCCCATCCTTGAAGCATTCGGTAACGCGCAGACTCAGCGGAACAATAACTCAAGTAGATTCGGGAAGTTTATTAGGATTAGTTTTTCTCCGGACGGGAGTATATCCGGGGCTAATATTGACTGGTACCTGCTGGAGAAGAGTCGAGTCGTGGTTCGCAGTGCCGCGGAGCGCAACTTTCACGTATTTTACCAGTTACTATCAAGTGGAGGATCATTGAAAGGCAAGTCTTTGAAATATCTTCTCCCCACTTGTTTCTGATATTCGTGCTGTTACAGACACTCTTCTGCTGGATCGCTCTTTAGATGAATATGAATTTCTTAACAGAAGCAGGCGAGAGGTTGATGGCATCAACGATCGTGAAGATTGGGACGCTCTGATAGTACGTTTTGTAAATGCGAAGTCTTCGATACTCGACTAATACACTACCAGAATGCTCTTGATATTGTTGGCTTTACGGTCGCCGAACAGTTCGACCTTTTCCGCATCGTCGCGGCGAATTCTTCATATTGGCAACATCGACATCCGTTCTACGAAGTCGGATGATGCATTCATGCCAGATCCCTCGCAAGCTGAGCGTGTCTGCCATTTGCTCGGTATTCCTATCGCAGAGTTCACAAGAGCTATCTTACGGCCCAGGGTTCTTGCTGGACGTGAGTGGGTCACGCAGGCGAGGACGGGGCAACAGTCTCTTGACGAACTCGCGTCTTTGAGCAAGTCGTTGTACGAGAAGTCCTTCGGTGCACTGGTTGAGCGCATCAACCGTGCGCTAGATCGTCCGTCCTCTAAGTCGACGTTCATCGGTGTTCTCGACATCGCAGGCTTCGAGATCTTCGAAATTAACACGTACGAACAATTGCTCATCAACTATACCAACGAGAAACTGCAACAATTTTTCAATCACCATATGTTCGTCCTCGAGCAGGAAGAGTATTCCAGGGAAGGCATAGAATGGGATTACGTAAACTTCAAGCTGGACTTGCAACCGACCATCGACCTCATTGAGAGCAGCGGGAACGCCATTGGCATCCTCAGTTGCTTAGACGAGGAATGTATCATGCCCAAAGCCACTGATCTCACGTTCACAGAGAAAGTCCATTCGATCTGGAGTGGAGATCTGCGCGCAACAGACCATCCTCATCCAGGCCGGACGAAATACACCCTACCGAAGTTTGAACAAGGCTTCATCATCACGCATTACGCAGGCAAAGTCGAGTACCGCACCGACGGGTGGTTAGAAAAGAATAAAGATCCCCTCAATGATAATCTCACACGTGTACTGGCATCGTCATCGGAACCTTATGTGGCATCGCTTTTCCAAGATTTTGCTGGCGTCTTCGCCGACATGCCCCCATCTTCCAGTGCTGGGTTCTCCGCAGGTAAAAGGCGCACCATCAAGAGAGGAGCGTTTAGAACAGTTGCGCAACGGCACAAAGAGCAATTGGCGCTTCTGATGGCGCAGCTGCAGGCGACACAACCACATTTCGTACGTTGTATCGTGCCCAACGTCAACAAGAAACCCGGAAGGGTAGATGTGCCCCTCGTCCTCGATCAATTGCGTTGCAATGGTGTTTTGGAGGGTATTCGCATAGCGCGTCTTGGTTATCCCAATCGGCTTCTTTTCGTCGAGTTCCGCCAGCGCTACGAGATCATGACTCCAGGGATTATTCCTCGTGGATACATGGATGGTCGCAAATCGTGCATCCGTATTGTAGAAGCTTTGGATCTCGATACTGAGTTGTTCCGTGTGGGAACATCCAAGATATTCTTCAAGGCCGGAGTCCTCGCCGATCTCGAGGAGCGGCGAGATGCCCTTCTATTTGACGTCTTTTCGAGGCTCCAGGCTGTTGCAAGGAAGTTCTCCGCACGCAGACAGATGAAGAAGGTTCTCAATCGTGCGGTGGCGATACGGACGATTCAGCGTAATGCTCGCGTGTACGGGGAGTTGCGAGATTGGCCATGGTGGCAGCTATACACTAAAGTAAGGTGGTTCTTGTCTATTTAGAGGTAAATTTTTGATCATTTTAAACAGGTTCGTCCGTTACTCGCCGCGACACGAAATGATGAAGAGCTCAGAAGGAAAGACGTTGAGCTGCAACTTGTAAAGGAGAGAGCGGAGCGCGACCAACGGGAACGGGAAAACCTGGAGAATGTGAAGATGACTCTTCAGGCGGAAAAACGAAAGATCATCGAAGAGTTGGAAGCCGAGCGTGCGCTTACCCTCGACAAAGATGGCATGTTAGACAGAAGCAAAAAGAGGGAAGCAGAACTTGAAGAAGAGATCGTTGCCTTACACGCCGATCTCGACGTCCTCGATTCGCAACTGGACCGTGCCCTGCAACTTCAGAAGGAGGGCGATGAGAAACATGAAACTTTACGTGTCGCGTTCGACCAGGCTGCAGAGCATCTTGTCCGCATGGAGGGTCAACAGAATGAATGGCGAGCTAAAGAGGCGGAACTTTCGGACATTGTATTAACCCAGGAGAGCAGCATGGTTCAGCTGCAGCAGGAACACCAAGCTCTCCAGAAAGCCAATGAGGACCTCAGAGCCCTTGTTTCGCAGCACGACGAGGATTTGGCGCGTGTCAAGGAGCGTTCTGAAGCTTTAGTGAGCGACTTGCAGGCCAAGCTCGGTGTGGAAATCCAATCTAAGTGAGCCCCAATAACTTACCGCGATCTTTGGTCTGACGTTTCACGCAGAGAGTCGCTCGGCAGCAAGGTCGACCAACTGGAAAGAAGCTTGAGTTACCTCAAACAGCAGCTAACAGAGATGACTCGTACATCTGCTGAGTATTCTGCTATGATCCAGAACAAAGAGGACCAGAATTCACAGCTGCTTTCGACCATCACCGCATCCGCCGACGAGCATTCTCGACTGCAAAAAGAGATTGTCGAACTCCACGCTGCATCTGACAGACAGCGAGCGGAGATCCATGCTTCCAGGGCCGATGTAGATCGTGCAGTATCCGCCAAGATAAAACTTCAGAGCGAGCTGGATGAGCTCCGCACAATCATGGAGACCAAGACCTCCGAAGACGCCCGCCGGCTCGAAGTCGAGAAAAGCAAAGAGGAAGAGCTTACCGAACTCCGCTCTCAGTCTTCCCAGTTACACGCCGAACTCAGCATTTTACGGGAAAACGCTCTCGACAAGGAAAGCAAGCTCGCTACCGAGCTAGACGAGATGCGTCGTCAGCACAAGCAGCTGGATTCAGCTCACAGCTCTCTTTTAGACCGCGAGCGAGGCTTGAAGGAACGGACGTCAAAGCTCGAGGCAATACTCGTGGATCTCGAAAAAGCCAAAAGAGTGGTTGAATCAGAATTGCAGGCATTGCGATCCCGTCAGATTGACTCGGATGGTCGGTTAGCAGAGACATTGAGGGCGAAAGAGGTAATCGGGCAACTATTTGCATTTATTGGACTGGGTGGGTCTTACTCATACTTTATTAGATCCTGGAACGACAACTCCACGCTGCTCAGACCAAATATAATGAGATCGAGGATACGATTTTGCAGATGGAAAGAGATGCTCACGCTGGCGAACGTCAATTGGAAACCTTGAAGAAACAACTGGAATCCGAATCAGCCAAGTGCAAGAACCTTCAACACGTCATGTTAACTCAGAAAAAGGAGTACCAAGAACGCATTGCGAAGTACGACCATGATCTTAACAAAGCAATCACTGATCTCAAGAATCGGGAGTGGGAGCTCAAACAAATGGAGAGCAAACAGGATAAGACGATTGTCGAACACGTTTACGTTCTGGAGAAGGCCAAGAAAGTAACCGATCAGCAACTGAGAGAGGCGCAAGAGCAGCTGCAGAAGGATGCCGTCTACATTCGATCTTTGGAGAAAGCCAAGGCAAGCCTCACCCGGGAGGTAGAAGATTTCGCCAGGGGAGGTGGGGTGGATCAGGCAGAGCGTAGGGCCTCGGAACGGGCTATCAAGTTCCTTGAGGAGAAAGCTAACAAAGCACTCGCCAGCGCAGAAGCAAAGGCTAAAACAGAACGTGCTGAATCTTCTGGTAAATTTTGGACTCCTACACCCTAAACAATACTGACCCTCAAGATAGTCCGACGCGCCCTCGCCGACTTGGAAAAGACTCATAATGATTTGGTGACAGAGAAGAGGACACTCGAAGAGCGTTTCCAAGACACTCAGCGGAGGCTCCATGAATTGGAGGTTCAGATCGAGGCCGAAGATAGAGAATCTTCTGAGTTGGGCATTCACAGGCACCGTCTAGTACAACAACTGCAAGATGAACGTCAGCAGCATCAGAAAGACCTCGCAGAGCGTGATTTCGCCAGCGACCAGACCCGAAAAAAATATCAAGGTTGGTGGCAGCTTTCATAAGAGATCCTTTCTAATGACAAGTTGCAGCTGAACTAGCCCAGTTGAGCGAAGGTGCGTAACTAGGAAACTCTGGGGGGTGTACCTCACCGAATAACATTTATTCTAGAAATGCAAGCGCAGCGAGATGCGATGACGAGGCTACGAGAAGATAATCGCAAAATACATTCAGACTACGACGAGCTGCAGCTAAGATTTGATGACGAGGTCTACAATGGAGGCGCCTGGAACAGGGAGAAAGAGCGGATGGAGACGAAGATTGCCGATCTAACCAAAGCTTTTGAGTCATCGACTACTGCTCAATCCGACCAGCAAGCGCAGATCGTGTCACTTCACTCGCAAGTTCGGGAGCTTCGAAGCGTTCTCAATGATGCTGAAGCGGACAGGGCAATGCTACAAAAGGCACGCCGCTCTTTGCAGGCGGAACTTGAAGGCATCAAGCTTGACCATGTCGATGCAACGAAAATGACTTCGGATCGAGAACTACAAAAGCTACAGCTGGAGAAACAAGATCTTGAGCGATCTCTGGAGGAACAAAAAGATCGTGTAGTTATGGCCTTTGACCGCTTGAAGAGAGCCGAGGCACATGCCAATGAAAGCCAGCTGGAACTTGACCGGACCCGCGTCGAGAATACTGAACTGGATAGAATAAATGTAAGTACCTGAAAAATGATCTTCAGTGTACTCACTCTGTCCTACAGGCACAGCTAGAGAAGCAGGTCAAAGACCTAAACGTCCGCGTCGTTGACCTTGAAACGAAGTCATATGCAAATTCTCCTCACCCATCCTCCACTGTCAGGCAGCTGCAGGGCCGTATCGATGAACTCACTACTCAACTCAAGCAAGTATCACGCGAGAAAGTCGACTCCAACCGCTTGCATAGTTCTGATAAGGCAATCCGCGACATACAACTACAGTTAGCTGAAAGCGAAAGGCACCACATCAAATTGGAGGAGGAGCGAAAAATATCCGAGGGTCAAATAATTTCACTCCGACAGACACTGGACAAAGTTGTCAGTCTCACCTCTTCATTGACCATCTAGTTACTTGGCTAATTCTAGTCAACATCAATAGCAATCAAGGGAGAGTGAACTTGAGCGCGTGAAACGTCGCCTAGAGCGAGAGGCCATGGACTCCAAGCAGGCGATGCTGAAGTGAGTTTAACCTAAAAGATTTTGACAAGTTGAGATTGGGACGTTTACGTGTCACTTTCTAGCCTGCAACGTGAAGTTGAACGACTGCGCGCACGCCTTAATCGGCCGATGTCAGTCGTTAGTGACGGAGGCTCCACCCCTGCAAGCTCGGGGTCTCCTCGCAAGGCGGCCCCATAGCATTAGCTAGTATTCAAATGTTCGTCATTAATTTATGATATAGTCACATCTGAGTTACTGTATATTCCATCTCAACACCATGCACATATGTATCTTATAGTAATCAACTCGACGGGTGTATGACTGCTCAGCAAAACATCAAGTTATTAATTGTTTTCGTTCCAAAGGGAACTCTCGGGAACTTGCGAATAGCTATCAAAATAAGGTTCAGCCACCGCGTTCCACCAGGATAGTTGGGAATCATTAGATATGGTAAGCAAGACTTCAAGACTCAGTACTCCGTCATGGTACGCTCACGTCCGCTGGCCATTTGGCTCTCTTAGTCTCATTGCTTATGTGTATATTAGCCCAAGGAAATTCGGGATATCAAGCAGTTCATCGAGATTGCGCGGCGGAAGGATGCTTCCCGTGCGTTTATACTGTTGTTGTACTTCGACAAAACGCTGACTTCACGCGCACTAATCTTGTACGAAATTTTATGCATTGTGTTATGTATTCAGAGGCCCGTATCAAAAAAATCGCCGCAAAATCAGCAGCTGGGAAGGTCCAGACTAAATTCAAAGTGCGGTGTTCACGATACTTGTACACTCTTTCTGTGGACGACCCAGAGAAGGCTGAAAAGCTCAAGCAGAGCTTGCCCCCAGGTGCGTGATCAGACAAGTCTTCTTAGTGCGTTTCATTGCCTGATATATGGGTGCAGGTTTGAGTGTGGTAGAACTCGGGGCAACACCGAAGAAGAAGTGAACCCCTTCTCCATCTCACACTTTAGTATGATTCGTGCGTCGCAATGGAGGCGCACCGATCGACTTGTGCATCACCACCCTATGATGAATACGCATGCAAGTCACATGTAGTCTTATTATGAACAAAGACAGATAGCTTTCGCCTTGCTTGACTTATACAGCCTTTGATTCATACAATCATCCATTCTATAATACCAAGCATGACGCACGACCCCAAAAGCGTGCATGTACCGATCATTACGAAGGTTCGAAGTACCTGCTGCGCTCTCCTTTCATATGAACGACTTCCACGTGTCCTCAGTGCCTCGATGTCAATCATGGTCGAAGGAGTATGAGACCATTTGGTGAAGACGATTTCCAGTAAAATTATTAGCAGTTGAGATCCATCCAATGCGGGCAGGGGCAGCGAATTAAAAAGATATAATGATAGATTTGTGAGCTTCAGGTACCTGCCCAGAGTCAGCCATATGGTAGTTGTTAGTCTAAGTGACGTACTGGAAGAAATCTGCAAATACGAGGGGTAGTCCTAGGGGTATAATGCCAAAACGCGGTGCGAGATGCGTTGTTTGAACTGATAACAGTGAACATCAACCACCACGCATGCTTGAATTCGTGTATCATACCTTGCTCCCAAACTTCGTACCTGGGGCCACTCCAGAGCACGATGCGCTCGTCTTCGGTGCCTGCCCCTTCATGATTCACTGTAATCCGTAAGATATCTCGGTCTTCCCTCGGTTTGATGCACGACTGCGATTCCAGACACGACGTCGAGGAGTCGCATCGGTTTTGCATTTTTGACAGTATGGGTACCGGATCGGTACAATACTCTTCAATCGTACTTTCAAATGACACAAAACAGGATGATGATGATGATGTACTACTGTCAGTATCCACACAGCACTGATGATCATCTAAGGAGGCACTAAGTCAGGCAGGATGACGCAGGTACCATGCTCACCACTAAGCCGCGATACATCCACACACCACCCCTGCTTATAGACGGCTGGATTAGGTTCCAATAGATAAGTGGACCACGCATCGCGAGATGAGTGCAACGGAAGATCGTCAAGTGTCGTCAGGAAAGATCCAACAGGAAGATGCATGCTCAGAGGGGAATCCTACAGAAATTTAGTAAAGGTAGTGAGGTGATCGTCTTAGGACCATACTGACGGCTTCGACATGGGCCACAATTAGCCCTCTGGTAAAAACATCTTCATAACCTACCAACAGTATCCGTTGTCCAATACCAGACCAGCCCGCAGCCAGTAGAATCAGCCAGAGCGTCAAGTTATGAAAACACCCTGAAGTTACAACCCGTAAGCGATCGAGTGAAGACAACTCCTCGACCCTTGCAGAAGGCAACGTCACGAATGCGGCGGGGAACATGAAAGTCATAGATGCTCCTGCCGCCAGCATAGGGATCCGATGACTAGGAAAAACACGAAGCTGTGGCTAATGGACTATGTCATATTGTGAGGGGAGACATACATTGCTGCAGTGATAGCATGCCCACTTTCATGCACAATTTGACTGATGCAAAGGGAGAGTAGAATCAGCGGTAGGTGTTTTAATGGAACGGTCAAGCCAGGGATCTACATGCAATGAAGTGAGTGCCCGAGGTATTTAAGCTAGTAACTGGAAGTGATCCACGCATATGCATTGCAGTTAACTCACAATTGGATTGACAGCATGTGTGACTCTAGAATATGTCGTTGCGCGAGTCGTGACTTCGACAGCTCTCTTCAACAACGACGCTGAAGTATCTGGCGCAGTCACTCGTAGGAAAGTGGAAGACAGGAGTGACACCATAGTCCATACGAGCAGAGCAACAGCAGTGAACATTCCAAAGATAACCAGTACGCTGCCAGTATCATAGAACACGAGCAAAAACTTTCTTGTCCGCAGGTAGTTTCTACTGGCCAAACGTAAAGAAATGGTGTCATGATGAACATTGAATGCTCGTGTCTGTACGCGAAGGTGAAAGAGACTCCTTGGGATGGAGGCAGCGAACGATTTGATCCTCTTTAACTGAATTCTGTGGAGGTGCATGGTGGTTCGCTCGAAGTGGCATGGTATGATTTCGTATACGTACATAATCGGACTCTGAGCCGGGCATAGCACAGCGCGGTGTCTCTCTTCTCACCAACGACCATGAAGATCTTCTCCCTCTCAGTTGTTCTCGCACCTTCCTCAGGCCCTTGTTCAGTTCTTAGCTCTACATCAGATGTCTCTAGTTTCTCGTTCTACCAGAGAAGTTCTGTCAGCGAGTTTTTGACATTCTTTACCAAGACAGTCGTAGAGAGAACTCCTCAGGGCCAGCGTCAGAGTGTACAAGAGAACAATTACACTGCCCATGTGTACAACAGGAGTGGTGCAGAGCAGCTCGCAGGTGGGTCGAAGCTCTGGATGTAATGGAGCCATCGAACTCACTCCTTCTTCAGCTATTATTATTACTGATCATGAATACCCCGTTCGACCCGCCTTTTCTCTTCTAACAAAGCTACTTGATGATTTCACTGCCAAAGTCCCCCAATCTGCCTTCGGAAACCCAGGATCAATATCATTCCCAGAGATCCAGACCTACATTCAGAAGTACCAGGATCCTCGGCAAGCTGATACAATTATGCGGGTACAACAGGAGCTAGATGAGACGAAGATTGTCCTGGTAAGCCCTCCCCTCATTATGATAATCACTCGATTGTTTTATCGGTGTGACGGTGTATTGTAGCACAAGACCATCGAGTCTGTTCTCCAACGCGGGGAGAGGTTGGATAACCTTGTAGAGCGATCGAATGCTCTATCCGCACAGAGCAAGATGTTCTACAAGACAGCCAAGAAGGTCAGCAGCTGTCTTTTATGTTTGGATGACTCGGTCTGACAGCCTCACTAGCAAAATTCATGTTGTGTGATCATGTAGACGACTATTCTTCTCTCCTTATTCATGCCTTTTCTTTGTTGCGGTTGTTGTTACGTCGGACCAGGTAATTAGTAACACATCCGTTAGTTCTGTATTTCACATGTCGTGATCGTGTCAGTGTGGCCAGTCTGTTATTGAGCAAGTCAATACCACAGCCTGGTGAGTAGATCTACGATTGGGACAATACAGCATACACATAATTCTAGCCAAAAATGACATTGCCAAAAATGAGGTGCTTGCCACACTATGCATTAAGAGGGAATCGAACCCCCGGCGGGTCGATGGCAACGACCCAGGTTACCACTACCCCATTAATGCTTGTCAAAGGACGGTATATTTAGCTTTATCTACTACGTGGCACTAGTAAATATCTGTCCTCAGGCCACACGGATAATCGGGTGACTTTAACAAGTCGTACGATCGGTTATCGTTTTCCTCGATCCCGAGTAATTTGTTTCGGATCCCATTGGCATATAAAGCCAGCGTGGCTATGGTGCTTGCTTCACGTTCTTCATCCATATCTACGTTTTCATCCCCCATCACTACCAGATCATCCTTCCTGTAAAATGGTATGTTCCCATCTCATATTATGTACAGCAGCGTGAATCACACAAAACTTTACAGCCTGCTCACGAAGCTGTAATTGTTGCTGCGTCCCGTACGCCTGTCGGATCCTTGTATGGATCACTAAAGACCTTGACTGCTCCCCAACTTGGCGCTGTGGCTCTCAAGCATGCTTTCGAGCAGTCAAAAGTTGATCCCTCAGTAGTCGAGGAGATCTACTTCGGCAATGTCGTCCAGGCTGGTGTTGGTCAATCACCCGCACGTCAAGTAGCACTCGCTGGCGGCATGAAGTCCGCATCTGACGCCACGACCATCAACAAAGTCTGTGCTAGCGGTATGAAGTGTATCATGCTTGCTGCCCAGAGCATAGAATCCGGTTACAAGACCGCGGTTGCTGCTGGTGGTATGGAGAGTATGAGCAACGCTCCGTGAGTGCTACAGTCCAGATTACTACTTTGCACAAGATTTACGGTAACATGTTATTTAGTTACTTGCTTCCCCGCACGAACCCTTTGTTCGGCAAATTCGAGACCAGGGACTCCGTGGAAAACGATGGTCTCTGGGACGTCTCCAACAACTTCGCTATGGGCAACTGTGCCGAGGCTATCGCAGAGAAGTACGAAATCAGCCGAGAGTCACTCGACGAGCACGCAATCGAGTCGTACAAACGTTCTGATCGCGCATGGAAAGCGGGCGCTTTCAACGCTGAGATAGCTCCCGTCACGATCAAGGGCAAGAAAGGCGACATCGTGGTCAAGGAAGATGAGGAGTACAAGAAAGTCATTTTCGAGAAGGTTCCCTCTCTCAAGTCAGCATTCAAACCAGGCGGTCGCATCACTGCTGCCAACTCTTCAAACCTCAATGATGGCGCCTCTGCTCTGATATTGATGTCAGCAGAGAAAGCACAGGAGCTCGGCGTAAAACCACTCGCCAGAGTGATTTGTAAGTTTGACTTCTTGTGTGGCTGTACATCGTCTGATTTATCGTTGTCTGCAGCATATGCAGATGCGGGTGTTGAACCCATCGACTTCCCCATGGCTCCTGCTGTCGCTCTCCCAGAAGCACTTAAGAGAGCAAACCTGACTGTCGATGACATCGCACGTTTCGAGGTCAACGAAGCCTTCTCGGTTGTCGTCCGTGTTGCTGAAAAGCTCCTACAACTTGATCCTGCAAAGGTCAACATCGACGGGTGAGTTTTTCTACTTTGCGTCCAGGGGCTTATGTTTGCTAACGAAATCCAACAGTGGCGCTGTTTCACTTGGTCACGCTATCGGAAACTCGGGCTCTCGTATCGTGGTGTCCCTCGTCCACGCCCTAAAATCTGGCGAGTACGGCGCAGCAGGCATCTGTAATGGGGTAAGTGATTTGTGACTATATATGATGTCGCGTTGCTCAAACGATGCCTTGTCTAGGGCGGAGCTGCTTCTGCCATTGTCATCCAAAAACTATAATTGTTGTACCGCTTTGACACATCGTTGGTTTCTACATACGAACAACCCATCTACACTATTGTATCTGTATTTTCCCAGTAGAACAAGACAAGCTTTGCATAATACTGGATTGCTGTGAGAACCTCGAACAAAAATACATTTATCTACAGAGAAGTCACGTCGGGGAAGTTCGCTGCATTGTTCGAAACTCCGGACCCTTCTTGCGCTTGTTTCTCGGCATCTCGATCAAACTGTCGTTTCAGATTACGACGCTGGTCATCATTGGTTCTCGTTGTGACATGATACGGGTATTCCCCCTGTCATTTTTGAAGCCCAGCACTCGTGTTGTACCTGGTGGGATGATGCAGAAATTCAGCCAAGAGTAAGTAGTACAGACAACGGTTACGGAGCTCGCAACTTCTGGGTCGTGACGACAACCTCCCGCCTTCCTAGTCTGCTTCCGACCCGTGCTGTGGCGTTGAGACTCGCTCGTCGGCACCGCGCAAAGTACCCGATAATCGGTTTCGTGGTGTAGGTGGTAAATCTTTGGATGATCGCGGCCCTGCACTAGTAGTAGCAGCTCCACGGCCCGCTGCCGTACACCTGCCAATCACGTTATTCGACATGTGCAACGACTTGACGTCACCCATACCAGGGACAAAGGCCTCATGGCAAGTGCTGTTCGCTTCAGCGTTTCGATGAAGACGACAGCTAGCCGTATCATACTATCTCGCAGGGTCGACAGCCTATACTCGATCGGTTATACCATTGCAAAAATAGCTCGACGTCAACATTCATGGCGCCGGCGTGACGTTTTCGGCTGACACAAAAACCTGCTACATGGACCCGCATGACACCTTGTTAATACATTTGGCGGCTCGACCCGTCCGAGTCTATCCCTCAAAAAGACGCAATCAGTTGATGGCATCAACGGACGAATACGAGTCCTTGATATCGCACCGGCGCGGGGTGAATGAGCGTGGCATAGCGCAAATAATAACTGCATCAGCGCCGTAAATTCGAATCATCGTGTCCATATCTCATGGGCGGGCGGAGAAGAACAGAACCACGTAGACTAGCCCAGACCAGCCTATTATCAACCCGGAACGAAACAAAAATGTAAGTTATACATAGATATCAGAAATGGTGACGTACATTCGATTCGATTCGTATCCGTGCACGCGAAATTATACATTGCCAATCGGTTGTGCACGAACCTATTCGGCGTATAGGCGACATGAACAATATGCCAGTGACCTCGCCTACCTCGCCTTAGTACGCTAGTAGTGGCGCAATTGAACCTGATCACTCGGACACGATACACCGCGGTTGACGTACTAGTACTATAGAATCGACACGTCCTTTATATACCCATCGATGGCACGAAGCGCGACCCAGGCGTGCACCAGGTGCACCCCCAGGTTAGGCTCATAATGGGGGTAGGAGTGAAAATGAAAGATGACCCTGCCAAAACGAGGCAGAGCGCAGAAAACGGACACCCACCAAGGATGCAGCGAGACTTTGAAATTTCATTGAACATGCGGGTTACGGTGCATATGCATTGGAAATTCGTCGAGGCAAAAACTTTAATTCCCCGAGTAAGGCTATGCGAGGCACAAGCAGGAGCTGATCAGGGGTTTCTGCACTGCATATTCCTCCAAAGTTGCAATAAGAAGTATGCATAATATTATCATCGCCACGTCGATGCTAGTGCCAATTGTAACAATGAAAGCTTCAATACAAGCTTCGAGGCCCAAAAACAACGATGACAACAACAACAAGAAAAAACAAATGAGCGTAACGAGCGTACGACGACGCAGTCGGGTCAAAGCCAGAATCTGAGATACGAAGACTACGAGGAGACGTAGTCCGTGTCCATCTCCATGGCACGTACCGTTGTAATTAAAAATATCAGTCCATCTGGATCAATCTTGGTACCATCTACGCCAACAAGTCACCATCACGGGCAGAGGCTCCACATCTTCACATAATCACTATTCCAAACCACATCAGATCCAAGCCAAAAAAAGGAAAAAAAAACTCACATCCTAAACGCACGCTCATCCGGATTCGAAGGCCACGTAGCGCTCCACTGTTCGTACTTACTTGCGAAATCGCGCATCGCAGCTACATCGCGTCAAAATGAGCCCTGCCCAAAGCAAGAACAAAAAAACATACTAGCAGATCCATCATACCACGGCTTCCCACCTACACTATCTGGGAACCACCCACTCGTCCCGCCAACCGCCAGATCGATCACAAGATAGAATTCTGTCCAGTATTAGTCTTGACATCGAATTCCAAGCTTTTCAGAAAAAAAAACTGACCCTGATCAAAAGGGGCAGCAGCACTCCCTCCATATGCCGTACTCCACGGATCTTCGACAACCACTTCCTTTCCACTCGACGCATTCATAGCTACACCTGGGAATCCACCTGTATTGAAGAAATAGGAATCGGAGGATTTGGAGGATATTTTTAGGTTGATCATTGCCTATTGTGGGTTCGGTTAGTTCGGGTGACAAGGCGGGTGGACGGGTAAGTAGAACGGGACGGGTACGGAAAGGGGATGACCGAGGGACAGCAAAATGCCATCAAAAAACGGATAAGACCGCGGGATACAGCAAACCAAGAACAGGAACGAAAAAGAAGAAAATTGTAGGGAACGGAGACGGTAAACCCACCTGCAGCCGATCATCCGTATAAAACCTCATCCACTCGCTGGTCCACTCCAACGCATAAACGTGGAACCCGTCGGCAAAATTCCCGCGTTTGGTGCTTACCCAGCCGTAGATGCTCTTCAGGAGGTTGGCGGTGGTGCTTGTGCCTGTCAGTGTGTGTTAGGGGGTGAAAACAACGTGGCTGAACAAAAACGATGAAATGTACGTAAAGCCCAATTGAAGTCGAAAAAGACAAGTTGGTAAACCGAGAAACGCCAATCGAAAGCCAAAAATACAAAACCACGAATGAACCGAAAAGAACTCCGCCCCAAGCGCAAAACCAGGAATAAACGCTCACCGGTAGAGATAGGCGTAGAGCCACCCGCAAACGGCCCATAATTCAGGGAAGAGCGGACATAGTTCGAACCTTGAGCGGGATATGAAGGAAGGTTGCCGCGGGCTTCCATTATCTGTGGTGATATTAACAGGGGTGCCGGCAGAGGAAGAGGTGAGACTTACATCGATCTCGCCGCTGAGGGGCCACGCGCCATAAACTCCCGTTCCCTGACTTGTGCTTGAGCTTGTACTGTTACCCTGAGGAAGCATCCAAATAGCGGGCCACAACCAGTCTCCCTGAGGCAATTTTGCGCGGACCTGGCATCTGAAATTAGCAGGCTAAAAGATTAGGGACACAGCAGACGCACCTCGACACGGCCATACTTGATAGTCTGTTTTCCACGGGTATTAAGACGACCGCTCATGACAGGGTTGATGATAGTGCCGCTCTGGTTATTTGAAACAGCTGTGCATGGGTTGCTTGAGGCGGTGGTGGAATTACTACTGGTAGTAGAATTGCTTGAACCGGTGGTCGTGGAATTACCCGAGCCTGTTGTTGTGGAGTTACCACCGTAGCCAGACGTTGTAGAGTTGCCTGATCCATCAGTAGTGGAGTTGCCCGAGGTGGTAGTTGAATTGTAATTGCCTGAATGGAGTGAGTGAGGGGGCGTGGGAGTTGTTGTTTGTTACGCACCCGTGTCGTTGTTTTGCCGACGAAGAACCCACGCGCCTTGATCTATGACTACACGGAATCAATGAGCCTCGGAAATGAGTAGGAGGCCAAAACATACCTCCGCCTTGAGCTGTGCAGTCTGGAAGCGGATAGGTCGCTCCATCCATGACTGAAGCCCAGCCACCGTCGATGGAGTCACTCGTGAGTGTGGGCATGATGTAGAGTTGTCCATTTGAGATGTAGACGTTGGCGGGATTGTCGGTTGTCATTTCAAATTCACCGTTGCTAATGAAAAGTTAGACAGGGATTGTGGTGTTTAGTGGGACGTACCCGAAACCACCGAGCTCGATGTCAAGACTCCAATTATTGGGGTCGATAGAACTGTCAAAGTCGTCTTGCATGACGATACAGAGTTGACTGTCTGAGAGGAGGTCTACGGATTCCCAACCTCTGAAGCAGAGTGCTGCTGCTATAAGGACACCCAAGAGGGCAGCCACAAAGGTGAGCCACCAGCTTCCTGATTCGCAACGACGTTTCTTTGTGAGCCATGGTTTATCGTCTTTGGTGAGTTTTGATTTGAGGCGAGTTGATTGGATTGGTTTCTTCTGTGTGAGGGGGAGTGCGATGACAGAAGGGTTAGCGGATACGGGTGGAGGGGACCATATGGTTGATGGACGTGAAGCGGGGGATAGAAAAGGAGATCTGAAAATTGTTGTCGCGCTGCTTGCTCTTGGGAGTTGTAAATCTGGTGAGCGATGTAGGTTTGCCAAAGAGTAAGAGCGGTTGAATGATTTGTAGGGAGATTCTGCTGATGGAAGACGTGGTGTCTCGAAAAAGCTACCGTCGAGAGACCTTCTTGCGGGGTCAGCGAAGGGGAAGGTGAAGGCGGAAGGGGGAGGGTCTTGACGTCGTTTGCTTATTCTTGGTCGTGGTGAGTCTGGACTGTCTTCCTGTGATGAATGGTCGTCTGAACTTGAAGGAGTCAGAAAGAAAGGACGGGGTGAAGCCATGAGGGCAAGGTTGGGTAACCCTTCTCTGTTTCTCTTTGAAGGACCTTTCTTATCTTGTAACACGTAATTGCCGTATGACGCGTGTGTAACGTACATCACATCCAACCAGATCCAGAGATTCCAGATCTGATCTCACCATTTATATTCCACCGCTCTCTCGCCCAACTCACTCACCCAACTCATGGACTACGACAGATACGACGCTACTCTCCACTACATCTTCAAACAAACTCAAGGTGACGCTTGGTTTAGGCCACATGAAGATTCAGTCCCTCCAGGCGTTTGTCTTCGTACCCATGACGGTCAATTCAGAGTATTCCCATACGAAACTGCCGCACTCGCTCCATTCGAGGCTGCTGTAGCTGCTCTCAATCCTCTCGTTGCAGTCAAAGTCAGAAGTGCTGCAGTACACGCTGCTCTAGCAGAACAAGCTATCGATGATTGCATCTATGTCGACTCAAATACTCGCATTCAAGTGCTCGAGTCAATGTACCTCCTTCCACAAGCAGAAAAGGATCAAAACGCTGCTTTCATTCGTGATGAACGCGTGCTCGTCGTTTGGAGCGACTCTCTCGATACAATCATCCCAATCGCACGTGACTTTGAAGATCGTCTCATTCGTCTACTCTGGCGTACGAGACCACCTCTACCTTCCACACACGAACCCTCCATATACTCTGAAAAACCAGCCGATCCCCGTCTAACCCCTTCCTCCACCGTAAACTCGGATTCACAAAGACGAACATGGTTTGGTCGTGTCGTTCCTTCACAACAAGACCCAGAAAAGACCGAACAAAAACAACAAACCCGTCCAATCATGCTATATGCTCCGCTATACAATGGTCTATGCGCTGCACTCGCTTTCAGTAAGTCACAATACCCTTTTTGTTTTCTTTCCCTCACCTTCTCTAGTTTTCATCGGCAACGGCGTTCGCACTCTCCTTACAGAATTTCGCCTAGACGGCAATTACACTCATTTTGCTCTTGGCGCCCTAGTGCCACTTCTCTTTTGTGTATCCTTGGTAACTATTCCTTTTATGTCATATACCCCCCGCTTACTCTTTCCAGTTCTTCACTCTTCAAATATTCCAAACACTCACATTTGCAATCGGTCCCATCGCTCATTACCACCAAAACAGTCGTTACTACTCGGCAGTCCCTCCACTGCCAAACCCTGCCATAGACAATGCACTCCCTCACATCACAATACAGATGCCCGTCTACAAAGAAAGCCTCGCTACAGTCCTGTAAGTCTCTTCTTTGTTGGCTGATCCTCGCTAATCCATCCCAGCACACCCTCCCTCACATCCATCAAAATAGCAATGCAGACGTACGCACGTCAAGGCGGCACATCCAGCCTCTTCATCAACGACGACGGCCTTCGTCTCCTCCCCCAAGATCAGGCAAAGGAACGTATCGAGTACTACGCAAACCACGGGATCGGCTGGATCGCAAGACCACGACACGGACACGAAGGTCACTCTCATTCTCCCTCTAGCCCGTCAACGCTAACATAGACACACACAGGCTTCACGCGCGCAGGCCGCTTTAAAAAAGCCTCCAACATGAACTACGCACTCGACGTCTCCCTCCGCCTTGAACGCATCCTCGAGGAACTTCAATCATCTCACAACTCCCTTGAACAATACCCTTACAATCGCCAAAACCAAATCCCCAACTCAAGCAGAGATAGCAACATATTCACTCCTCCCAACCCACCCTTTCACCGTGCCAGCGTTAGCACCACATACAGTGCTCAGACTGTCCAAACAGAGGGCGGGAGCATCGTTAGCGTGCCTGGGCAATCCCCTGGGACGTACGGGGTCCAGTATATTGGCAAGGACGGGGACGATCAGGCGTTCATCACTCCTTTTCTCAGTAGCAACAGCAATGGCAGCATGCCTGGGACGCCTAGACCCGGTATGACGGGGAGTCCGCGGACTATCAGCCCTGAACCCCCCACACTCGCAGGAACGCATATCGAAGACATCGAAGAGCGGGCTCTTCAACTAGCCATGGAAGAAGGTACATCTTTCATTAGTCTCGTTTTGACCAATCACGCTAACTCGAAACAGTGTTCCAAATCACAGGACACAGACCATGGGCGGCAAACGCGCGTGCCTGTCGAATTGGAAGCATCATCTTATTAGTAGACGCAGATACGATTGTCCCGGCGGATTGTTTTAGGGATGCAGCGAGAGAGTTTGCGGAGGACGAAGGCGCTGAAGTTGGGGTTCTCCAGCATGAGAGCGGTACGTCTCCTTTCCCTGTCCCCTCCGCTCGCTAACCTAAATCCAAAATCCAGACGTCCTTCAAGTAGCCCACCACTACTTTGAAAACGCCATCGCCTTTTTCACCCGCCGGATCAACAAATGCATAAGTATGATGTGCGCAAACGGGGAAGTGGCACCTTTTGTAGGGCATAATGCGTTTTTGAGGTGGAGTGCGTTGCAGGATGCGGCATTAAGTGGGGTGGATGCGTCTTCTACTCATGATTCTGGTGCGGACAACAACAGAGCCCAAGTCAAGATCTGGAGCGAGGATAACGTCAGTGAAGATTTCGATATGGCGTTGAGGCTTATAAGACAGGGGTATATCGTTAGGTTCGTCCTGTTCCTTCTCGAGGTGGTTGTCACTCACGTTTACTCTTAGATGGGCGACCTACTCCCAAGGCGGGTTCAAAGAAGGTGTATCGCTCACTGTCGATGATGAGTTGAATAGGTGGCAGAAGTATGCATATGGGTGTAATGAGTGCGCTTTTCTTTCCTTCCTGTGTACTGTTCGATATTTCCGATTCACGACTCGCACAGGCTCCTCTTTAACCCATTCGTCAAATGGTTCTACAAGGGCCCCATCAACCACCAGATTCACAAGTTCATGTGGAGTCCTGCACCGCTCCATTACAAGATCTCGATGATGGCTTGTACGTCCCCCTCCTCCTTCTCAATGCTCATACTGACTCCATCACAAATAGACATGTTCTCATACTGTACGTCTCCTCTGACGTATAAAACAAAACAAAACACTAACTTGAAACAGACGGAATAGCAGCCTCAGCGACCATCTCCGTAATCAACTACGTCATGCTTGGTTTCCAATTCCCCACCGATGATTTCTACATGCACAGTTTCGAAATATGGCTCGCCACTTTTGTTGTATTTTTCGGAGCCGGTAATGTAGGGTATGTGCTTTTGCGGTATAGACTCGGAGAGAGTGGTATCGTAGGCGGCACAATCGAGTGTTTTGGGTGGATTCCGTTCTTGTGAGTCTCGTCCCTATTCGTATCCTATTTCGTGAACTGACGGCAAATACAGCTTCTTCTTCTTCGGTGGACTAAGCATCCCGGTCTCGCAAGCCATTCTCGCTCATTTGTTCTCGTACAACATCACGTGGAGCGCAACAAAGAAGGAGGTCGAGAGGTCGAATTTCTTCAAGGAGGTTCCAAAGATTTTCAGGAGGTGCGTTTCCTTCTTTCTTTTTTACTTTGATTTGCGTTTTATTTCCATATATTTTGCGTTGCTTCTGTTTCGGATTGGAGTCCGGACGCGTTTCCGCATCACTTGATTGGACGCGTCCGTGTCACTTGACTAACGCGTTGCGTTGGCGCTCACTTTTTGTTCCGCCGAACGCACGCATCAGTGAATTCAGGCGTTATCTCCGTGATTGGCAATGATTATTCAGGAAATATTGGTCTCGGCACATGTGCCTGGGCGTTGCATGTATGGTGCTGGGACGGACATGGCTGGCACACTGCTACTGTAGTGCTGGACACGGGCATGTGTGTTTTTTCTGATGATCGGAGGACATGCGTTTACGGTCTTGCACCCGCTGCAATGTGGTGCGCCCATATGCACGACTCACGCTTCGTGAAGCGGTCATTTCGATCGTCTTCGACTCATCACTGAAAACGCCGCACCCTATTCATTCAAGGCCTTGCCCCCTTGTTGCCTAGTTCACGTGGCGCGATATCCGCACTTTCTCTTCTCTTCTTTTTTCCACGCCTTTCCTTTTCTTGCTTCCTTGATGCCACAATCCAGTGCTGACGGTCATCGTTGGCCTCCTCTCCTCCATATAGATTCTGGTTCCCCCTCCTTGTATGTATCCTGCTGATTGCGGGTGTCGTCATCGTCAGTACGCCGTTGGTGCCATATCAGTGGCAACTGACTGCAAATGCGTGGGCTGTTATCTTCCCGTTGACGGTTGTATGCGCTTGTCATATCTTATTCCCGGTACGTCTCGTCAACCTTATCTTCCATTCTGCGATTGGAATGAGCGATCGTCCATTTCTGGATTGGATCATGCTTCTTCCAATGTTCTTCCTCTCGCCATCCTTGTCCTAGCATGCTTCCCGAACGTTCCTCTTCTTCGCTTCGGCGCATCCCGCTACCTTCTTTTTTTTCTACTCGCTCAAGCATCGATGCTAACACCGATATTCATACTTAGATCGTCCTCAACCCATGGCTCATGATCTTCTCGTACTGAGCTGAGGACCATGCACAATCACGTTCTCGCACTCGGGCAGGGTTCCCCGAATGCATGACCTCCTTGCTAATTAATCGCATATCATGCTACTTAGAAACGAAGAACAATCAACATACTCGTCAATCACCGTCGAATCACCATTCTTTTTCATTCGATGCGTCCCGGTCCGTTTTTATTCTCACGCCAGGGCGCAATCCGGAAGTCTGCCTATGCCTATATGTATGCAACTTATTGTCAATCGGACAGGACATTCGGTTACGGTTATTGTTACATTCTGCAATTGCGAAGATGCATGTTGTCTTGTAAGTTTGGACTTGTTTACCTTACATACCCGTGTTTGAACTTTTGGACAATGTCTTGTGTCATGTCGTTGCTGTCGTCGTCGTCATCATTCCATTGCTCTTGTCATCCCGATTCCTTGCTGTGCACGAGTGACGTGAACACAGGGTTTGTTTTGCAGAACTTTCTAGTAGTTGTCAACTTGTTAATAACGCTTCCTTGGGTATTGATATTATAGATAGGCTATGATATTACCGGGCCCTCTTTCAATCGATCATCGGCAAGATTCTTGGGGCCAAAGCGCGCATTGCGCAAATAGTCTTGGAATCTCTTATCAGTTTGGTTATACAGCGGTCACCGGTCACTGATGGTCTACGAAATCAATGATCACTGATGGGATATTGATCTATCGATATGTAAAAGTGGATATCTTGTTCTTGGCTACAGGGTGCATCAGTGCATCACGGGATGTACCCATAAATATCAAATGCTCACGTCGCGCCCAAGTTGACGCTCATTTGGCCATGAACCGTTGACTACTAATGACCGTGTGGCCAGGGAATTTTCATTATCCTACAAGCGGCGTTGGTCGTAAAGGCACGATAGCGGTCGCAGTGCGGAAGCGTTGCGACCTCTAGACTCTGATGCATGATGGCCCGTCGGGAAGTGATGCCCATGTATGCCAGTCTCATGACTGGACTTGGCATAACGTTGCGATCCTGTAGATAAGACATCGAGCACCCGAGAAAGGAAAAGACAGGGCCATCCATCGAACGGGCGTGGAATTCCACTTGGGTGGAGTAAGTTCTATCGCGGACTCTTCGACTTTTTTTATCTCGCTGGCTTTGCAAATACGATGTAAAAGATTTGATGGCATGGGTGCCTATATCATATGGACACTGCCCAAAGCCACTGCACCGCATGATAAGCTCTGGCACAGTGAGATGTTTTTAGGTGTGAGATCATGGGAGTGCCTCACAGAAGCGGACAATATAGAATACTTGTTAGGGGTCCGCCGCCCGAGGTACCCGTACCGAACTACCTGCAGAACTTTGTAGAGGTGCGTACATGATGGTTTGCTATCCGATCTATATCCGAGAAGTGCGTGATATCATGCCCAGGAGTTGTTCACCCGACGGTGCCGATGACACTGCAGGGACACAGATGAATTTAAAATAAAAGGATTTAGACACATCCATGACAAAATAGTGTGCGTCTGTAGTGCGTACGTACCACGCAGTACTCTGCTATATAACGGCGATTGCGATAGTATGAGAGTTGAATTCCCCCTACTAGTAGCGCTAATCGATGAAACCCCATCACCATCGTGTGTTATTGTTGCAAAGCACTGGAATCACCTTCCAGGGTGATTCCGAAGCGAAGATACGATAAAGTGGCGGCCCGAGCGTGTTTGCCGGTGATAACTGTGCATGGAGGTCTGCACAACAAACAAGGAAAGAAGATACTTGGAAAGTACGAGCCTATCTCGTGCTCCAAAATTCTCCGGAAAACTGATACGGAAGGCGCAGTTATCTTCTACGAACCCCCATCTAGTCTTCCTAGCGATGAACCGACATGAGTAGATGAGTGGGCGACTGCCACATCAGTCCAAGAAGCCAAGAGACTCACAGTACCCGATCTGTGCCCCGGCGACCTTTGGTCCCAGCATCACCTGGAAGTTCTATCCGTACTCGGCGACATTACGGATGTCCTCAATGGCATCATGATGTCGTGCACAGACTCTATAGGCTAGCGCCCGCATCAATGTTAAACATCACGTGGCAAGATTCACACCACCGTGACGATGTCGTGGACTTAATCATTTCCTCGCATACCACTGACGGAGCTAGCAGATGTTTGTTTTTGTTTTTAGTTCACGAGCAAATACTTGCTGGTGGTCAAAAACGAAGGATATAGCGTCTCAGATCTCAACGTTCAACCTTTGCAGATATTACTATCCATTCCATGGGCTCGGACGGTCGATTTCCATTTATTCACAGGCGTGCTAGGTTGTTGGATCCAGACGAAGTGCCCTGTTGTACAGACACTTCAGTGGTCAGCGCTTCAGCGCTAGCGCTCAGCAAGGATAAAGCTATGTTCAAGTCTCATCTAAACGTAATGGCTCCCATGGCTGTGTTAAATCTTTGTGTAAGGGTCTAGACTTCACATGCCCCTGCGTTATTGAGTCACTTGCCGTGAGATGCGGGCCTGCTCAGCTGACAAGTTTACGTCGTCGGAACTCAGTGATCATAGCTTTTTCTGCCGATCTCAGGCTCGGAGCAAACACAATGCTACTATGTGTAGGTCACCAAGTCAGGCACTGTCGCACTGCTCAAGCGCTCAAGACTTTGTCGGTTCCTTAATGGTGAGCCCTCTGAACGCATGTTGAAGCTGTCTATGACACTCAATGGCATGACTGTTTGAGCGAGGTCTAGGTTCGATGTGTTATACTTGATCGTGTTCCAACACAGCGCGCTATGGAGTACAGATCCAGCTGCGCTTGAATTTTGCGACCACATAATAAACCAAGCCAGGTCCGATCTGTGGTACGCCGCATGTATGATGTATTGATGTTTCAATTTCAACCCTGGTGCCTTGCCAAGGGGTGTTATACAGTCCACTGCCTTTGCTAAAAACTCGTCTCACTTGAAAAATCAACGCCTGATTTTTTGATATAAAGAGCAGGAACAACAAAATGATGTGATTTCCACCATCACTATGTTGCGTCTGTTGTGTATCGCCTTGTCTCTTTTCTTATCCCTTCAGCTCGCTGTTGCAGATCCTGCCTCAACAGTCTCACGAGTTCCACGTCACTCCAAGTCATCGTCACTAGTACTGACCAAGTCTGTGCTATCAGCTCTCTTGGTTCCCCGAGGGAAGTTCACTGCTCGACAAGGATGCCCCAGCGGATATCGTAAGGAATTCACGTGCCAAGTACGAAGAAACACGTTGCTGACCCGCCCTAGAGCAATGTACCAACTACCCGGACGCATGTGCCCCTACTGGCAGCTTCTGTGTAAGGTTGCATGATGAGCCTTTCCACTGTGATTGACGATTTGAGTCTAGTGCAACGATCTGTATAACTGTCCAGACGACACCACCGTACGTACCTTCGCGTCCCATCGTCAAAACCGAGTACTGACCGACGAATGTTACAACCAGTGCTTCGAATCCGAGTGAGAAAATACTTCAATCAATTTTCTTTTCTTTTCTAAAGTCTGCTGTAGATGTTGTCCCAATACCGCACAAACATGTAATGGAAATTCTTGCTGCAACCCTGGTAGTGAGTGCTGCAACGACGCCAGTTGTTGTGAATCTGGCTACTCCTGCTGCAATGACTCTACCGGGGGATGTGTGTTATATCCTCTATCGATTGCATGAGCAACGCTAACATCTATTTAGGCTGCCCTACTGGAACTACGTGCATAGCAGGTTCTGATCAATGTTCCACTGGAGGCCCGACTAGTGGAGGTGGAACCGGTGTACTCACTAGCGTTGCGGTCACTACTTCGTCCAAGTCAACCGTGCAGCCAAAAACCACTTCTAGCAGCAGTCATACAAGTACAATCAACGAGCCCACAACAACTAGGTCTTCGAGTACTTCTTCGACAGCTTCATCCACAGGGTCTGCTTCGAATGGCTTCCGTAAGCACCCTCTTGTTTCTAATCTGTGACCCAACTTACACCATAGAATTTAGCACAAACTGGTGCTGCTCCTCGTGGTATTGCACTCGCGCCTGGGAAACAACTTGTGGCCTTGGCTGCAGTTGTTGGTTTGCCGATCCTCCATCATGTCGTCCAGGCATTGTGAACGCGCAATAACACTTTTCTTCTTATAATCAGCATTTGTTGAGGTTGTGATTTATGATATGTCAGATAACGTCTACTTTGTTGCATAATAGGACTTGTGATACGACGTTTTGCCTGCAGATTGATCTAGTTGGTTCGCGATTGCGGGAGATCAGATCGATCAAGTGCCTCCCTCAGTAATCACGAGAAATCACTCATTGAGCAGCGAAGCATATAGCGAAATGCAGGATAATTACAATGTCATCGAAGAGTCTTGTCAAATGGCCCTCGAGGTATAACATAATTAGCTGGCTCGAGCGCGCGGCTTTCTCGCGAAGAGTCCAGTTGGAAGCAGGATCGTTATTGAAGTACAAGTAGCTATGCACATGTCAGTGATGGGAGACTAATCACAGCAGATAGACTGACTGTGCAATTTTGTACAAAAATCTAGAGTCACCTGCGACGATGATTTGTCCATCAACGGTAATCCAACCTAAATAAAAACATGTTAAACTTCAAGAAGCCTGCCCAGCATCGCCTATCCGTACTAGTCGACATTACCGAATGTCCTGAAGATGTTGTTCGACTTGGCTACAGACTCTAGCGCCCAGCCTGTCACGGTGACATTAACGTTAAACATCGCCTGGAAAAATTCATGCGAGTGGACACCATAGACTCCGAAAAGAAGGATCTCCTCGCATGCCATTGACAGCACTCATGAGCAGTAGCAAGTATTGCTGGTGATCAAAAACGAAGGATAGTGTCTCGACTTTTGCAGATATCACTATCAACGGTCGACCTCCATTTATCCACAGGCGTGTTAGGTTGTTTGATCTGGACGAGTGCCCTGTTGTAAAACGTTATAAAGCCTTGGAGGTCAGCGCTAGAGCTGAGCGCTGAGCGCTCAGCGAGAGTAAAGCTATGTGCAAGTCTCATCTAGTAAACGTAATGGGCCATGGCTGTGTTAAATCTTTTTATAAGGGTTATTGCCGTGAGATACAGTGAACAATTTTTTATTAGCTGACTACTATAATATATAACACTATTGAGGCAGTAAGTCCCTCGTCAGCTCATTGACAAGATACGAATCTAAGTTTGAATGAAGGTCTTGGATTCGCAACTTGAATACGCTTGGGCATTTGGGCCTACCAGGGTAGCTTACATTATCATAGGCCCATCAGTGGTCGGTTTTTTCCAATCTCGGATCAAACACAATGCTACTATGGGTTATCGGTCGACCGGTCAGGCACTGCTCAAGCGCTCAAGGCTATAGCATGCAATGTATTTCGGCTCCTCTTTGATGAGCATTTTGAACGACTGTTGAGGCTGTACTACGACACTCTTTAACATGACTGCTTGAGTGAGGCCTAGGTTCAATGCGTTATACTTCATCGTGTTCTAATACAACACGCTATGGAATACAGCTCCAGCTGCGCCTAAGTTTTGCGACCACAATAAAATTAGTCAGGTCCGATCTGTGGTACGCCGCATGTTCATGTTTCATGTATCAATGTTTTTAACCCTGGTGCCTTGCCAATAATGTTATACAGGATCACTGCCTTCGCTAAAGACTCATCTGACGTGAAAGCTAACACCTGATTTTCCGATATAAAGAGCACGAACGGCAGACGAATACATTAAGCCGCTGTAACTCCCACCACCACCATGCTGCATCTGCTGTGTATCGCTCTGTCTCTTTTCTTATCCCTTCAGCTCGCTGTTGCAGACTCCTCCTCAACAGTCTCACGAGTTCCACGTCACTCCAAATCGCCATCACTAGTACTGACCAAGTCTGTGCTATCAGCTCTCTTGGTTCCCCGAGGGAAGTTCACTGCTCGACAAGGATGCCCTAGTGGATATCGTAAGGAATCCACGTGCCAAGTACGAAGAAACACGTTGCTGACCCGCCCTAGAGCAATGTACCAACTACCCGGACGCATGTGCCCCTACTGGCAGCTTCTGTGTAAGGTTGCATGATGAGCATTTCCACTGTGATTAACGATTTGAGTCTAGTGCAGCGATACGTATAACTGTCCAGACGGCACCACTGTACGTACCTTCGCGTCTGTTTAGATCCCATCGTCAAAACTGAGTACTGACCAACGAACTTTACAACCAGTGCTTCGATTCCGAGTGAGAATATTCTAATAACTTTTCTTTTCTTTTCTAAAGTCTTGCAGATGTTGTCCCGGTACCGCGCAAACGTGTAATGGAAATTCCTGCTGCAACCCTGGTAGTGAATGCTGCAGCGACGACAGCTGCTGTGAATCCGGCTACTCCTGCTGCAATGACTCCACCGGGGGATGTGTGTTATATTCTCTATCGATCGCACGAGCAACGCTAACATCTATTTAGGCTGCCCTACTGGAACTACGTGCATCGCAAATTCTGATCAATGTTCCACTGGAGGCTCAAGTTCTGTGGGTGGAAGCAGTGTACCCACTAGCATTACGGTTACTAGTCCGTCCAAATCCACTGTGCTGCCAGGAACCACTTCTAGCAGCAGTCCTGTAATTACATTCAACGGGCCCACAACAACTTCCAGCACTTCTTCCTCCACTTCTTCGACAGCTTCATCCGCGGGGTCTACTTCCACTGGTTTGTGTAAGCAGCCTCTTGCTTCTAATCCGTGACCTAACTTATACCATACATTCAGCACAACTTGGTGCTGCTCCTCGTGGTATTGCACTCGCACCTGGAAAACAACTTGTAGTCTTGGCCGCAGTTGTCGGTTTGCCGATCCTCCATAATGTCGTCCAGGCATTGTGAACAAGCAATGTCACTTTTCTTCTTATCATCAGCATTTGTTGAGGTTGTGATTCATGATATGTTCACTTTTTTTCACATACTAGGACTTGTAATACGACATTTTGCCTGCAAATTGATCTAGTTGGCTCGCGATTGCGGGAGATCAGATCGATCAAGTAGTGACTGAATGACCAGGAGGCCAGTTGTAGCTAAGGTCCGCCTCAGGAATCACGAGAAATCACTCATTTGCATCAGATACGTTTGAATGATATTGCAAACCCATATCCGAGTTCAGGCATGAGATACGATTGGATGATACATTACAAACCGATTTCTCTAAAACAGTGCGAGTGGTGGTGATACATTTAATGTGGGTGTTTGACTCTTGTAATACAGTGATGAAAATCGGGTGTCTGTAGTTTCAGTATTAAACATCATACTATGACTGCTTTGAGTAGTGACTTTATCATATGGCAGCGTTCACTCACCCCAACAACCATCGAGGCCGGCATGTCGGTGAACCTCGATGTTTGCTCTGCTTCAATGGATTGAAAAGAGCCTACAGCAGTGCAATCATGTAACTTACCTGCGTCAACGCACGTTGCGTTACCGATGATACGAGGACGACGAATAGAATCAGCATGGAAGATATTGCAGATGATTCCAGGAGCGATCTAGAAAATTTTCAATTCTCGCGTCAAACTCTAAGCATCTGTATTTACCTTTGAGAAGATATCCCAGGACATAAGGCTGGATTACCATAAGTATATGAGCTAGATACAGTGATAATCGGTAGACGCACCCAGTTTGCTTCGGAATGACAACAACTTGGCCATCAAGAGTGATACGCAGGACAGACTTTGAGGACGTTTAGACTCACTGAGAACCACGTTGATGCTTTGGGATGACTCACTTTGCCACTCGACATCATCTTTATCTAAAGTTAGTACATGTTTCAAGTGAAAAGTTGGAGACGAACGTCGATGTCCAGGTCTGAACATTTGGTTATCATACACTATCCATGTCGCAGACAATGCAGAGAGCTTACCGAGTGCTTTGCAGATATACCGCAGGACGGTTGGGCTCTGTTCTGACCATTCTCGACAACTGGAAGAAAACTTGGAGTAGTCTTCGTTTTGAGCGTACATGTAGTATTTCACCACAGAAGCGATGACTGCGGAGAACAAGGCCGCAGAAGGGATGATTTCCTCGAACAAACACAATGCTATCTCCTCTATCGAAGCCTGTGGTGTGACTTTGAGAACCTCCGAAAGGAATGCTTCGCCTTTATACGATGACACGTGGTTTGAGAACAGAAGATCGCATATACCATTGATTGAAATCTGATTCACCAATTGAGCAGCGAAGCATATAGCGAAATGTAGGATAATTACAATACCATCAGAGAGTCTTTTCAAATGGCCCTCAAGGTATAACATAATTAGCTGTGTAGAGCGCGTGGCTTTCTCGCGAAGGGTCCAGTCGGAAGCAGGATCGTTATTGAAGTACAAGTAGCTATGCATAAGTCAGTGATGGGAGGGTAATCACAGCAGATAGACTTACTGTGCAATGTTAAAGAAAGCTTTGTACCAAAATTCTGGAGTCGCCTGCGACGATGATTTGTCCATCAATGGTAATCCAACCTGAACAAAAAAAGGTTAGACTCCAAGAAGCCTGTTGATGTATCAGAGAGCGGACCATGATGTCGCCCACCCAATAAACGGGAAGGAGGTTCAGGATTTCAAGTATGTCGACGTGCTTATCAACTTCGCGTCTCTTGAGTATCAGCTCACTTGTAAGGTGTGCGAAGTGTGAAGTAGACACGGTGTGTTCAGCAACTTTATCAGAGATAGGCTTTCTGATCTGAAAAATGTGACGATGAGACCCAATAGATAACGGAGAGCTTGAAAGGGTCTTACTGCTTCGTTCCGTACCCTCGGAGGCGTGTGTAACTTCGAAAGTCGACACTCATAGACTCTAACAACGCTCGTATCAGTAGCTGCAAACGCAGTTTGTTGAACAGTCAAAGGCCTGTCCCAATCGTAAAGATGCCGGATTTCGGCACCACGCGGCACCTTGGTCATGCTCGAAGCAAGGAACTCTGGAGTCAGGAAAGGAAAGTGAGCGTAGACTGAGCCCACGGGGTAGTGATCAGGGAGCATGTGAAAGAGAAGCTTGGTGAGCATGCCACCATAGGATCCATCCACCTTGTTGACCATGCAATGCTCGTAACCCCATGTTGTCAAGTTGAACGCTACCATGAGAAGCTCAGCATCGATGAAAAAGGATTTGGCTCAAGAATCGGTTGACTCACGAGTAAAGTCTACTGTAAGAAACCTGTCTCCACGAGTCAAGCATACAGCATCGGCAAGGATGGCACGTGAGATAGTGTATCCAGGGCAAAGGCCAGCGCCAGGAATTGGAGGTTTTGTTTCCTCAGCCTGCAGGCCCACCTGGTGTGAATCAGCAAATGCAAACCGTCCAAGGCTGTTATCGAGGCTTACATGTAATTCTAGGTTTTCAATATCGCCGTACAAGCGTTCGGCTGCGATCTATTGGATGATCAACATGCGGGTAATCATACAACAGAATTGATTCCTACATAAATCTCTGGATCGGGATTCCATTCACTGAAGCTCTTGTATGCTGAAAGCAAATTATAAGTCAATAAACTAACGGAGTGAAAAGTACCTCACGTTTCAGGCCAATGAAGCGACGAAATTCGTTCAGCTAGGTTTCAATATTAGTGTCACTACTAGTTTTTACAACCCATATTGGACTTACTGAACAAGCACCCCAGGCTCGTGCCTGCTCCATGCCCAAAATCTCCACAATTCGCATGGCGGCCGGAACGCCCCTTGCACGAAAGGCACAAGCCCTGTCGGCCGTTGCATCCTGTAAGACACGGGCGATATTGGCATCGCTGAATCGACCATCCTTTTCACGGGTGAGACTGTGACTCGTTAGCTGGAAATACATGACAAAGTGAACACTTCATACCCGCCAAATGTCCAACTATGAATGTTAGGTATTTGAGCACCATCCTTGTGGACAGCAGCCTTGAACTCTTCGACAGTGATCTAAGGAAACAAATATAACTTTTGAACACAGCATATAAGGAGGGACACACGTACAGTCGAAGGGTCTCTGTTAGGGAGCATGTTTTTGAAAGTGCGTTCAATCCATGCTTCATCTTGACGCGACATCGCCGCATGCCAACGATAGAGCATGTTGAACTCCAGAGAAACGGCGTTTCCAGCTCCTCGTTGGGAAACGTCATGCGTCTGCTCACGAAACCCCTGAATGAAAGTCAAAATGGATAGTGAGTCTTACGAAGAATTCCGGACCTGAAGTGGATTCAATCGCCAAGTCAGTCCATCTCTGACAAGACCAAGAATGCCTCCAACGTAGTCCGTTAGGATGATCTGCATGAAAAAGGCTGTGTTGACAAGTCGAGCGCGGTGAAAGATCTCATCACACTGGGCAGTACGTTGCGCTTCTCGAAGATCCGCTGGGCGTGCAAATGTCCCTCGCTCGTTGAGGCTAAGGATCTTGCTTGCGATATACTGTTCGGTGAGTTAACATATCTCCTTTTACGCAGTAGAACAAAGACGGACATTGTGGTGACGACTGAATAAGACTGCAAGGGCACCCACAGAGGGGGGCATGAATAAGAGACGCTTGTCAGCGAATACATCCTCCCCAATATGACCGGTTCCGTCCTTCTTGCGTATACTATCGACCTGCTCTTCGTTGTGTCCATATAGGATACTCAGGTCGAGGTAGCTGCTGGCATTGTTGATCGTCCAATCGTGGGAGTTCGTATCGAATATACTGTGAATGATGAGATCTGCAAATGCGAAGAACAGACTGGAGAGACCCCCAGGATGAGGGACGAAGTCATTCCGACCACGACGCAGAAGGGTATCAAATACCTCTCCTGGATCTGGTAGTGGATGACGCGACGAAACATGCGTAGAAGGCACAGATCGCGCATATGGTTGGCCTGCTTGACCAAGGTTCGGCATGGACATCGAATAATTGGAGCCATCAGCACTGCGGAAGATATATGGCATGCCACTGGAGCTGGACAAAGGCGTCGTTTCAGGAGTCTTCAAGAAGCTGTAAGGTGGGTGAGGAAGGTCCTTATAAACTAAACGCGCCTGATCAGAACTGTACATATAACTTGTCGATACAGATACACGTACGGATATTAATCGCGGAAATCTGAAGTTCTTTAGCGAAGACTGAGTCGTCTGGAAGGCGCGACATCAACATCAGAAGCTTTTCCAGCTAAGTTCCACAAAAAATAGCGTGAGTTTGCGTCCAATAAAAGACGACGCATACACCTACCAAAAACTCCCGGTCATCGATCCCTGACTTGAGGTTCTTCAGTGCATCAACATATGCTGGCTAATAGAAAATAGCTGGCATTCAGCTCAAGTTTCACAACGGGCGACGGCCTACTCACTAGGTCAGCCAGGGTAAAGGCGGGTCCTCGTGTAATCATTTGTTCAAAGTCTTCTACTGATTTGGTTCCTCCAAGGAACGCGAGAATGTCGACCTGGTCGGGTATGCATGGAATAATATTGATCTTTGTTACAAGTGACGCTGCTGCTCGTTTCATCATGATGGTATGGATGTTGAAACTGAAAATTGGTTTAGTTGACTCAGAGGAAGGACGTGATCAAGGAATATGGTACTAATAAAGGCCCAGTATGACTGGCTATATATGCATCGGGTCTGAAAGGCATTCAGTGACAGATGCTAAAAGGCCGCCAAAAGGAATTCCAGTGTCAAGCAATACTTAAATAATAAACATTACCCTTACAGCTGGGAAATTCAAACGTTTATAGAGCGCGAGGGACCATTCATATGAATATGCGTTTGAAGGCCAAATTCGAAATTTGGGCTGCTGGCGGCCATGCTTGTATATCTAGTAAGTACTGACTCGGAGACACGCGATGGACGCAACGGCCGCGTCAATTGACCAGATGCTGCAGGACCACCAGTTCGAATTCTTCAAAATGTGTGGATCGGGAATATATAAATATCAATGGGCGCGCTTGCATGTAGTTCTAGTTAAGGATTTGGTCGTTACAGCGTCGACGCGTCGGTGGCAGTGGTTGAGTCCATGCATTCACGTGGTACTATGTATATTGCGTAATATCATCATGTGATTTCAAATAACTTGAAGTCGGTAGTCTTACAGACTTTCTTACAACTCAGGCTCCATGAAATTCTTGACGGACCAGTGCATTGAATCACGGCTAGAAAGCTCGGGCAGTTAACATAGATCTCTGACAACCAAAAGAAGTGAAGCATGTCCTCGGCAGCTGGTACCAGCTGGCGCTTTCCTCATTTCACAATTGCTGTAGTGCCACTGGTGGGTCTCGTGTCTGCTAAGGCTTAAACCCCTGCCAGAAGCTTCCCTCTTTCACACCGCCATGGTCACCAACAGACTCTGGCGTACTCTTTCTGCCTTCAACCGATCCACCCGAAGCTGGGAACCCATACCTTTGCGAAACGTACAGAGTCAAGTGACGCAGAGGTTTTCTCCCACATTACGGAGCATCGACACCTCCTGGACGCAGGGGCTTTCTCTCATATCATGGAACATCGACGCCTTCTCCCCGCGGCCTGTCTCACGCGCCAAACTCATCCTTAGCCATATCCTCGAGGAATCGAAATCTCCTGATATTCTCTTTCTCCAAGAAGTCACGCCTAAGGTCCGGGCCTCTCTCCTAGACGATGCGAGAGTGCGCGCTGCCTTCCTGGCGACTGACGCCGAGGACCAAACGTCGTTTGAGGACGTGCCCTTTGCGACCATGACGTTGCTGTCCAGCACACGCTTTACCTCCGGGTTGGATTCGCAGAAGGAAGGCGATGGGATCGAGGGAGGGGAAATTTTCATGCTCGGGCGCGTCTCCCGCGTGATGCTCCCGAGCAAGTACAGGAGGGATGCGCTTTGTGTGGACATCATCCCCCCAATGTCGCCGGGTACAGTCTTCCGTCTCATCAGCGTGCACCTCGACTCGCTCCGGCATACGCTACACTACCGCGCCCAGCAGATGGAGATACTAGCCAACGTCCTACGCGAGCCCGGATGCAGTGGCGGGATCATTGCGGGCGACTTCAACGCCATCAGCCCCGAGGATGATGGGCTCGTCGACAAGAACGAACTGGTAGATGCGTGGGTCGCATTGCACGGGAAAGCAGGCCTTGATGGAGCTACGTGGGGTGTCGGTGTGGAACGGCGGTACGGAATGGGGCCGGGCAGGTTGGACAAGGTTGCAATGATGGGCTTAAAGGCTAATGAAATGGAGGTCCTCCGCCCTGCTACTATTGAGGTGCCCAGGCCGGGCGAGAAACCTGTCGAGATCCCTTGGAGTGACCATTGCGGGCTGAGATGCACCTTTACCATCTGAATACTATCAAGTAGGTTTAGGCTAGCACCCTCGACGAGGAGTAATTACCAAGTTTGTCATGATCATAGACGTAGAGCGAAGACGCCGGAGCAACTGCGTTTTTCTTTTCAAACGTCGAATGCTATATATCCTATTCTATAGTTCATCCCTTTTGATTGTGTGCGTTTATAGTCCTAGTAAGTCGTTAAGCTTTTAAGCTTTAAGACCTGCATCCATTCCTTCGTCCTTTGCCCCGTTACTCCTGCCGTCGGACATTACCGATACCGAGAGGTGCGGTAAAATTAACCGGTCAGTTAGTATTAACTGGGTCATGAACGTTCTGAACGCATGGGATAATCTTACGCGACAAGTCAAGTCTACCGCCTTAAGTGGTACATTGTTAAGTAGTAAGTGTTAATTTGGGATAACTCCAGATAGCTGAAGCCACGGCTACGACGTCTCTCATATCTTGTACATCATGGACTCTCACAACGCTTGCGCCCTGTTGAATAGCACAAGCCACGGTCGCTGCCGTTGCCCACTCTCGTTCTTTCGGCTCAGTCTTTCTCCCTTTGTATGTCCCATCCGCATCCGGGCGTTCTAAAATTGCACCGAGAAATGACTTCCGGGACGATCCAATGAGTCGCGGGTATCCTGCTAGTGGGTTCACGGGAGTGTTCGCTGTCATTGAAGAAGCCTTCGCGAAGTAGTGTGCAGTTTGCTTCAACAGTTTTGCTGAAACCGATACCAGGGTCGACGATAACGAACCACCTCCGCACACCGCCTTTGCCCTTAATAATTGCTTCCACTTTCTCTCCCAGCTCAACCCGCACACCTTCTAGAACTCCGCCCTTGTACTGGCTGTAGTCTTTGTTTGAGCCTGCATCACCGCGTGAATGCATTAAGATGACAGGAACAGCGAGTTTTCGCGCTACCTCTCGCATTTTTAAGAGGTGCTTTTCTGAGGATTGCGCAAGGGGGTACTCAGGACCCGTGAAGGAATACACATCATTGATGCAGTTTGCGCCAGCCAGGACAGCAGCTTCCGCGACCTCCCAACGGAATGTATCGATTGAGATAAGAGCGGAACTGACGTCCTGATCTTCATGTGACCGTATAGCCTGAATGACGGGCACTACACGTTGACACTCCTCTTCGGGTGAGACAAATGCTGCTCCCGGACGAGTTGAATAACCCCCTATATCAATGATATCGGCACCTGCTCGTACGGATGCCGCAGAGTAAGTCAGAGCAGTTGATAATGTGTTATTAACAGAACCATCCGAGAATGAATCTGGAGTGGCATTCAAGGTGGCCATCAGCCTCACTTTCGTCGGTCGTTGGATGTCACTTGAACAATGGGTGGTCCAGTACCTTCCCATAGAGGGCACCTGATGGGTGCCCGGGAGCTGTCGTGTTTCGGTGATCGGATAATCGGCGAAAGGGGTGACTTTAAGCATTGGGAAATCGACGTTCGACTGCCTAATAACGTCACCCAGAAGTGTGCGTATTGATTTCTTATGAACTGGATGCACGAATTCTGGGATCATGCTAATTTTGCAAATTTAGTTGTCGACAATAACTAAAGCTGTTACACACACTCAGCTAGAGGACGCAAAACAAACTCTCGTTCTGCCATGCGTGGATGCGGTACGACAAGTTCATTGGCCAGACCATCGAGGGTATCTCTCAGGCTTTCAGCACGAGTATCAATGATCTCGTTATCGTACAGTATTATATCCAAGTCAACCGCACGAGGTCCATTCTGGATAGAAGGTACCCTCCCCACTGTCGTTTCAATTCTTTTAAGTAATTTCAATAATATCCACGGTTCCATGTTTGTCTCGACCTAAAGGGCCCTCAACTAAGTAACAGACCTGTAGCCATCAGTTCTTGGATGGACGAACTCACTAAGCACGCACAATTCGCAAATCTTGGCTGGTCTGTGACATACATGGGCGCAGTTTCATACATGAAGCTCGTGTCAATGACCGATACGGTGTTAGCAGCCACATCGGTCAACAGCTGATCAGGTTGCTCAATCAAGCGCAAAGCAGTTTCAATGTTGGCGAATCGATCGCCAAGATTTGAGCCTAGTGCGATTGCCACGCTGTGCTTCGCTGATGAGGGATAAACATTCCGAATTACGGATGTTAAGGTACCAGTCATAAATAAAAGATTCTGGAGGAAGTGGTGTATGAGAATCTATGGGAACTCGTAAGTACTCTACCTGTGGCGGGAATTGATCATATTTATGATTATGTAACCCTGACGAAAGAACTTTGAGAACCACGACGTTGAGGTTGTACTTATACTATTTTTCTCCGGGCCTGCAAACATGACAATGCCAAAGGATAACCCATACCTTGCCCATCGACATCCCACTGAGCGAGCTATCTCAAGCGCAAGCACTCTCAATGGTGCCAGCCCCTCCTCAAGAGAGCCTCTCTATGGTTTTGTTCCTCGGATGGTTAACGCAGATCAGGTCGGACAGGCATTGGTATGTCCTTTCAATAGTTAGCGTCGATGCCGACTAGCTGACTCGGTAATTTGCTTAGGAACATGATTTAAACCCGTTCACAAAGCAGCCCCATACTGCACAATACAAAAAGATTCTGGAAGCTCGCAAAAAGCTTCCTGTGTTTGCACAGATGACTGAGTTCTATAAAATAGTAAGCTCCTCTTCTTATTCCACCCCCATTCACCCCGACTTACGTTTGCAGTTCAACAAACACCAAATCATTGTTATGGTCGGTGAGACCGGCTCAGGCAAGACCACGCAGTAAGTTGGTACCCCCAAGACAAATATTCTCCCTTGTCATTTTTGAACAGTCGCTTATAGACTCTTTTTGTCACTGATAGAATACCCCAGTTCGTCGCCTACTCTGATCTTCCGCATACCAAGAACAAAATGGTAGCATGTACTCAGCCCCGCAGAGTCGCTGCCATGTCTGTGGCTAAGCGTGTAGCGGATGAGATGGACGGTCCGTTTCTTTTACTTTGTGTATTGACCGCATTCTGAGCTCTTTCCTTCCCCTAGTCCCACTTGGTCGACAGGTCGGTTATTCAATACGTTTCGAAGATATGACCGAGCCCGGCACCACCTTTCTCAAATACATGACCGATGGAATGCTCCTCCGTGAAGCCATGAACGACCCTGATCTCAACCGTTACTCTACTATTATCCTCGACGAAGCCCACGAACGTACCCTCGCTACCGATATCCTTATGGGTATCCTTAAATCCCTCGCCCAACGCCGTTCAGACCTCAAACTCATCATTATGTCTGCCACTCTAGATGCACTCAAGTTCCAGAAGTACTTCGCTGTCTCTGGCGGCACCCCCGCCCCGCTCTTCAAGGTCCCAGGTCGTACTCACCCTGTCGAGGTGTTCTACACCCAGGAACCGGAGCCGGACTATGTCGAGGCTGCCATCCGCACGGTGCTCATGATCCATCGCGCCGAGGAGCCAGGCGATATCCTATTGTTCCTGACGGGTGAGGAGGAGATAGAGGATGCGTGTCGGAAGATCAAGCTCGAGGCGGACGACCTTATCAACTCCGACCCCGAGTCTGTAGGCCCTCTCATATGCATCCCACTGTATTCGTCGTTACCGCCGCAACAACAACAACGCATCTTCGACCCGCCACCAAAAGCAGGCAGTCCGGACGGTCCCCCAGGACGCAAGGTTGTAATCAGTACGAATATAGCGGAGACATCGCTGACGATCGATGGGATCGTATATGTCGTCGACCCAGGATTTTCCAAGCAAAAGGTGTATAACCCGCGCATTCGTGTGGAGAGCTTACTCGTGAGTCCGATTTCCAAGGCGTCAGCACAGCAGCGTGCAGGCCGGGCCGGCAGAACGAGGCCAGGCAAATGCTTTAGGTTATACACGGAGAAGGACTTTATGTCGGAGCTTGAGGAACAGACTCACCCAGAAATTTTGAGGAGTAATTTGGCGAATACGGTGCTGGAGCTTGTCAAGGCGGGGATTAAGGTGAGTGTGACGTGGGAGGATGTTTTCAGACGGGCTGACACGTGTGTAGGATCTTGTCAAGTTTGATTATGTGGATGCGCCAGCACCAGAGACGCTAATGAGAGCACTGGAACTGTTAAATTACCTCGCTGCGCTGGACGATGATGGGAACCTCACGGCATTGGGGAGTATCATGGCTGAATTCCCTCTGGATCCACAGGTAGGCGATTTTTCTGGTGTTGGAGTTCTTCACAGTCCTGACGAACGTTCCTAGCTCTCGAAGATGTTGATCGCTAGCCCAGAATTCAAGTGTAGCAACGAGATCTTGACGATCACCGCAATGTTGTCAGGTGTGCACTTAGCCTTGATGTTTACTCTCATCTGACGCTCTTGCAGTACCAAATGTGTGGCTGCGGCCGAATAACCAGCGAAAAGAGGCAGATATTGCAAAGGCGCAGCTGACCGTTCCTGACGGTGACCATTTAACACTTCTCAACGTGTACAACAACTACATCCAAAGCAAGTTATCCTCTTATACACACATATATTCACTTACATCTGCCCCCAGATCAATACGACAAAAATTGGACATGGAACAACTACCTCTCCGCTCGGGCGCTCATGCAAGCAGACAACGTACGCGAGCAGTTGAAACGAACGATGGAGCGGTTTGAGGTGGAGCTCATCAGCGTGCAAGATCAGAAGAAGATGTTTATGGCGATTAGGCAGTCGCTGTGTTGTGGGTTTTTCATGCAAGTCGCGCATAAAGAGGGAGATAAAGGGAACTATATGACCGTGAAAGATAACCAGGTGCGTTATGACTGTTTTGGGTAGTTTGCCATGCTGATGGTTTTTATTTTGTGGTAGGCCGTAGCACTACATCCATCTTGTGGGCTGGATACGCAGCCAGAGTGGGTGATTTTCAATGAGTTCGTGCTCACAACGAGACCTTATATACGGACTGTTACGGATGTGCGACCAGAATGGTACGTTCTTAAGCATCTTCTGTGGATTTGCATTGACGTTCCGACAGGCTACTCGATTACGCGTCTTCGTATTATGATCTAGACAATTGGCCAGACAGCGAGGCGAAGCGTGCGTTGCTGAGAAGTAAGAAAAAGCAGGCGGGAAAATTCGAGGCGCGGTTTGACCAGGTGGAGACGTCAAAGGAGGGAGGGGGTTCGGCGAAGAAGAGGAAGAGGAAGCAAGGGTAGGATAGGCACCACAGGGTTCGCTTTCATGGGTTATGCGTGCTCTTGTTATTTTCTTCAATCTAGAATATATATGCCCTACCTCTGAAGCTTAAAGCTTATAAACATGAAAGGGCAGCTGTAAGTATCAGCTCCCCAGTTTAGCATATTCCAACTGTGTTTGGACAAATATTGCAATAGACTGTACGTATTCTGCCGGACAGTGACTTCGTGGATTCTTGATATTTACTTGACATTCAAGAATGGATGTATTTCTATCGTGTCTAGGACAAACTGTTGGCTGGTGCACGAATCTGGAGTGTGATGACGCTCATGTGTAGAACTTCCTGTTCTCATTCGGCCCAAACAAGTCCCTTCTAATCTCGGGGAGCATCTACAAAAAGTATATTAGACGAGAATGAACCCAACATTTAGTGTGACCTACCTTGTCCTCTAGAAGTCTCAGTCGCTCGTCCAACGTGTTGTCGATGGTAATTCGTCGCGAGCTACTCACAATTTTGACACCACCCGCACTAAAATGGGTTTGTTGAAAGAATGGCCCCAGGAAATTCGATCGACTTACCAATCTTTGCTCAGAGTCGTCTCCAACTCAAAAGACACCTCGCGCCCGCTGATCTGAGCATATGAATTTACGGCCGCTTCTCCTGCCTTTTGTGCGATATCGGCATCCTGTTCGCGAACATGCAACACGACGTTTGTCTCCATAAGCTGGAGAAAGCCTTGCACGATGGCGCCTTCGAGGAGCTGAGAGTAACGCCCCTCGTCTTCGGCGAATGTCAGAATCGATGTCCGAGCGATAGAAAATAGCTCCTGTAGTTGCTCCTCACGACGCTGTAGAAGCTTCAATCGTGATTTGTTGGTCAAGTTAGACTGGGCGCTGAATGACACTAGGCGATCAGTATGTCATCCAAATAGCAGGCGAGTGGGTTAACATACATCTTCTGTGCGACCTCAGCACCCTTGCGCTTCTTCTCAAATTGTGCATCAATAGCCTGTTGTTCTTGCTTCACGAGTTTTGCCTTTCAAGATAGACACACATTGCGTATGAAGGACTATGAAGTGGAGCAACGTTGCGTACCTTCTCGATAGCAAACTCCTCGTCCGCTTTCACTTTGATCTCGCGTGCTTTCTCCAGAGCCTCCTGCTTGATGAAAGCAACCTACATACACGAGCTATGATGTTAGATACCGCTTATATTTCGACCGAGGAGGGGTAGGGCATCGGCATCATATGTGCGAGACTATGCGCAGACGTACCATCTTATTCATCTCACTCAGGACCTCCTCATCATTCATCGGTCGTGGAGGCATCTTGGAAGTATAAACTTATAGGATGGACCGCGCTGACTGGAAAGTGACAGAGCTGCGTACTAGTACTCTGAAGTCTGGTCGCAAGCCAAGTGGCCTAATGAGGAAAGCCGACTTTGTTGCGGCAAAATCCGCAAACCCAAAAGTTTCTATCTTGCTCACCGTCAAAGGCGTCCTTGAAGCAGAAAAAATCATGGCTCATCAACGCGTTGCACTGTGGGCTGCCGAGCCAGATCTTGATGATGACATCAACGATACAGATGTCGACATCCCTATTCCGATGCCCTCGTCAACTAATGAAATGTACGATGACCCAAATCTTCAGCTCGACGAAGGCTCCTTGCAAGCAATGCAACAGCACATCGCGCAACAAGCTGCATTTGCACAAATTCCGGACGTCGTAAAGCGCGTGAGTATTTTATCAACTAGTCTATGATCTTATGTTCAGTAACTCGTAGTTTATCGTCCATTTTCACCAAGCTGTCTTAGACAACAACCTCCAGGAGGTAACTCTCGCTTACGAGTCAGGCTGGACTCGCCTCACCGAGAAATACTACGCAAAAACGGAGTGGCCAGAAGCAGAAACCATTGCACCATTGGTCAACGACGATCAAATCTTCCTCATCTTGTATCGTGAACTGTACTACCGACACGTGTATTCAAGACTTCAACCCAACGTAGACGACCGGTTCCACTCATATGAGAATAGCTGCGAGCTCTTCAACTACCTCCTTAGTACGTACCTAAATTGCATTTCGATCGATTACTCTTTTGATGATATTTGGTAGACTCCGACGGTCCCGTGCCTTTATCCCTCCCTGCAAACTGGTTGTGGGACATTATTGACGAGTTCATCTACCAGTTCCAATCATTCGCTCTTTTCCGCTCGCGTCCTGCGTCAAAAACCGACGATGAACTAACCATGCTTGGCTCAGAAGGCGGTGCCCAAGCTTGGAGTTCGTATTCCGTGCTTAATGTCTTGTATTCCCTTATCCAAAAGAGCCGCGCGAATGAATGGCTCAAAGCACGTGCAGAGGGGAAAAGTGATGAGGAAATAGAGTAGGCCAATTCACTTTAAAGTCTGCTTGAATTGACCAATTCTTCTGTTAGAGAAATAGTCGGTGAATACGGAACGAAGCCTTTGTATCGCATGCTTGGATATTTCTCCATAATTGGCCTTCTGCGCGTGCATGTCCTCCTTGGTGATTTCACGCTTGCCTTGAAGGTCATGGAAAACGTCGGACTCGGTCAAAAGGCTCCCTTCACCGCACCTACGGCTGTACATGTTTCTACTGCCTATCATGCTGGTGTATGTTACTTTATGCTGCGAAGAATTCCTGATGCAGCTCGCGTTTTCACTGGCGTTCTTACCTGGGTGATGCGTGCGCGGCAATATCACACTCGCAGTTACCAATATGATCAGGTGCGTGCTCTCATGTGTTTATGTTTTTCGCTGTTTATGCTAACTCTTTGTTAGATCAACAAAACGGCAGATCGGATGTATGCTCTGCTGGCACTTTGCCACGTGCTTGCGCCGACCAGGCTTGACGACAACGTAATGAATATTGTACGCGAACGATATGGCGACCAAATTGGGCGTATGGGTCGAGGGTATGTGTCTGACACCACCATCCAAGTGCAGTCACTCAATTTTTTTTAAAATCATTCAGCGAGGAAGGTCTGTCGACATTTGAAGAGCTATTCTTGTATGCCTGTCCCAAATTCATCTGTGCCAACTCCCCACCATATGATGACCCTACCGCCCTCGCTTCAATGCTCATCCCACCAACGCCAACCTCTCCATCCTCGCAGAACCCTAGCGTAGTCCTTGGTGATCCGACCCAGCGGCACCTCCGGGCCGCGTCGTCTCACTTCATGTCGCTCACACCGGTCTCGAGCCTTAAGAGTCTCCTGAAGCTCTACACGAGCCTTGATGCAAAGAAGCTTACTGGCTTCCTGGATACATCGGGTGCCGGTGTAGACGAAGAGGAGGTACTGAGTTGGATGATGGTCATGAAAAATGCTGGACGGTGTGTTGGACGCGTTAATACTAGTACTGCCGCGAATGGCGAGAAGGACAATGATGAAGGATCAAGACCTTCTGAGAGTTTGCTTAGTGGCGAGTGGATGTCCATAAGCGACTTGAACTTCGTGATAGACCAGGTTCGTTATCTTCATCCCATTTAATTTGAAGAGCTCACACAATCGTCCAGAACATGGTCCACATCGCTGAGTCAACGGTTGGCCGGCGATATGCAGGGTGGTTCATCCGTAATTCGGAGCATGCAGCGCGTGTGCTTGACAGTGTCAAGGCATCACCATTACCACCACGTATAGTCCCTACTCAGGTTCAGAAAAAGAGTGCTGATGGGCCAAAAGGAGAAGGCGCCCCAAGGACAACTGGACAGAAGGTTGCATGGGGTGGGGTCAAAGTTGCATAGTAGACTATGTTATGTACTTGCTATGAATCTATGGATTATTTGCAATACAAGAACGGCTGGTCTGCGGTCATACCAAACGAAGCATAAAAAGATGAGACGCTTTGCATTAAGAGGGAATCGAACCCCCGGCGGGTCGATGGCAACGACCCAGGTTACCACTACCCCATTAATGCGATATCGATCTTGCTCGCGATTCTTGCTGTGATGGATCCAGCTAAAAATAGCACACTCTCCCATCATTGTAACCTTCAGCTTGTGACTTTTCACAGGATAGATCTCCAAACATCGTACGTAGGGCCACGTAAATAGATGGTTTTACTGGTCGCGCCTTCCAAAAGAGTCGTCCGCTAAGCGCTTCCAGTGTGCACTGTGCTTGCCTTTAGTCTCATGTGCTTTGCCCTCTAGCTTTCATATCATTAGGAAAAAAATTGCGAAGGAAGAACCTCAGCTGTCCATTCACTTCACAACTTGAAAGATGGAGGTCTTTCAGATCCTTGGAAAATCCTTCTCGGCCCATCTCCTCCAAGTTTCTACGACTCTCCATGGAATCCTCCCATACTCAATCCAAGGACCCTTGCTGAGCGCTTTGGGCATTGTGACGTATGTTTCCTTGATACCTTCTGCGCCTCCTAGCTTTCCGAGTTCTGGTAATGGCCTCTGGTATACCGCGCCCGGGACGATATGGGTTCAAGAATTTTTACCCATCGGCAATGGGTACTTGGGTGGTGAGTGATTGTTGCTGATAGTCACTGGTCACCAAGTGACATTCGAATGTGCATAGCGATGTTACCTGGCGGTACTAACCAAGAGGCCACACAACTCAACATCGAGTCCCTGTGGTCGGGAGGTCCCTTCCAGGATCGCGTGCGTGTCGCACTTTGAAGCCTTCCGATATACAAGATCCCAACGTACTAACCCTTCACATAGTCGTACAATGGGGGCAATCACTTGCCTTACAAGCAGTCCAAAATAGCCACGAAAATGCAAAACATTCGCGAAGCTATTTTTTCTAGTCCTACAGGGACAATTGACAGTGTGTATCCAAGTTTTTGGTGTAGTCACGCAGCTTTCCTCATTCTGCCATGAAGATATCGACGAGATCATGACACCCGGTGATACATATGGTAGGTGGACACAGCAAAATGTCGCACGTCCGCTATCTATACTCACTGTGTTCAATGGGTGGCCTGCGCATTTTCCAAAGGTTCATACGCCAGCGCGGGATACTTGATAGCAACATTGGATTCAACTAGCTCAGTTTCGAAGTATGCAAGGTGGTTGGACCTAGACGAAGCAGTGTCTCGTACTACCTGGTCTGATGGAAGCACAACTTTTCTTCGGTTTGTCCTTCCTTGCTCGTGTCAAGAAGTTGTCTGACCACATGCTTAGAGAATCCTTCTGCTCCCACCCTCTTCAAGCATGTGTGCAATACCTGAACAGCACGACTTCTCACGTCCTCCCAGCTGTGACTTATGCCTACACCGTTGCCGGGGTCGATGGCCTCCCGGCTCCGAATGTTACCTGCTTGGATGACAAAACACTGAGTATTAGGAACTACGTCTCCATCCCTGGTATGCTTTATGAGATTCTTGCGCAGGCGCAGGCACCCAGCGGATTGGTCTCGTGTTCTGCGGTATCTGGGGCATCCCCACCTAATGCTACTTTGACCGTCCTTGGTGCATCTGAGACGTGGATCAGCTGGGTCGGAGGAACGAACTATGATATGGCTGCCGGAAACGCAGCTGCCGACTATTCCTTTCAAGGACCAGATCCACACAACAATCTCGTTGCGTTGCTTTCGTCTGCCAATCGTACATCTTACGCTGAGATGCTGAATGGGCATATCAAAGACTATACTTCCCTCGTTTCTCCCTTCTCGCTTTCCTTGGGACAAACTCCGGATCTCAATACCCCCACTGATCAAATTCTTGCTAGATACCGTACTTCTGTTGGAGACACTTACTTGGAATGGCTTCTATTCAACTATGGAAGATACCTCCTAGCCAGCAGCGCTAGAGGCACCCTTCCTGCAAATTTACAGGGTTTATGGGCTGATGGGTATTCAAACCCTTGGGGCGCTGGTGACTGATTTGATACATAGGTTAACCGCAAATCTGACCAACCAATAACAGATTATCGTAAGCACCTTACTTCCATAGAAGAAAGTATCCTTATTTCACTACTAGATTCCAATATCAACATCCAAATGAACTATTGGGCCGCCGAGATGTCTAATCTAGATGTGACCCAGTCACTCTTTGACTATATTGAGGTAATCGGCTTTCTGATATGCCTGACACTTGACTGAAGCTGACCCCTTGTTTTCTGCAGAATACGTGGGGACCCCGCGGAGCGTACACTGCTCAGGTTCTGTACAACATTAGCGAAGGATTTGTGACACACGGTGAAATGAATGTGCGTTTGCAGAGGACTTGTTGTAGAATTGAATGCATGAACTTTTCCAACAGATCTTTGGCCATACTGGTATGAAGCTTGGCGGGAACTCTGCTCAATGGGCCAATTATCCAGGTACCATGACCCTTCTTAGTTTTCTTTTTGAATAAATGTCCATGTTTATGTCCTCAGAATCCAATGCGTGGATGGTACGTATTCTCTGTTGGGTCTGGAGCGGGCTTGATTGATTTCATCATAGATGATACATGCATGGGATCATTTTGATCACACCAATGATGTACAATGGTGGAAGACACAAGGATGGCCGCTCGTCAAGGTACTCCACTATGGGACTTTTGGAAGCTATGTTTAGCTGAATTTTGTACAGGCTGTTGCCAGCTTTCATCTAGAGAAGCTCATCGAGGACTTGCACTTCAACGATTCGACTCTTGTTACCGTACCTTGCAATTCACCAGAGCAAGTCCCTATTACTCTTGGTCAGCTAGACTATAAAAATTTTTGATCATTGCTTACCATCGGCCAGGTTGCGCACATGCTCAGCAGCTGATATGGCAGCTCTTCAATATAATCGAGAACGGTTTCGAGGCAGCTGGTGATACCGACACTGCATTTCTAGATGGTGCGAGACTGTCCACCATTCGTCTTGCCCTTGCTCATGGTATGCACAGCGGTTATTTCCAAACGGCAGCAGATGGATAAAGGGCTGCGTATCGGACGGTGGGGTCAACTGCAAGGTTGCTGTCTTGCCCCCTGTGTATGCGCGATACATTGACACTATATTCAGAGTGGAAAGTCGACATGGATATGCCGGACGACACTCACAGGCATCTCAGTCATCTGATTGGCGTAAGCCCTTGTTTCACTCATCTAATATCTCCAGCTTACAACCTTCACTAGTTATACCCCGGTTATGCGATAGCATCTTATTCCCCTGAGTTGCAAGGTGGTCTAATTGTCAACGGGACTTTCACGCGCTATACCAAAGAACAAATCTTGAATGCTGCGGAAACCAGTCTATTCCATAGAGGTATTGGACGAGGCCCTGATGCGGATGCAGGATGGGAGAAAGTTTGGAGGGCTGCGGCGTGGGCGCAGCTTGCCAACGAGACTGAATTTTACAAAGAACTTACTGTAAGAACTGACGGTTATATCATGCCGCCAATGCTAATCCAGTGCAGCACACCATCGAGAGAAATTTTGCGCCCAACCTCTTTTCCATGTACTCGTCTGATGGAATTTTCCAGATCGATGCGAATTTGGGGTATCCTGCTGCTGTTTTGGTAAGATGTTGAAGCCATTTTGTCTAGGAGATCTGTATCTGAACCTCGAATTCGAATCGATAGAATGCACTGCTACAAGCCCCTGATATCGCGAATATCAACGTTCCACTCCAGGTTACACTTCTACCTGCTCTCCCTCTCACATGGTCGACTGGCAAAATGAAGGGCGCGCGCATACGTGGGGGTATCACCCTCGACTTTGCGTGGAATGATGGCAGGTTGACGACAGCAACCTTTACCGTGGATCAGAATGTTGCAGGTAGGGAGAGAGATGTGATAGTGAATTATGGTGGACGGGTTATAGCACAGTTCAGGAGCAATGGGGGATACAGCCAAACCGTCTCTTCATTTTAAGAACGTCAATCTAAACAAAGTGGTGGATTCCTGTAATTACTAACCATGTACTATGATTACAATGACATACGTCGTTAGGCGCTTCATCGCATTAATGGGGTAGTGGTAACCTGGGTCGTTGCCATCGACCCGCCGGGGGTTCGATTCCCTCTTAATGCAGCAGGAATTGTTGGAGTTCCAAACTTCAAAATTCTATTTTTACATGAATGTTTTTCTACTCAGTACTTGTTATGTAATCATTATTCACCGGTACATTATCCATCAGAAGCTCGCTCAATATTTGCAGTTAGCACTTGTTTTATGGCTCCGCGCATCGTGCCAAGCAAGAACTATCTGACACAGCTGATTCTACACAACGTCATTCCCCAGCATCAACCGGAATCCTGCAGTCTGAGGTTATATCGCTTGGCTGTCCAGAATCCATTTATCAGTATTCATGTGGGTTCACTGGTCGTCTCTACTGCATTCGCCTCCTTGGCAGGACCACAGAATCATGCTGCATGTGCATCTGGTGTCAACTTGCATCATATTCCCCGGCGTACGAAGATAGCGCGAAGAAGGATTGTCTGCAGTGGCATCATGACCAGTCCCAAGCCTTTGGAACAAAGTCGACCGTGTGGTGCAGGTCAGTTTTTCCGCGGTACGCATACAATTGCTGCATCTGCGTCCAATGGTGAAACGGTCGAGTATAACTCCAAAAATGTAATTTGTATTCCAAATCTACATCTTCGTCGGCTGACTCTCTGCTGTGTATGATAGGTCAGTCTCACCAAGAACATTAAAATCGGTCTGTCTAGCGAACTCGCCATCTCCTTTTTCACATTAACTCTGGTTGTCGTCAGAGTTCCCTCTGAATGACACCAACTACGGCATTAGTCCAAGTCGGAGTAACGAGAGAACTAAAAGAGACAAGTTAATTCGCAGAGTTAGACATGCCATCCAATACAAATATGGGCCGGGATACGACGTGCAGCCCTATGGAAGCTCAGTGTATATGGCGATGCCAGTCCTGCCAAGAATAGGACATGGAGACCTAGATCTTGTTGTGCTTGTGAGTTATAACTTATTAGCAGTTAACTAGCCACTCATATTCTGTTAATTTCTGGCAGGATACCAATTGGCCACAAGGTTTTTCTCCGGAGATAGACATGAAGCATCTACCTCGTACGTTCGATTTGTACAACTGAGGTATCAATGATCCTGACATATGAAAGCCATCTATAATACTAGGTAACATTACTACACGTCACAAACCAATGCCAGCGGAGCTGATCAAATGACAGAAAACTTGCTCAGACAATGCGACATGCAGGTTTTACTGACGTTGAAGCAGTTCCCTGGGCCCAGGTTCCCATTGGTTCGTCACCACGAATTGGGAAGGTTGTTTCGGGCTCCTCACTCTCCATCTCGATTTCCAGTAAAGTTCACTGATCCTGCATCCGGGCTTCACATCGACGTAAATGTAAACGAGAGGCTGGGATTGATGAACACTGGCCTTATCAAGACATACTGCGATATTGTGCCCAACCTTCGTTGTTTAATATCTGCCATCAAACAATGGGCTCGTCCAAGGGCCCTTAATCAGCCCTCTATCTCCGAAGCAATCCGAACTTTCAATTCCTATGCGTTGGTGCTTATGACGATCGGATGGCTCCAGGTGCGGTCTGTATTACGTCGACTGGATCATTGGAACCTTAATGTCTAAGAGACTCGGGACTTGGCGCCGAAACTACAAGCTGGCCTTCAGCCAATGGAATCAACGAGCACCTTTTTTGGATGCGGCTATCAAACTCATCCAAGCGGATACCTTGTGACACACGATATCGCAAGCCCACGACGTGGGTAGCACCACACATTGATGTCCTGGACAACCTCGTGGAGCAATGGTTCAGGTGAGGGATGGCTGGGGGGCATCCATATTGTAACTGAGATTTTATGGCTCAGGTTCTGGGCTCAATTTCAATTTTCGCGCCATGTGATAGACATCAAGCGGGGAGGCATTTTCCCCCGCATTCCGCATTTCGAAGAAGCTGCGGAACCTGACTATGACTCCAGAGGCCCTCGATCCGAACCTAACAATGGTTGGTCAACGTTTCTCGGTCCGGATGTGGATTCGAGGACAATGTTAGAAAGTTATCCTATTTCTGTCGTAGATCCGTTCATTCGATCAAAAGTACGTATGTGTGGAAATAGATGCCTTTCCTCCTCTGACCTATATCGCCTTAGAACGTCACCAGGGGCATCAATGCTCAAGCATTGCACATGTTTCAGGCCGAGTGCGCGGATGCTGTCGAGCTACGGAAGCTCGGCACTGACATGACGGACATAATTGATGGATTTGACATGCTCAAGCAGGATTACAATGGACGTCTGACAGCCAGACTACAGTAGACTCGAAGGGACCCTCACGGCCAGTCCGCAACAGTCCTGAAAGCGGAGGAGGTTGACGCTATTCCTGACTGGAGCCTTGTTTCACGACAACCACCTGAATCAATCGATGTTCTACGATGCAGGGACTTGAAACGTGATGACCCATCTGTTGATGGCCGGATCTTATCAGACACCCTCGAATCGTCTCATATACCAAATGAGCAAATCAGGGACAGCGAAGAAGGCTTTGGGCTAAAGCCGTCTTACTTTCATAAGATTCGTCGCGTGTAGAGTATCCATGTTTGTTGTCCGAGGATCATACCTATTTGCCTTTAAAAGTCCTTCTTACTGTTACGACACTAGTACTGCTCACGGTATATATACCCACATTACCTCATGGCGTGGGGCAATGTCATGATGATCAACGTCGGGCACCCGCAGGCAGTGATGCCCAAACCAGTGCTGACTCGTCATGAGAAGAACAGTATTAATATTGTGAATGCTGTGACGGAGGATATCTAACGGCGACCACATCATTGCGTACAGTGAAAACAAATAGAAAGAAATCGAGGCCTTTAATATTGATATATTGATCAGAACTAGGCTGTTCCGAGCTTCTGCTTATGTATAACATCTTATCTTGAGCCACATAACTCATAGCCTACTAGAGTCGCCAGACCGACATCACCGCTCGTACTGCGCCTTCTCACAAACCAAATAGTTCCCTGTTGATTCAACCTTGTTTCCTTCCATCCAACATGTCCTGGAAATTAGGCACCTCCAAAAGTAAGTCCATGCGCGCCGGACCCCTTTGCTGATCTCCCATCCACCGGTCACTGCTTTCCATGGGAGTTCATGTCCTGACTACCACACAGAGTCCAACTTGAAGGATGCCAAAGAGAATGGCGTCGTCTCACGATCCGTCACCCCGATACCGTCGCGGCCCACAACTCCCAAGCCTCCTGGTGCTATCGACCAGCAAGCTCACCTTCGATCTGGTATGCTTACGATTCGTATCTTCTCTGGTAAGGCCGACCTCTGGAAAGTACTTTTCTGAATGCACTCTGATGTCATACATATACAGGGCGCGGCCTCTCCTTAGCACCTGGCGTGCAGGTCCCAGAGGTCATCCAAAAAGCGCTCGACAACCCACCTGCACGAAGATCAGCAAGCAACCGCGAAAGCATGCAGAGGAGGCGATTGTGGTGGCTTCCATATGTTGTCCTCGAGTTCGACAACAATCAAGTTCTGGTAGACGCCATGGGCGGAGATCTAGCTAACCCTGTGTGGTCGTACCGGGCAGACTTGTGTGTGGTTCATGCGCGATAACTCTGGCATCTCTGATCGTCTATGTCACTAGTGATGTGTCCCGCACATCGACAATATCAGTCTCATCATATCTTCGAACCGCCGCTGCTGTACACAGCCAAGAAGATATGGGTAACGACCTGCTCATGGCTCGTGTAGATCTTACTCCTGTACTTGACGGACACGTAAGTTCACTTGCTTGTGACCATACTGTCCCCTGAATATCGCACTTTGCATTCAGCATGCTTCAGATCAATGGTACATTGCCACCGCTGGCACTGGCTCGTTTCACCTCAAAATCGACTACAAACCAATAAGGAACGAGTCTTTGACTATCGATGCATTCGATTTGTTGAAAGTGATTGGCAAAGGGAGCTTCGGTAAAGTGATGCAAGTGCGCAAAAAGGATACGCAGCGGATATATGCTCTCAAGACGATTCGAAAAGCCCATATCGCATCACGCCCCGGCGAAATCACACACATATTGGCTGAGCGGACAGTACTGGCACTGGTCAACAATCCGTTTATCGTGCCACTCAAATTCTCTTTCCAAAATCCTGACAAGTTATACCTCGTAATGTCATTCGGTGAGTATTTTACCTTTACTAAGTTGGTGGCAGCTTATGTCTGCGCAGTAAATGGCGGCGAACTATTCTATCATCTGCAGAGGGAAGGTAAATTTGATCAGGATCGCAGCCGATTTTATGCCGCAGAACTTCTATGTGCACTCGAGCATTTACACGGATTTAACGTAGTTTACCGGTGCGTTCTTAATGCGGATAGCTGTGGCATTCTGCTAACGGCCCCATAGCGACCTGAAGCCTGAAAATATATTGCTCGATTACACAGGTCATATCGCTCTTTGTGATTTTGGTAGGTACATTACAATCTGGGGGCTGATATGCTGATTGTCGTCTGGTCAGGTCTTTGTAAGCTCAACATGTCAGAGACAGAGAAAACAAACAGTGAGAATGACTTTGACCTTCATGGAACGATTTAACCGGTCGCTATAGCATTCTGTGGCACACCGGAGTACATTGCTCCAGAGCTACTCGAGAGCCAGGGGTACACGAAGACAGTTGATTGGTGGACGCTAGGTGTCCTGCTCTACGAAATGATGGTGCGCCCTTCGAAACATTTGCTTCTGACCATGACTTAATCAAATGCACAGACGGGATTACCCCCTTTCTATGACGAGAATGTCAACGTGATGTACCAACGCATCCTCAGTGACCCACTTGTATTTCCTTCGGATATGCCATCAGAGGCCAGGAGTGTCATGATCGGTCTCCTTCAGCGTGATCCTGCCCGACGTCTGGGAGCAAATGGTGGTGAAGAGATCAAGCGACATCCTTTCTTTGCCAAATATGTTGACTGGAACAGGCACGTATCCTATTTTTGACTATCTGTGCGTCACTCACGAATCACGTTAGGTTGCTCCACAAAAAGATTCAACCACCATTCAAGCCAAGTGTTGTGAGTAACTATGAGCGTGTTCTTCTCTGTTATACTAAGCAAAACGTACCTTTAGGAATCCGTACTCGACGTGGCTAATTTCGACCCGGACTTCACTAACGAAGACCCTCAAGACTCTGTTGTTGAGGACTCTGCTCTTTCGTCTACCGTGCAAGAGCAGTTTAAGGGATTCACGTATAATCCCGCCAATGAGCACCTCAGCGAGAGCGTCAACTATGGACACGCAATGGGTTAAGCCCCCGCAATGATTATTTATTATTTGCAGTGCGCTGGCGTGCTCTCGAAAGATTTCCGGACATTTTTTCGTCCCGGTCCGCTTTTGTGTGTATTTATACATTTGCATGCACTCGTTTTTGTTTTCGCTTTTGTGTGGTTTTGTTGCATTTTTTCTCTCAAATCAGTAGGAGTTAACGGCAACATGTGCCGATTTCCTTTCTGTAATACAGGCTTTTCTGTCTCTCGTGCTCGTTCGGTTATGAAAAGCTTATGATAGTAGTAAATACTTATGTGACCGACTGTGTTCTTCATCGCTGTCTAACGCTGTAGCATGGGTCTTACAGATGTCGCCAGTCTCCGTATCCAGGCTACTACCCTTCGTCTGCTTCGACAAAGGAGTGAGGTCAGACTCCTTTGACGAGGTACCGATAGCCGCGGCGGTCTGTGCTGATGTTGGCTCCACGTTCAACTGTGAACTGTGACTTCTCTATATCGTAGGGGTGCGTACGCACCAAGTCTCCGACTTCCCCCATGCATGATTTGGGGCTGTCCCAGCAAGGAGAGCTACGATCATGATGAACTGAGTCTGCGTAATCCAGATGATAAGCGGTCACAGTCAGTATTGATGCATTGAGCGCACAAATCTGTTCCTTCGCGGCTAATTATGGTCATCTCTGAGGCATGTCTCCCTGCTGGCGGAAATTAGGGGTCGGATGCATCTTGGAACTGTTTCTTTGCTGATATGGTTGTGGTGATTGGAGAAGATGTGACTTGAGTGAAGCGGACGGAGTACTACTAAAAGCTCAGGATCACGTGCGCGTGTTATGGGACGCGTCGCCGGAGTTGAATATTTAATATTTGAATTGCAGGTCCACAACCGCGTGCACATCATTCCACATCGCCGGTTGAACAATGGTCCACAAATATTGGTCGACCAGATATAAGGCAAGCCGGCAGTAGTCGTTTTTTTGTCTTCTTAACAGTTTTCTCCACCTTACCAGTTCTGTTCACAACACTCAGTCAGTATAATCATTGAACGCCTGACGTCCGAGTCATGTCCTCTGCCGGCGAGACTGGCACGTCGTCTACTCCTCCACGTGCTAATGCACCAATTTATGGTTCTAGTACAATTGAATCTATTCAACGCGATATCGAGCAGGCTAAGGAATGCAAGGCAAATGCCATGCTGCAAGCCCTCCTTCAGCGCGCTTCTTCCGCTCCCGAGACTAAACAGCCCGAGCTCCTGCAAAAGTGTCTCAAGGCAGTTCTGCCGGTTTGCAATGGACAGGCCTCCACTGCTCTCGTAAAGTCATCTGATGTCGAGACAGCTCTCAAGAATAGTGAGTGGTTGTTCTAAGTACGCTGATCGGGAGTTTTCATGATTATAACGATTGAAAGTATACGTCCAGGAGTTGAACACGACTTTTACGGCCCTTTCATAAGAACCACTAATACCGCTCTCGCGTGTCTTGAAGAGATCAAGGTTGATGGGATGCGTGTCCCTGTCTCCGCCGTGGACATGATCTGTCAGCAGAACGATATGCCTATGCACCAAACCCATCAGACCGCAGAATCACTTCGGAAGCCCTACCTCGTCATTCTCCCTTTGAACAGCGCATGCGCTCCCTTCCAGGATGAGAAGGGCGGCGAGAAGGGGAAAGAGGAGGACGAACAGGAGGAGGACGAGAAGCGCAAAAGGAAGCGCAAGGCTCACATGGACACGAATGCAACGGCAAAGCCAAAGAATCTCCCCTGGAAAGATGTTCTAGCTTGCATCGAGCTCAAGAGAAAGACGCCAGGGAGGACGAAAGGGATCGACCCACCGCCCTGTTCGTACATAGTGAAAGACTATGTCCCCACCAAGCCAGAATATCTGCCAGTGGGTCATCTTGAGGCTGAGAACCCGGCGCCAGGCTCTTCGCAGACTCTAGCAAGACAACCCGTGTCAGACACTGCATGTAAGTAATGGCATTTAGGATTCCGAGACCAAGCTCAATCGGCCAAGCTATAGTTCTATCTTCTAGTCTTACTTCTGCACGGCCTTCCCGGGACGGGTCCAGGTCCAAGCGCAAGGCCACAAGTACTTTGCAATCCGCCGCGAAAAAATTCAAGATGGATCCCGACGACACGGACACTGATGTGGACGCCGATTTAGATGTAACCATCCAGACGGGTCTGTACGTCGCCAAAATGTTTGCGGACAATCTCGGAGTCACTTATCTGCTGAATATTATTATTGTCGGTGAGTTCGTTCGTCTGCCGAAATTGGTCGCACTCTTACCAAAGTTTTTTCAGACGATGTAATGTGGATCTGGTATTATGATCGGCAAGGGATTATTCAATGCTCAGGCATCAACTTCATTCAAGATCTCCCGCGATTCATGGTGCTGTTGTATGCTTTACAACGCTTTGAGCTTCACGATTGGGGCAATAAGGTCTTCCTCCCAGTTCAAGTTGAGGGGAAACGATGCCACGAAATCAAAATCAAAGATGAAAAGCTTGGAGAAGTGGATCTGCTGCTTCACACTAGTTACAACAGAAGAGTGACACGCTACGGACTGCAAGGACGGGCCACTAATGTGGTCTCTGTCGCCAGTGAAGCACTCACAAAAAAATACGATAATCTCCAGGATGGGATGGTGGCCAAAATATTTTGGGGAGAGGCGAGTCGCACGAGCGAACCGGAAATCTTGGACAAGGTTGATGAGATCGCGAAGGTTCACAGTTCTGTAAAAGGCCATATCCCTGAGTTGCTGTGGCACTACAAATTCACGAATTCCACGTCCGCCATCCGAGAAGCGCTCGGCGTCCCAGACCCCACCACGGGCAGTCGCATCCTCTACATTCTCGTATTCCGCAAGCTCAAGCCGATCACGGAGCTCTACGGCAGAGAGCTTTTCGACGTGTGGTATCAATGCATACTATGTACGTGTTTCATCGCATTTATGAGGCTCCCGTTGACATAGTGTGCAGGTCACCTTACTTTGTGGAAGGAAGGGGTCTATCATCGAGATGTCAGCCCTGGAAACCTGATGTGGTACTGGCAAGACGGGAAGCGGATAGGTGTTTTAAACGATTACGATCTATCCTCATTGGCGGATGACACAGGTTCTCGAGGCAATGAATGCATAGGAACGATACCGTTCATGGCGATCGATCTTCTCAGGCTAACAGGCCAACGAGGCGAAGTCAAACATCTATATCGCCATGATCTGGAGTCCTTTATGTGGTGCTTTGCCTGGATCTCCTTGAAAGGAGTCCGCCTATCTCAGGGATTGCGCCCCGTCGATGAATGGGCGACTTTAGATGCTAGGGCATGTGCCGTCGAGAAGAATTTTTTCCAGGGACATATAGAAGTCCCCGCACACTTGCACAAAGATAAACTTATGTGGAAATTCCTTGTGGATTGTTTCCATGTGCTTAACACGCACTCCTTTAATCGAGTTACACAACTATACCGATCAATAACAAAGGGGGACAAACCGACCAACTCCGAGGAATCAGAATCAGACATTGATGGTTTTCTGCTGTCATTCAAGAACACTGAGAGCTGGGCCGCTCTCAGCAAACCTTCACAGTAATTTTCACTTGTTACACTACCTGGGTTCCAATACTTGCGTCAATTGCCCCTGTGTGTTTTGTCTCCAGTAGGTAAACCGATCGATTAAATGGATGATAGTGATTCGTCGTTGCGCAGAATGAACTGTTTGAATCGGACATCCTACCAAGCGATATCCAATATCACGTTAATGCATCACTTACTCATCGGAATCCACATGTATCATTGCCGATTTTTCAAGTAACAACGGAGAATCCAATATCCTACGATGGCTGAGCACTAGACCTCCCGATGATCCTGGGTGCCAAACATATTGTTCAAGTACGCGATTCTTTTCAGATACAGGGTCCCAACGTACTGGCCAAGTTCTCGTGATGGACGTACTTGGATCTTCATATATCATACTCCGACTTATCCCCAAAATCGTCTTTCATCTGTGACAATGGTCGATCAGGTTATGCTGGGACTAGTATACATACCTTCACCAGGAAGGGTAGCGGTTTCTTTAGGTTCTCCAATATTGTTGACCGCTACGAGTCTAGCCAGGAACATTGTTTTCAAGGTACTCGATATCGACAGCGACGGTATATACACGGTTCTCTTGTCTGATTTTTGTCACTACATTCATACAATCAGGTAACAACTATATTAATGTACATAGATCGACTCGTGAAACATGGTCCTAAGACAAGAGTCAACCCGAGGTCCACTGGGAGTGAATACGCGTGACTACACCTGGTGGTACCGGTGAACCAAATTATCATAGTCTTCAAGTCCAATTCTTAATTTCTTGTTCCTGCACACTATGCAAACAATCAACGACGTCATTTTTTGCGACCAGATCTACGCTCCATTTAATTATTAATGGGTTTCAACTGCCTTTCTGCAACTATCCTGCGGTCGAAGGATTTAAATAACAAATTACCATACGGAAGATATTAGGACATGGTGAGTGTGTATTGAGCATGGAAAAAGTACAGGGCACTGCCTCCAGGAAATACCAGGACCTAAACGAGTGTAAGAAGGCAGCCAATCAGGTGAGTTTGGTTCTGTAAATAGGTAGGTGGACGAAAATGAAAATGGGGTGATCCAAAAACAAGGTGACTTGCGTGGATGACCAAGGACAAGAGCAAACGACAACATAAATGACAATGGTAATTGCGGGGATTGTGGAGGGAAATGGTGTGACTTCGGAGACTGATGTGATAAGATAAAACGACTGATCATAAGGAAAGACAACAGGGAAGATGGAGGGGAAATGGCCGAAGTCTTCCAGTTTCTGGACGTTGAATGACCTGCAAGCTACGTATGTCAAGGCATCTGCATCGAGAATGTTAGTCAAGGTGTGATACAATGGAATGCCTCGGAAGATGCAGTGCATTGCCACAGCCTACGTGAACATGGATATAAACCATATCTCCTTCAAAGCCAAGAGACGTCACGTTACCTTTGTTCACCTAGTACCCGCAGAATGCAAACCCCCTTCAGTTCCACAACTTCAGTCGCCCGGGTCGATATTCGATTATTACACATCCACGTATATCAGAATGGGTTCGCCAACGCCCTCAATCTCGGGAATGACGCATTTGAGATCAAATGCCTTGGCAAGCACAATTTTGAAGATCTTTTGAACGTTTATCGACGCAGATGTCGAACAGAAGACCAGCGAAGCGTGCATCGCACGAGCAAATCGTTTTGCCTAATCAAATCAAATTAGTTACCAAATCACATCATCTAGATGATGTAAAGACGTACCTGCTTGGTAATCTCCTCCTGCTCGTCTCTTGGGAACGTCGCGAACGTATCAAATTTCGTGCCAATGAGAAATGGTATAGCAGTCTGATAAAAGGAATGAGCAATGCCATTGAACAATATCTTACGAAATATGAATAGACCTTGTTGAATCCTCGAGCCTGACGATACCACTCCTTCACCGAATTTAGCGTCGACTTTCGAGAAAGATCGAACATGAATAGAATCGCCACAGCATCATTACAGACGAGCGGCAGCATGTTGACGAACTCTCGCTGACCACCCAAATCCCATATTGAGAATGTGATGGTGGTACGCCGGACAGAAATCGTTTTCTCCATGAAGTTGACACCTGCGGCCCAACTCATTAGGATGGCAAAGCGCAATACGAAAAATGACCGGTCCTCACCTAGTGTCTGGATATAATCCTCATCAAAACTGCCTTCTACATACTTGACCATGAGACTCGTCTTGCCAATCTGAGAATCTCCAACCATCCCAACTTTGATGACTACGCTATTCTTCTCTTCATTGTTCTCCAGCATTGGATGCGGGTTCTGACCACTAGGGCCAGCGATTGAAGATGAAGATACCGAAGTCGTAGGTGGGGACATTATCGATCAATGTAGAGTGGTATCCAGTAGGAAGGGGTAATTTTGATACTGTGGTGGCACAATACGACACTGGAATCAATGGGTAACAGGGTATCAAGATGGGAGACTGTAGGATGAATCAAAGTAGTCGGAAGAACGATAGAAAATAAAGACGCGTTCTGCCGTGCGCTGGTGAGATGTTTGATAAGCGCCTCGAGTGAGAATTGCAGGCTCACGCTCAGTACTGTACACTGAGACGCGAGCGACTCAACTTTTGCGTAGTCGCCCGTCAACAGCCAACGCAGAGAACAGACCGAGAGAATGTGGAAGTTGAAGGAAGGATGGTAACCTGCCGTAGCCTTAGGTAACGTGCTGTTTGGTTTCTTGACAGAAGTCTGTTTTCGAACTTGACACACAGCTTCAAATTTGTTCTCCTGTTGCTACTATGTAGTAAGGAGCTCCGAGGACCACGAGAGAGGTTACCATTTAACCATTCCTAGTTAGACCAATCGAAGGACAACATAAGTTCGTATTAAGGTTGGTGTTCGACTCGTCTCACTGTTTACAACTTGGACTGAAACTGAAGCAGATTGTAGACCAGACCAAGCCAAGGATGGATGACTTAGGCCAGGCATCCAACATCACAGCTCTAGCAGAGAGTGCATGCTACCTTGATTTATCCTACCACCAGCACACGGTAACCTACTAGGGTTGGTTCACATCTATGGTGAGGGTCGTCACATGTACAGACAAGCA
>JABBWF010000193.1:0-85907 GCA_016647645.1 Suillus variegatus
AGAAGATTTCAGAATGAAACCTTCTTTCGTTTCGATCCTATGGTCTACTCCCGGTCGAGAGGGAGGAAGTCGGTTGAGACCATCTTTGGCAAAGACGTCAGCAAAATCATGAAGATAGGAAGGTACCAGTTCTTCGAATGATTTTTTCTTCTTTTCTTGAGCGTCCTCCATAGCGAATTCTTGAGCTTTGTTGGAGGTCTTCGTGTATTCCTGCTGAGAAGCAAGGATCCACAGGTTCCGGAGTGGTTTTGCCTGTTTCCTCAGGGCTTTCTTGATTTCCTGTTTCGAAGTCCCATCCTTTGTTAGCGGGAAGTCGAAGGAGACATTCTCGATGATCCGGACGGACGTCCCATCCGGAGGATATTCCACTAGAATTTCATCGTCAGCAAGGGGATAAGTGGAGATTTCCTCAACTTTATCCGCTAGGTGGGCTTGCCCCACCCAGACATCGTCCATGGTGTTGAAGTCGATATCTTCTAAGGGCACAATTGCTGGTGCCGCTTTCTTCTTGGCGCGCTTCTTGCGCTTCTTGATTTCCTCCAGGCAATGTTGCGTACCTTCGGGTAGTCGTTTGAGGGGAGTAAAGTCCTCCTCGTCGAGTTCCTCCAAGAAAGCCTTTTCTCCACGAAAGAGATAGGGCTTAACCTTGCTTTCCCGGCGGGAAGCATTGAGGCTCCTCTCCACCTCCTTTGACCGGGCGGTCGCAGGCAGGGAGATCGTGTTCGCCTTCCAGTCGATATTGGGCATCATGGCGCTAAGCCAAGGTTTTCCAAAAAGTAGATCATCATGCTTGGAAAGTTTCGTTACATTGAACTTTCCGTACATAAGTCTTTTGTCAAGACGAATGAACAGCATGCAGTAGTGGGTGACCTGTCCTGCTGAGGACGGACTCCCATCCACTGTGGTGATCCGGAAGGGTTTCTTGAGCAAGTGGGTTCGGATCTCATTTCGCTTGACGAAGTCATAGCTAATGAAGGTCCCACCGGCCCCTGAGTCGATGATGGCGGTTGACTGAATGGTTTTGGCACTGCATGAAGAGAAAAGAGTCACCGGGACTCGGAACTCGTTGGATTTACCAACAGCTTTAGTATACAATGCGCAGATAGAGGGAATTGACCATTCGACAAGCCCTCTCTTTAAAAATCCTTTCCAACTCGGCCGACAGTTATGTCTTCCTCGTCAGAAGACTCATCAAGCTGGCGGACGCCAGACTTGCTTGGCTTCTTGCCGTCGTGTTCTTCGTCGTTCTTGTCTCCTCGGCGCACCTTCGGGTGGAACCGGGAATCGTTTGCTCGATGGCCCTTCTTTTTGCATTTGAAGCAAAGGCCCTTGTCGTAGCATTTCTGTCGTTCCTCAGGTGTGAGGGTTCGATCCACGTCCATAGCATCGGGGTCGTGTTGGCGAACATGAGGCCTAGGAACGTGCCGGTTACCGGAAGGTCGTACCGTTCTCTGGTAGGATGCTCCGGCCTTGCATCTCTTGTAGTTGGATTCCAACTGCATGGCGGCAGTGTACCATTTGTCAATGGACGTCGGGACCGTTTCCTTGTTGTAGATGGAGGCGCGGAGTCCCGGCTTCAAGCCACGTTCGAAGAAGTGGATGAGGGAGACGTCCTGCTTTAGGCTAGCAGTGGAGGATAGGGTCTTGAAGGTTGCGATGTAGGGCATCACATCCCCGGTCTGGACAAGACTTTGGAGTTTGGTCAACACCTCAGTCATGTGGTCTGCAGGGTGGAAGGCTTCGGTGAAAGCCTTCTTGAAGTCCTTCCAAGTCCCAAAGTCCGGCGGGGATTTGGTGAAGGCTTCCCGGTAGAAAGTGTCTGCCCAGATGCGGGCATCTCCGGTGGTCATGTATTGGAGCGTAACAGCGACCTTGGTTTGGTCACTGCTGTAGATCGTCGGGTTGATGAGGAAGTATGTCTCGACTGAGAACATCCAGCACTCAGTGTCATCGATGCTTCCTCCATAGTGTTGGGGTACTCCAGCCTTTAGCTCAGGCTTGGCAGTAGTCGTCGTCATGGTGCCTCCAGACATTCTTGTTCTGGGGTTCGAGTTGAGGTTCCCTTCTGGTTGTTCGTCGGGAAATTCGTCGGAGGACGTAGAGTCTCGTTCCGATTCGGTATCAGAGTCAGGAGTGTTGGGGTCGCGTTCCCAAGGGTATCTCCTAGTCCAATTGGTCGTCGTGACTGTCTGTCACTAGGCCGCGCGGATGGCGGGGCGTCGGTTTGGGTAACTTGAATCTTTTGTTACGGACTCAAATAGATCTGCTATGCAGAGTCCTAAGAGGGACGTCGTCTGCTAGCGTTCGTGACGTAACCGGAAGGGTCCGGTCTAGCGACTGAGTCTGGCGACGCTAAGTCGGCAGATATCAGAGACGCGCTTGTCACGTGACTTCTAAGACGGGTGTCTTTGAAGTCGTCTCAAAGTCAGAGTACAAGTACACTGACGAAGAGAGTCGGTCGAGGTAGACTTAGGCGCAACGAGCACCTAAGAGCAAGATACTAGAGACTGAAGCTGAGGGGCTTCAGAGAGAAGTATGTTCCAGGGAAGATTGAGTAGATTCAAGTTAGGGAAACTAACACAGGGTGACCGACTACTTATACTAAGTGGAAGGGTTAAGGGCAAGCGTACCGTACGGTAGGTAAGGGTCAAGGGGAAACGGATATGGTATAGGTACGTTGGTAGCAATGCCTAATTAGTGGTGGGTGGTCGAATGAGGAATGAGACCGAGAAACGTTGGAACGGACCAACGGTAAAGGTTACAATGCGCAGCACGCATGAGTCAGAGGAAAGATAAGACCAAGATAAGGAGAGCCACATTGGTGGCATGAGTCAGAGTCGAGTCATAGCCTGAAGGCACGTGCGCACGTTGGTGTGAGAGGGGGAAGGCGAGGGACGGGAACGGTCCCGAGGATCCGGTCAACGGATAAGCGGTAGAGGAGGGCGAGCCGGAGACAGGTGCAGGCGAGGATGAAGGGAAAATGATAGGGGGGCCATGTGACCGATGTTACTTGTAACAACACACATCAGCAGGACTTATTGCCCAGTATGAAGGACAATGTTATTGACGGTCAAAGTACGTTTTTTTCTTAGCTGATTTTATTCACTGATTCATACCTGCTAATGATACTTATAGTTCTGAAATTCTGCGATGACTTTTCAAACCGTGTCTTTTGCACGGTTTGCCCCAAGAAATGTGGCACCTATCGTACGATGGAGCGCCGCAATTGTACCAAACATTTGAAGCAGGATGTACACATTCGTAACGTTAAACTGGCAAGACTTTCACATCCGCCTGGCATGAAGCAGCACCTTGGCGGTATTAGGACGAACATTTCTACATCTCCACCTACCGGTGATCCCGATCCTCCAGTTTCCCCCATTGACTGCAACGACTTCGGCATGGACTTTGATACACCCGATACACCTATCAATGGACAGCTACCTGAAGTACCCAACACAGTGCCAGATGAAGCAGATTCTGAGTATCCTCTATTCGATCTGTGGGACAATATCAAAGGCAGTCGGTCACTCCAGTTCGATACACCATTTCCGGACCTCTTTGCCGAACTTCAATCATCTCTCAACTCAGGGAACATTCCCTTCACAACGCCCCTTGTCCCTACCAACCAGGAGCGAGAACTTGCTGATGATAGTGCATCTGATTTCGGTATTGAAATACCTGGTGAGTCAACCGTTTAGTCCTATGCTTTGGTACTCCATACTTAGTGGCATGTGTAGATGACCCATTCCAAGAAGCAACAAGTACCGTCCATAACGTCTCTCCAGATAGTCCAACGTATCCATTTCCGTCGAAAGCAGTAAGTCGTTCATTGTGTCAGTATACCTGATGCTCACAGTCATGTCAAGTATTTCATCACTTCACTCCTATTCAGCTCTCCGCGTCTTCCATTTTCCGAAGCTCAGAAGAAGGCAATCCTCAACTGGGCCAAGGAACTTGGCGCCCGAAACCTTCCTACACTCGGGGCAATCAAAAAGCTTCACACAGGCCTGGAAGATTTGATGGGTGATCCGACCGAGAAGGTCACTTCTCAATCTGGGAATATATTCTATATAAATAGTGTTGCGAAAGCGATCGCAAAGGTTTGTTGGATGCTTCTTCGTGATGACAGTATGCTAACACCATTCAAAGGACTACGCAAACCCTCTTACTCGACTTGCGATGCAAGACTATCCCGAGGACAGCGGGAAAGGCATGTCACAAGTATTTCACGGCAAGAAAATGCTGCTTGATATGCCATCGCCACCAGCAGTCCGTGTGCACGGGGCTGTTTATTTTACGGATGAGTTGTTGCAGGATTCAACGGGAGGTTACTTCATTCCACAGCGGTTCTTTTTGGGTGCCGCGGACCCTTCCATAGACGACATTGAAACCTGCGAGCACTCTGACAAAGTGTTATATGCATTAGGTCGAGTTGTTGAACGGACTGATGTGTGTCGTCTCTGGCTCTCTATGTACAATTGCTGATGCTTACATGTGTGACAGGCCGGGTTCATTATCAGCGAGGACCAGGAGATCATCCTCACATCTACGTTCATTCGATCGTTCGCAGATATCGCTGCAAATTATGGCGAACTTGATTGTGGTCTCACCGGTATGTTCAAGATCAATTTTGTTGGCAACTCAAGATTCACATATATCAAAGCTTCTTCAGTCAAATATGGATCACTCTCACCGAATCCACTGCGCGAAAAGTCGAAAGGTCGAATGGTATATACCGTTCCCTTGATCATTTTCATGGACGACGTGTCGGGCAATATCTCAAAACAGTGGAATAAGCATCACGCTATATATATGTCCAATGCCAATCTGCCTCAGGAGATGCTTGAAAAAGAGTTTTTTGTGCGGTTTGTTGCGTCATCACCTCATGCTCCGCCTATGGAATTGATGCGTGCAATGAAAGAATCGATATGGTATGGTTTATTCATTTATTTGTCACATAGTATCACTAAGTATGCATAGCGATGCGGCCAAATCTGGGGTCGTCGCATGGGACTGCAAATATAACGAGGAGGTGATGCTTATCCCGTATGGGCTATTTCTTGCCGGAGACAACCCAATGCAGGCCGAAGAGTGCAGTCATGCAGGGCTCAATTGCAACTATTTTTGCAGGACTTGCGATGTCGGTGGAACAAAGGAGCACAAGGAATCTGCAGCTGGCTATGAAAGTATCTTCGTGGTAGGAATATTCTTGTAGTAGTACCTTCAATTCTATGACTCATATGCTTGCAGTCAGGCAATATACGGACCCCAGAGTACACTGCTCAAGAGATCCGACGACAATTTGAGACCGCCTTCAAGTCAGGTGCCTCAACGAAACTCCAACATTCGGTTTCGACGACTGGCATCCGAGACTCAGCTTCGAATTCAATTCTCAACACTCTAGTTGAGCTTGGCAAGAGGCTCCGAAAACGTACTGCAGGGTCTCAAGCACTGTCTGAAACTGCGATTGAGGCCACCCTTCAGAAAGAGTTTGAAGACCTCTTGAAAGGCAGAGAACTCAACGACGCCATCAATCCACTTTTCGGAATGGACGGTTCATTTTTTTTTGTCGATAATGATGTCACACTCAGCTATCTGCAGCATTAGATATTCATATGGATACACCCACCGAAATTCTCCATACAATACTTCTTGGTGTTGTCAAATATTTCTGGGGGCAAACTGCCTTTCTCCTTGAGAAAGCGAAGCTCCTCCATGTTTTTCAGGATCGGCTTGAGTCCATCGACAAGGATGGACTGAACTCTCCATGTCTCAATGCAGACTACATTTGCTGCTACAAAGGCGGTTTAATAGGCAAGCACTTTAAAAGCTTGGCGCAAGTGATGCCTTTCGTTACTTACGACCTCATTCCTACAACTGTCCTCAACGCCTGGACAGTTATTGGAGAGCTTGTTGTACTAATATGGCACACCAAAATTGCGGATACAGAAGTATATCTTGTAAGTTTTTACCTTTGGAAGCTTCCACATTTAACATTTGTGAGATAGGCAAACCTGTCTCGAAAAATCGAAGATTTCCTCAACATCACGTCACAATGCGCACCGAGTATCCTAATCAGCAAGCCGAAATTTCACTTTCTCATTCACCTTCCAGCATTCATTCGTCGTTTCGGCCCTGCGATCGTTTTTTCTACTGAGAGATATGAGTCGTTCAATCACGTCTTTCGTCTATCGTGCATCTACAGTAACCGTCAGGCCCCCAGTAGGGACACATGCAAGACTTTCGCTCGACAAGACATCATGAAGCACATCACCACAGGTGGATATTGGTATGATCCAACGGTCAAGAAGTGGGTTCGAGGGGGGGAGATGATTTTAAGCTACTTCGACGAGCATCCGGAACAAGCAAGACTCCTTGGGATACCAAACTCTGGTTACAGTGTGCCAATATCCGGTGAGTCCGATGATGCACTGTATCATTATACCACTACTAATTTACACATAGGATCTGGAAAAAGCCAAACCACCTTCACTGCAGCAGGCAAGACTACACGAAAGGATGTGGTCCCATGGAAAACTACTCAGTGTGCGAGAATTCTTCGAACTGATCGGCCTGGTGTCATCTATCATCTTGGAAAATCTGTGGTGACGCATCAAGGAGAACACGCGCACTTGGACAGTCATGTCATCTTCCGACATCCAGCAGATGGAAAGGTGGGCTAATTTTTCTAACTTTCATAGTACGCACTAATTGATGACGATGCTACACACAGCCATATATCGGACGTATTCGCAAGATTCTTGTATCATCCGATTATCACCAAACAGCGGAACATATTGCCCTCCAGGTCTTCACATTCGCAGATACTTTGCACCCTTCGCTTCATCTGCCGTGTCTCACTCTTACAGATAATGAAGTTGTTTCAGCCGGCATCGTAAGTTATATTTTTTATATGTAGGCTTAGTGTTTACGCCACCGCCTCGCAGGATCTTATCTGCATAGTCAACCTCCAGCACAATTGCGTCGATTCACGGTGCACGGACTTCGATCAAAAGCCCATACGTCAAGAATGGACCGAAACCTCTGTAACAAAGGCTGTAATTAAGCATAAGCCAACTCCGAATTTTTTTCTTAACGTCTACTCTATTCACAACTACGAACATATCTGACTCGTCATCCCAGATACACTTCACGAAACCCCACTTAGGGTTGTCAATGTGGCTGAAGTTCGTGCAGTAGCCTTGCGCCAACTACGAGACAAGAGAGCAGCAAAGAAGGCCGGTGGAGATGTGTCCAAGCCAGCAGGTGAAGATGAAGGCGAAGGCAGCGACACTCGGATCTTGCCAGCACCAGCCCCTCCGGCCTTTGATCGTGTTCCCACTAAAACGCGCAAGCCTGCGTCCAAGGCAAAGATGAAGGCAAACGGTCCAAGCACACGAGGAAGAAAGAAGCCAGAGGCCCCAAATGCCATAGCTGGCCCTTCTGCCCAAACAACGTCCACTCAGCAGGATTCAAGGACCTTCAGTGATTTAGCCCCAGTCCAGCAACATCAAGTCCGCTTCGTACCTCCTGCACAACACCTTTACGCACCTCCACACCAATCCTTTCCTCCCTCACAGCCAGTTCCTCCTCTTCGCCCCTTGCACTCGCCCCCACTACATCTTCCTTCACCATACTCATATTTTCCATCTCAATCTTATACTCATCCGACTCATCAAGATATGTATATGGCCGCGATGCATCCACTTCCTGCACCACAGGCCTACATGTCTTTGCCTCGCCCGTCTTATCATCAACAACCCCAGCATGCTCAGGACTTCAACGCACCAAGTCAGTACCCCCTCCCACAATTCAGTATGACACACCCTCGAGGATCATGAGATTGGCGACAGATTTTGCAGCTTTTGTCCTGCCAGATGTCATCGATTGCCCCTGGATGCAGGAAGAAAATGATGCGCATGGGTGCAGCCTTTCTCCACCTTGGAGATCAACGACAAATCTTGCGGTTCTTGTCCCGCTAGATGTCATCGATTGCCTCTGGTTCTTCTCCCACCAGATGTCATCGATCGCCCCTGGATGCAGGCCATCATGGAAGAAAATGATGCGCATGGGTGCAGCCTTTCCAGCGATAAATCTTGCGGTTCTTGTCCCGCTAGATGTCATCGATCGTCTCTGGTTCTTGTCCCACCAGATGTCATCGATCGCCCCTGGATGCAGGAAGAAAATGATGCGCATGGGTGCAGCCTTTCCCCACCATGGAGATTGGCAATGAACTCTGCGGTTCTTGTCCCGCTAGATGTCATCAATCGTCTCTGGTTCTTGTCCCACCAGATGTCATCGATCGCCCCTGGATGCAGGCCATCGTGGAAGAAAATGATGCGCATGGGTGCGGCCTTTCCCCATCATGTTGGATTCCCCTTTGAAAAACCATTGCAAAGTATATATTCAGCCATTCTCTCTCTTCCTGCCGCTGCCTTTCTCCCTTTCGGTTTGATTTTTCAGAGAGTGACACTCATATATACTTTAATGTTTTTATAAACTATCCCTGCTCGCCCTCAGCACAATCTACGAACTGTTTGTGAAATTTAATACAGACAATTGAAACACCGCAACCGAAACCGAAACCGAAGAAAGTGATCAATACAGTCTGCATCCGCCACCGCTTCATTCCGTCAGCCAACCTTGGTGAACGGCACACGCCTGTGAAGTCCTCCCGCCTTCACTGTTCTCAAGATGATGCTGCAGCGTTTTCCTGTGCGGTCTAGAACAGGCTCTCAATCTGCAGGCAGTTCACGGGCCAGCACCTCAGGCGGTCTTTTGGTACCACACGCTGCTGTGGGGCCTCGAGGCAGGAGTCGTTCAGCCTCTGTCCAAAATGTTCATCAAACTCCTTCAGCATGCGGGTCCTCAAGAAACATCGGTCGTGCACGTTCACCATTGGTCCAGACAACAACAACGCCAATGAATGCAGCTTCTCAAAGTCAAGTTGCTGATGGCACCGTTCATACTCATGGTTCCTTACGTTCTCATTCACCTGCTGACTCGTTGGATGAGCCTATCAGTGCAGGCATGCGTCGTCGAAGGTCATCTAGTGCTGATGGTAGTAACCCACTTCTGCTTACGCCCAGAGAGTCGAAACGACTCAAGACATACGCTACAAGGGTCGCTGGGGAGAAGGGTGTCTCTGAGACTCTCCTTCATGATTTTATTGATGTAAGATTTTGCTTGTTGCTATTATGAATTCTTTCTGACACGTTTGTAGACTGGAGGAATTTACTACATGCTCATTGATCTTAAAGTCTGCATGTTGCTTACTAGCGTCGCGAATAGGGAGACCATACTCGATGAATTGAAAGAGCTACTGGAATCTAAAGATTTCAAGGTATTTTCGTCAGTATCGTCTTGCGATGTGTGTTGGACCTGATCATTTACAACACAGTCAGGGCTGCAGAACCGCCTGACAGCATGCATGCTATCACCCAATCTCACCGCCTATGTCACTGACACACATGCGCACATAATGGTATCTTTTATTTGATTTTTATAAAGTACTGACGGCTGAAAACTACGCAAGGATTTTATCAAGACACATACTGACATATTCAAAGTTCCGAAGTCGCTGTTCGAAGATGCCGAGCTCAGTGCACAACTCTCGACTGTTGTCAGCGACCTACTTGCCTGTATCCGTGGCAATCTCAAGACCAAGGTTCGTGTCATATACATATTGGAATGCAGAACCATTCTGAACTTTTTTAGCTGGTTCTATCGATCTCGAAACACTTGAGTATCATGGATACTGCAAAATCTCTCGCTCACAGCTGCATTGAGGTCGACGCATCTCATTGGAACAGATACACTTTTTTGGTATGTATTCTCCGAGTCTTAACCTACAGGATCATAAATTTCTTAACGACGGGTCTTCAGCGGCGCTGCTTGCGCATCTTCCTTATTGGCAGGGGCGACTACAAGAGTATACCACTGAAAAATATCTATTCTCCGTCGCTCCTTTCTTCGCTCCACCGGGACCTTCGCATCAAAGTGAGAGAGACGCTTGGCATCGACATAGAACTGGACGACATGCCTACAGTCCAGGAAAATGCTGATGAAGTCCGTGAGAACTGTGAAGGCGGTTTGGATGATGGGGATGATGCAGCAGCTGATACTAATGTGCCCAATAACAGCCATAATGTCAGTCTTGATGGAGACGAGGATGAGAACCGGGACATCGGGCTAGATAGCGGGACAGACGAAGGGGAAATCGATGCCGAGGGCTCAGGATTCGGAGGTAATGGAAAGCGTCCTAAGTACACTTCTACCAAGTTTTGGAACTTCGTGGATGATTCGCTTGAGGCTGTTCGCAACATGGCGAGGGAAGAGGCCAAGGTAGAAGTTGACACCGGGGGGGACTATGACACAGCATATGAGAATGCTACTCGGAAGTAAGTTTCTCATTGTTCGACTCTTTGTATCGTTGCTAATTGTTGCATAGCATCCTTGTCGAGTATTTTCAGCAAGACCTTGCTGAATACCCTGGGAGGAGGACCGTTCCAAAACTCCTTTCCACTTACAATCCCCAGTGGCAGACGACGATTCAGACAAAGCTGCTCTGGATGACATGAATATCACCATTTCTTATTTGCGCTCTACTAATACATCATTCGCACACTCCATCCAATACCCATACCATTCATTTATTAGATGATCGTGTTTGTATCTAGTCCAACAATAATGCAATTTTTGTCATCTGCTGCTTATAATACTCGAACCATGCGTGCTATTATGAGAGCCAGCATCTGACCAATATATTTCACCAGATGTGACAACGACCTATCGAGCCCGTTCTCTAGGTATGGTGACGGACAATATATCTATGCAAGGTATGGACAATATATCTGTGCGAGGTATTGAACAACAAATGGTATGGAGGTATGGTATGTAGATATTCAAAGTAAATAAACATAATACTCATAGTAGCTCCGGATGCTAAGGTGGATTCGATATATATATAATGTCTTAAAGTTTTTAAATGTGGGCCTATTATATCCCGCACCCAATAGAACAAACAACCAAATATTTAATTGATCATCAATACATAGTGAGAAAACCATGTGAATGGCATTTCGGACAGGATTACCACACCTTACTATATTTGGAGGTCTAGTATAGGTTTTCGGAGAGTGACGGTGTAATCAGCTCAAAGGAACAATAAGCTTCGATACCGAGTAAACATATACAAATACGGTGTCTCCGAGCCGAAAAGGGAGTTGGGCGTCTCCGTGCAGAAACGATGGTGAAACGTGCTACTAGTACGCGCTTGTTTTTTTGTGCTACTACTGGTACGGGCTTTGGTTTTTTCACTTTCGGTTGTTGTCTAGATCTTGTGATCTGGCACAATGGGTGGATTATTGGGAGGCAATGGGGATGTTTCAATGAACATACGAGTAAGTCTTGAGGTTATGGCGCGAGGTATGAGGTGATTATGCTAGAGAATGATATCTCAGTCTATTGAACTCTGTTATTAACCCTACTCAATCACGACTTCATTTCACGACAGTTCGAGGCCATGCAGCTAGAATGGTACGTCGAAACCTAAAACTAAGATACATACGCAAACCTGAGGATATATTGTAGAAACAACAAGGCAATGAATCATAATGGCATACACGTACTAATTCTCAACCTGCGACTCTACGAGACAGAGGTTAGCAGGAAATCGATGGGAGATGATCGATGACACTGCGCGGAGGACTACGGACACAAACATTACAAAGCGAGGGCAGGCCGTCGAGCAAGTGTAGCGAGCGAGCGAGGTGATAACCCAATAGAATGAACAGGTATGAATAATGCAGCAAGCGAATGACATGAGGGCATGATGCAGCAGAGGCAGGTGGAGCGAGAGCATGAAGCTGGAAAGTGAAATGAGCAGAACAAGACAGAGCCTTGGTAACGGCGATGTGGTACGCGCTCGTTTCTCGCTTGCTTTTTTTCATTTTTGGCAACGTCCCTCGCTCAATCCAGTTCGCCAGTGAGACTATACCAGAATGGGATCGTTCAACGACAAGTCCAAACTTTGATGGGCCTAGCAAGATTGTGCTAGTTCTTGTGATTATATTGGCCTTGTCAGCTGGTTGAATATAGATCACACCATACCTTGTAGAGACAAGGTTCATGTCTAGAAAAATGCCTGTGGATGGTATAGATTAGATGTACGTAGTGATGAATGATGGAAGGACGGAGTCCGACGGACTCGATCTGATGGGGAATTCATGCAGTGAGTCTGCAATATCTACCGGCGCAGGCCGGACTTACTACGCTCTAATTGGAAGCCTTGTACTCGATATTGGCTACATATTGAGATATCAAACGAAGACAATCAGCTCAAAGGGGGACAAACGCAGTAAGCTGTTGCCCAACGAGGCTTGGTGTACGCAGCATGTTGGCATTCAAATTTTATACCGAGTAAATATATACAAATACGTTGCGATCGAGATCCTTGTTTCGGTCGTTCCCGAGCCGAAAAGGGATTTGGGCGCTGGCACTGAAATGTACTACTAGTAGGCGCTTGTTCTCGCTTGCTTTTTCACTTTCAGTTGTAGTCAGATATCGAGCACAAGGCTTCCAATTGAAGTGTAGCTTCGGCTTCATTGGTACAGAGTCCAGACTCACTGCATGAAAGTCCGTCCTTCCATGATTTATCACTACAGGTGATCTATGCCATTCACGAGGTATTTTCGCAGACATGAACTTTATCTCTACAAGGTATGGTGCGGGTTATCCCACATCCAAATACAGTAGACTATCTCGGACAACTACGCCGCCCCCCATCTGCAGATCTAGATAGGAAACGTTTGCTTTCCCAGTAAGTTCAGATAAGTTTTATCCTCTTCGAGATTATCCCCCTCGAAAATGACTATTTATTCGTGCACTTGATATCTCGTATCAACAGCGTCTACAATCATCCAAATCATGGTCGCTTCATATCATCGAGGTCATGTCAATTACCCTCCCCTCGATGGATCTCTGTCCCTTCCTCAATTGGTTGAATTCAATGCGCAACATAACTCGGACGTCACTTTCTTTGTCTACGACAAACCCGACAGCGATGACCTGGTCTCTATCTCTCATTCAGACTTCTATCGAGCTTGTCATCGGGCCGCCCAGGCAATTAGACCAGCCTCCGCAGGCGCAGACAAAGAAGTGGTCGTCCTCATCGCGAACTCAGACACCCTTCTGTACCAGACAGTATTCATGGGTATGATCTTCGCTGGGCTAGTTGTGTGTACATATATTTTCTGAATGATTATGTCTCTGATCACTGTTTTTAAGCCGTTCCCTATGTCGCCTCGTAATTCGGCGGCGGCAGTCACGAGCATGATGCAGAAAACAGGATGCCGTCGTTTGATCACGACTCGGCACTCTCTCGCTTCCCTAATCGACGGAGTCGAAGTGGGTCTTGTGTCTGCCACTCAAACGAGCCAGCTGCAGATTGACGAGATTCCGGCGCTGAAACATCTGTATCCATCACTCGTTAGCGGCACTCCCAACGAGACTATTGTCCCGTACCGTTCCCTAGGTCCGCCGTCGTCTGAGAACGATGTATTATTCTATCTGCACTCCTCTGGCAGCACTGGCTTCCCAAAGCCCATTCCAATGAGTAACTTGACTGCCATCCACTGGTGCCTAACGCGTGAGTCAGTAAAATAATCTGCACAGCGAACAATGCTAAGACAGAGTACGGTTAGCATCTATCTTCGACCTCACTAACCTTCCCACTCCTATTCGCATCAGTGCTGCGTCCTTGCCACCATTCCATACCTTTGGTATATATTTTCAGCTGCTCGCCCCTATCGCCAGCCTGAGCAGTGTGTCTATCTACCCGCCTACATCCTTCCTCGATCCCTTGGCGATCCCTGTAGTACCCAACTCGCAAAACATCCTGGACTCTGTACTCAAGACGAAACCGAACACTTTGCCAGTTGTGCCTGCCTTTCTGGAACAGTGGGTGTTTTCGCCGAGTGCCGTCGATGTTCTGAAGACCCTCGAATGTGTTGTAAGTTTGTTATCTATGCTGTGACAATGAATGACTTGCGTTGATACCAATACAGATCTATGCTGGCGGTCCTCTCGCGCCTAAGACGGGAAATACTCTGGTGAATGCAGGGGTCAAGCTTTCTTGTAGATACGGCGCTACAGAATTTGGTATCAACACTCATCGAAATTCGGTCGATCAAAAGTTTTGGGACTGGGTGCGGTTTGGACCAAATTCCAAGATCAGATGGGCTCCACAGGACGATGGCACATATGAATGTCAAGTTTTGGTGCGTCTCCGAGTCGATCTTTGAACACGCGTTAAATGCTTTTTCGCAGACAACCCCGACGCATCAAGTGTCAGTAGAGAATCTTCCGGACGTCAAGGGTTATGCTACCTCAGATGTATTTATCAAGCACCCGACCATAGAGGGTTTGTGGAAGATGTACGACGGACATTTGTGTTATTCTTATTCATGTTCTCTGACATTTTCCTTGCAGCGTAGGAAGGATTGACGACATTTTGGTACTCTCGTCCGGGGAGAAGACAGTACCAGCTCCTATGGAAAGCATCATCTGCGCCAACCCCTACGTAGCTGGCGCTGTCGTCTTTGGCCGTGGACGCAATCAAGTTGGAATCCTTATAGAGCCACGAGCAGGGTGTGAAATTGACGTTGATGACGAAAAACAACTGGCTGAGTTTAGGAACCGAGTGTGGCAAGTCTCCTAAAAGATCGCATGCTACTGTTGAGTCTGAAGATGTTCTTGAAGGCCGGACATAGAGGATGCGAATAAGGAGGCTCCTGCCTTCAGCAGGATCTTCAAAGAAATGATTCTTGCGACACGCAGTGGGAAGCCCATGCTTCGAGCTGGAAAGGGGACCGTCACCAAGAAAGCAACCATGAAGCTGTATGAGGAGGAGATCAATGCACTGTGAGCATGGTAATTCATCACTTTGTCAACTAGACTTCATGGGCGACAGATATGAAAAGGTGGAGGGCAGCACTAGAGCAGGTATCGATGTACCTTTGCCTACAAACTGGACTGCGGAAGACGTCGAGAGATGGCTCATGGTCCACACTGCTGCCGTGAACGCCGACAAGGAAGTTGATCCTGATGCGGACTTTTTTACTCAGGGATTTGACAGGTGGGTCGAGACTGACAAATGCTAGTGCTCTGCTTACTCCGAACATCTAGTCTCTCTGCGACATTTCTTAAAAACCGCATTATCGGCTCTTTCAGCTCATCTTCAGATCGCGACCTTCAGGCATCAGCATCGCGGATTGATCAGAACATCGTATTTTCAAGTCCTTCGATTCGCCAGCTCGCGAGAAGCGTCATTAATGCAGTACTGCAACAGAATGGTACGAATACCATCGACGTCAAGGCTGATATCGAGAACATGATCGAGAGGTATTCAGCTGGATTAGGGAACTCTGTTACAGAGGTCGACACCACTCTAGTTAATGGGTGCAACCAAAGCGATCATGTGGTCGCCCTGACCGGGTCTACGGGTGGCCTTGGTTCATACCTGCTTGCAGATCTACTCCAGCGTGAGGACGTGTCTGTGGTATATGCCTTCAATCGCCCGTCAAAGGGGGCTTCCATACAACAACGGCAGGAAAACTCGTTCAAAGATCGCGGTTTAGATTTTACCGTACTTCAATCCGACAAACTAGTGTATGTAGAAACTGATACCTCCGACGACCACCTAGGTCTGGATAAAGAGTTATACCAGAAGGTTTGTGTCATTTCCAGTGTCACCGAATCAACTAAAGATAGCGTAGATCTGCACGTCTGTCACTGTCATCATTCACAACGCTTGGCGACTCGACTTCAACCTGGCGCTCTCGTCATTCGACGCTCATGTGCGGGGAATGCGGAATCTCATAGATTTGGCACTATCTTCTCCGCGTCAACCAAAGCCGCGTTTCATGTTCGCATCTTCCATCTCTTCTGCTCAAAGTTGGGATAAAGCGAAAGGACCATTCCCTGAACAAGTGGAATACGACGCAGGGATCGCAGTAGGCCTTGGCTACGGCGCAAGCAAATATGTTTCGGAAAGGGTAAGTCCCAAGCTGCTTTGAGGGGCATGGATTTTACGAATACTGTTTCCATCAAGGTTCTCGTCAACAGCAAGTTACCGGCATCATCATTCAGAATTGGACAAGTATCAGGAGGACCCCCGCGAGGAGCTTGGTCTACGACAAACTGGCTACCGATCATCGTCAAATCAAGCATTAGTCTAGGCGCACTTCCGGAAGCTAAAGGAGTAAGTCCATCACTATCGAAGGTACCTATTCATGACACGCGTGTTTTAGTTTGTGTCTTGGATTCCTCCCCATGCCGTATCAAATGCCATTCTTGATGTAGCTTTCGCGGAAGAAGAGCCTCCCATCGCTGTGAATCTGGTGCATCCGAGACCGACTGCATGGAAGATGTTGATGCAGCCCATTGCGGATGCCCTGGTTGAGCATAAAGTAACAAATTACCCGCTACCTCTTGTGCCATTCTCAGAGTGGCTCGAAAAGCTCGAATCGAGTGCCAAAGACTTGAGCGAAGAGACCATGGAACGCATCGTACGTGTCTCGATAACTGCCAGAACGTTTCCAATATATTCTTCGATTACAGCCTGCCATCAAGCTTCTCAACTTCATGCGTTCCATGGCTCGATCAGACATCGCGATCAGGGCGTCCGGAGAGATGGACTCTGAAGCGGGTGGCATGACTTCATTCACCACTGCCGTAGCCGAACGCGTCAGTCCAACGATGAGGGAACTGAAGTCGCTGCCTTCGGCGGATGCGGCACAGTGGGTGGATTATTGGGAGGCAATGGGGATGTTTCAATGAACATATGAGTAAGTCTTGAGGTTATGGCGCGAGGTATTCGGTGATTATGCTAGAGAATGATATATCAGTCTATTGAACTCTGCTATTAACCCTACTCAATCACGACTTCATTTCATGACAGTTCGAGGCCATGTAGCTAGAATGGTACGTCGAAACAGGACCATCAACCTAAAACTAAGATAGATCCAGTGTAAACACAAACTTGAAGATATACACGGTGATGAATCATGATGGCATGCACGTACAGTAGTAGAGAGTACCGCAGGGACTAAATGGTAGTACGCCATTGATATTTCAATTCTCAACCTGCGACCTACGGGACAGAGGTTAGCAGGAAATTGATGGGAGATGACACTGCTCACAGGACTATGCACACAAACTTTATTACAAGGTTTGTGTAGACGGATCATCGCTGGCGAGCGCCAGAAAGTTGTCTTGTTCGTGGTCAAGAGGATTTTGCCGTCCTACTAGTACTCGGGTAAGTCAGAGGCAAATTCGGCATCATTACGTTCTTACGTTACATTGCACGTACCTACAATGTTTTCAGGAGCTCTTTGAGCCGAGCACTTCAAGTCTTCAAGGCTTTCGAATTTCACAGTTACCTCCAAGTCATTTCGCTTCGGTTAGCTAGAAATGCGGCATACAGGTGGCAATGGAACGATCTACATAGAAACTTGTAGAAAGCTGTGCACTTGAAGTCGGAGGAAATAATGTTCCGGTTTGTTATTCGACATACTAGTACAGGTACCAGGTACTGAATGTTCGGATCGAGGCGACTCCTACTAATACTACTACGTACAGTCGGGGACTGTGGCCGCCGCTTCTTGATGATTCTGACATGTAAGTTGCAAGTACAGTTGACATGCATATCATAACTTAATGCATAATCATTTGCAGTCTCGACAGTACTAATCACCAAATTGCCTTTCGCTTCCGTACAATTGCAACCTCTTCACCTGTTCATGGCAGGGTGATACTTAACTGTGTCTAACTATACACAGTACATTTTGTAAGTTTGTTTGTAAACTATCAATCCCCTACAATTAAGCTTAACGGCTTCTGATTCCTTTGGTGATTCTCAGGCTTCCAAGAATAGCACTACCACCGGAAAAATGACCAAATTAGGATATTCCAATAATCTCACTATTCCCACATACCTCCCTGGCTCTACTGCTGCACCAGAGCTTTCCCCTTGCTCACTCATGTATATAAGTAGTAGAATGGCATGTACATACATAAAATGATACAATAGACCGCTTTTTTTTCATTGTCTGAGAGCTTGTACAGCAGTCTACAGTGCTGACTACAATATGTGCATCCCAGGACTAAAACATATTTGCTTTTTTGCCCCTTTAGCAGGGAAGCAATTCTGGCTGTATATATCATATATTAGAGTGTTAATGAATATATTACACCGCTTGTTTGAGCCTCTGTAGTGTCCTACATCAGTAGATATGTTAAATTCATGAATACCTCTCAAAAAACATAAACCAGTTTGCATTTTTTAGTGTTTAGGTATATAGACTGGTGAATATTATTTCTAACATCTCTTTACTAGTATATACATCATATCAAGAGTATAGGTCAGTAGGATCAGTCCCTAGGGTGATATGTATTGTCATCTTCCTGGTGGTTCACTTCCTGAGAAAGATTTTCCTGCAGCTCCGGCCCTCCAGGATGGTAGGTAGTCTTTTACTATAAACATATGGAATATATTTATCACATAGGTATACCAGAACAATACCAGGATCCTTATCTACAATCCAAAGTCACTTCCTGCCTACAATGTACCATATTTTCGCATTTTTGAGGTTTTTCACTACATTCTCACTACATAGACTATACCAGCTGTTCATATATCACTTATAGTACATATATGAAGCCCTCCCAAGGCCAGGATCAGGTAGAAATATGTCAGAGTAATGATATCAATGATATAGGGGCAAACCCCACAATCATGCAAATGTTATATTTCAACCCTGTCTAGGGCGAAGATTTCATTAAAAATGTATAGAATACATTGTAAACTACTTATATATACTATGCTAATATATGTTGTGAAGGTAAAGGTGATGTGGAAGTGTTGTGGTCTCAATTTGTTGCATTATTATGGTCAGACCACCCTTGCATAGACTGTTGGTGCATAGTACTTTTTCGATGTTTGGACTTTTTGACTTTCCCACGACCTATTTCTTATCTATTGGATTCCCCTGCTGTCAATTATTCATGGATCCTTCTGGTAGTCGAGGACTGTATTACTTGGTATATATAGTGTACTCCAAGACAGTCTGATTATAATATTTTACTATATTCATGTCTGGGAATTCTTATCAGTGAGAATAGGAGATATGTGCTTGATATCATTACTCTGACATATTTCTACCTGATCCTGGCCTTGGGAGGGCTTCATATATGTACTATAAGTGATATATGAACAGCTGGTATAGTCTATGTAGTGAGAATGTAGTGAAAAACCTCAAAAATGCGAAAATATGGTACATTGTAGGCAGGAAGTGACTTTGGATTGTAGATAAGGATCCTGGTATTGTTCTGGTATACCTATGTGATAAATATATTCCATATGTTTATAGTAAAAGACTACCTACCATCCTGGAGGGCCGGAGCTGCAGGAAAATCTTTCTCAGGAAGTGAACCACCAGGAAGATGACAATACATATCACCCTAGGGACTGATCCTACTGACCTATACTCTTGATATGATGTATATACTAGTAAAGAGATGTTAGAAATAATATTCACCAGTCTATATACCTAAACACTAAAAAATGCAAACTGGTTTATGTTTTTTGAGAGGTATTCATGAATTTAACATATCTACTGATGTAGGACACTACAGAGGCTCAAACAAGCGGTGTAATATATTCATTAACACTCTAATATATGATATATACAGCCAGAATTGCTTCCCTGCTAAAGGGGCAAAAAAGCAAATATGTTTTAGTCCTGGGATGCACATATTGTAGTCAGCACTGTAGACTGCTGTACAAGCTCTCAGACAATGAAAAAAAAGCGGTCTATTGTATCATTTTATGTATGTACATGCCATTCTACTACTTATATACATGAGTGAGCAAGGGGAAAGCTCTGGTGCAGCAGTAGAGCCAGGGAGGTATGTGGGAATAGTGAGATTATTGGAATATCCTAATTTGGTCATTTTTCCGGTGGTAGTGCTATTCTTGGAAGCCTGAGAATCACCAAAGGAATCAGAAGCCGTTAAGCTTAATTGTAGGGGATTGATAGTTTACAAACAAACTTACAAAACCATACCGTTTCTAGTCAGTGAGTATTATGCTTAATTTTAACAGTATAGCCTGACCTCTTTCATCGTCCGTCTCAGGCTGGGTCCATATTTGGCTTCATGCACTTGTGCTTGTGCATTTTTTCCCTGATTTATTCAACTGAAAAGGTCACAGAGCTAATTTGGCTACCACACCCGCGTGCTTACCACAGATCGGTATTTCCTCAACAATGCAAAGACATTCCCATCAGCGGTATGTTGATTATTCCGATGCTCGACGATATATTGCTTGAGATACCAACATTAGATTTGTTCACTGGTTCATTGATGCCGTGAACAGCGCAAGGTCAGGAATACTTTTGTGTTTCCCGGAAATTGAGGTCACCTTTGACCGAGGTCGAAAGAAGGGGGGCTAGTATGTCAATTGGCGGTGTAGGAAGTGTGGGAGGAATAGGGCAGCGTGCCTCGTTCCTCGTTCCTCATCCCAGCGGCTCCACCTGGCCTCTGGCTTGGGGTTAGAGTCTTCCTCCCTCCAGCACGCACCTGGCCACAGGTCATCTCCTTGACGGATTTGCCCTGTCCCTGCCCAAAGGTGTCATTATGGCCATGATTCTAGGAACAAGCCAAGTCCTCTAAGTTTTCTCACAATATTGCTCATAGATAAAAACTGGTGGTGTAATCTTCTAGTTTCGTCGTCTAATACCATTATTACCTCTAGCTAAACAACAATGGCTATTCCTCAGTCTGCTCTTGTGCCCTTCTTCAAGGCTATGAGAAAGGCACTCGGTGCTCAGGCCGCTACGACCAGGGTCTCCGTGCCCGGAGGCTTGTTTATGCAAAATCTGGGGCTTCGCAACACCAATGTTAGTACCATTCATCTATTACGGTACAGAGTCCGATTACTAACAGCTAGGCATTAGGATATCGATGTCATCCTCAAGGGAGTGACTACCATCGACTGTATAAAACTCCGTGACAGTATCATCGCCGCAGATAATTCCTTTACCATTAACCTCGAGAAGGTCTGTGAAGTGACCTACCGTGATCCCGATATGAAAATCATCATCCCAATCGACATTATCGATGAGGGAGTGGTGAGTGCATGCTTTATATTTATCGTGGCTCGTACTAATCCATTTGATACGTAGACCAGCTTTATGCCCCTTGGAGTTCTTCTTGGAGAGCTCAATGATACCGACGTCCCGTGGCCCGCAGCCAACGAGGTTATCAAGATGAAGATTTTGGCGGCTCCGGACCACAAGGACCGCAACAAGGGAATGCGCGATCTTGACAATGTTAAGGCTCTTCTCTCGGAGGGTGCCAACGTGTCCATGACATACAAGGACGATACCGAGAAGGCTACAATTGAGGCTGCCTTTGAAAAGTTTCTCGCCATTTATCTCGAGAAGGAGACCGCGTGGTCTAAGGAGGTTTGGAAGAAAAAGCTTGGTCTCGTTTAAGTTATTGGTACGGACGAGTGCTTTAACCATCGCTACTTCGGGTTCGTCTCTCTCTTCCATCTTATTTTCTCATACTTATAACTAACGGCTTTAATGTCTAGGCCCTAGACTCGTCGGTTCGGTTCGTCTCGTCTCGTTTATCTCCTCTCTTTGTTACTATAGCTTCTCGTTATCGGACACTCGCAACCTCCCCGTATAAAGACCTAGACAGTGTCAGTCTCCTCAGTCGTATGTAATGGACTGTATTAGCAAGTACCTAGACAGTGTCAGTCTCTGTAAGCGATACATGAGTAATCTAGGTACGGCGTGATGAAAACAATAGACTTACCCTCAGTCGTATGTAACAGACTGAGGGAAAAGAGGAACAATGATAGGTAAGATATATATATGTCCGTGGTTGGTATTCCAACATCTCAACTCCGCGCACCATGTTCGCATTGTCCATGTGCACGTCATGTGCGCTAACACTCCTCCTCGATGCGAACATGGTGCAAACTCCTCCTCGACGGTACCACCAACTCCTCCTTGACGAATGCTTTACCAGAGGCCCAAACATGCACGTAAACGCTCGAAGTCTTTTCGTGGCAGTGCCTTAGTGAAGATGTCTGCGACATTGTCCTTTGATCTGACGTAGTGTAGCTTCAGCCGGCCTTCTTCGACGTGCTGCCGGATTGAATGATATTTGATATCGATTTGTTTCACGCGTGCGTGAAACGAGGAGTCTTCAGACAGGACGATGCTTCCATTGTTGTCGCAGAGCAAAGGTGTCGCGGCTAGTTGGGTGAATTCCAGCTCGCCCAGGAGAGTCCTCAGCCACTTGATCTCACACGATGCTTCTGAGGCAGCCACATATTCAGCTTCACATGTTGAGAGGGAGACTGTCTTTTGTTGACGCGCGCTCCAAGTAATGACACCAGAGCCAAGGGTGCAACAATATCCGCTGACAGAGCGGCGCGTGTCTACGCAACTAGCCAAGTCGCTGTCTGTGTAACCCAGGAGACGTGCTGTGTGTTCCCCTCCGAGAATAAGACATGTCTCACAGGTCCCCTTAAGGTAATGCACGACGTGTTTAGCGGCATCCCAATGAACATGACCGTAACAGTCGAGAAACTTGCACAATTGTTGTACCGCATAAGCAATATCAGGATGGGTTCCAATGGCGAGATACATGAGGGAGCCCACCAGCGATCGATATGGTGTTCGGGCCATAAGGTCTCGCTCATCGTCTGATGTTGGAGCATGGTCTTTGCGGGAGAGATGCAGGCCAGGTTCCATGGGGGTCGAGATAGGGACAGCGTCGGACAGTCCAAATTGCTTCACAATCTTGTCAATGAGGGCGCTTTGTGAGAGTTTAATCGTCCGGGAAGATCTGTCCCGATCGAGGGCGATACCAAGGCAAAATCGTGCCTCGCCCAAATCAGAAACTGTCCATTTCGTACGTAGTTGCGCCTTGAACTCGGAAATCACGGCCTTTGTGCTTCCGATGGTAAAGAAGTCGTCGACGTGGATCGCTACGAGGAGAATTCCGGCACCATTGCATCGATAGTATATACAATGTTCGCACTTAAGCCTTGTAAACCCCCAGGAGAGCATTGCGCTGTTCATCGTCCGATTCCAGACAAGGCCGCCCTGCTTCATGCCATAAAGGCCTCGTTGGAGTTCCCAAACGTGATCCTCCAAGCCTCGCTCGACAAAACCATCGGGCTGTTCCATATAGCAAACCTCGTCAGGGTCAAGGAGGCTGTAGAGGAAGGCCGTTTTGATGTCGAGCTGGTCGATCTCCCAGTCCAGAGCCGCTCCCAAGTGAGCAAGGATGCGGAAGGATTCCAGGCGCGCGGTAGGTGCAGAGGTTTTCGTATAATCTTGACCCCAAACAGCAGAGTAACCTCGGCACACGTAACGTGCTTTGAAACGTGCGGGGAGGCCATGTTGATCGCGCTTGAGTTTGAATACGGGTCGACCTTTCATGATCTTGCAACCGGAGGGCACAGACGAACAAGGTACGAGCTTATATACTCCAAGATCACGTAAAGACTTAAACTCCTCCTCAAGCGCTGTGGTCCAGGACGCAGCGTCCGGAGAAGCCATGGCTTCTGCATAGGTAGAAGGGTCGTCTGGGTGCTCTGTTGCAAGGAGGTCAGCAAAGAGTGCCATGCTTTTAACGTTCGATGGGTCAGGTGCCCGAAGGGTGCGTAAACGATCAGCTGCAGCCATTGAATCTAAAACGGCGCGTTGTGTAGCCGACGTGTAAGGGATACCATCAATGTCACACTGACGCTCAGATGGGATAGGTGCTCGAACTGTCCTGCGCAGGGTGGGAGGTATGTTGACTGGGGTTTGAGGAGTGGGAGGTATGCTGACTGAAGTTTGAGGGAGGGGGTCATCATCGGGTGCGTCTTCGACAGTGGCACGCTGGGAGGAAGACAGCAAGGGGTGGTCGACGTTAGCAGGGTTTTCGATAGTGACGCCAGGATGTAATGGAACGGCGCTAGACTGATGAGATTCAATGAATGATACATTGTAAGATACGAAAACCTTATGAGTCGCGCGATGATAGCAGCGATATGCTTTGGAGTCGAGGGAATATCCAATGAGTACACACTCAATTGATCTATTATAAATCTTGGGATTGTGTCGGTTTTGTATCAGTACGAACGCTCGACAGCCGATCTCACGTAGATGAGAAAGGTCTGGCTTACGTTCAAACCAACGTTCAAAGGGGGTATGTCCTGACTGGGATACAACAGGCGTGCGGTTGGAGAGGTAGCACGCAGTCACTACAAACTCATCCCACCGATTTGGTGGCATGTTGCTGTCAGAACGCATCGCGCGAGCACGCCCCATGAGTGTGCGATGGAGCCGTTCGACCCTGCCGTTTTGGGCGGACGTATAAGGCGCTGTGAATTGGTGTTGTGTGCCACGCGTGAGGAGCCACTCACGCATGGCATCAGACTTCAACTCCCCATTGTCAGAGCGATAAATGCCAACCTTCAGACCTGTCTCGAGTTCGCGAGCACGCTCCCAGGCAACAAGTGAAGAGAATGCGTCACCTTTCGATGCGAGAGGGATGGCCCAAGAGTAGGAGGAAAAGTCATCTATAATGTCCATTATGTATCTATTCCCCGCAGCGGATACGACATTGGGATGCTCCATCAAGTCCACATGAACTACTCCTAACCGTCTTCCAGCGCGAACTCCCACTCTAACCTTAGGTATGCTAGACTTTGTCTGTTTGCCAAGAACACAGTCGTCACAAACGGGAGGTTGAGCAGAAAGGTCAATGGGCACACCGGTTGCATTGCCGGAACGTGCGAGGTCATATACGGCACGGTAGTGCGCGTGACCCAAGCGACGGTGCCAGGACTGGAGGTCAGGCTGACGGATAGCAAGGAGGGCATGTTCTGCGGCGAGCTGTCCGCCAGACAGCGCATATAGGCGCCGAGAGGTCAGTGTGCCAGTGAGCATGCGCGTGCCGTTACGTGCCTGAACCCAGCAAGAGCTGGCGTCAAAAGACGCGATACAGCGGTGGGCAGCGCAAATAGCAGACACTGAGATGAGGCGAACGGTTGCGGAGGGAATGAAGAGGACGTGGTCGAGGGTCAAGTGGATGCCCTTAGCGATGGTAAGACAGATGGAACCGATGCCAACAGCCGAAATGGAGGACCCACCCACGCCGTGAACGGCGCGAGGAGGAACAGGATGTAAGGAGTAGAAATCGGACTCGGTATTGCTAATGTGGACAGAGGCCCCACTATCAAGGAAGAAGGGGGTTAATGATGGGTCGACGATTGTACACTTGCGTTGATTGGGCGCTTTGTAAGTGAGCCCGGCGAAGTCAACGTCCTTTGTGTGTGTCCGCCAGTCAATACTTGTCCTCAGGTCCTCAACTGCCGTGAACAAGGCATTATACTCCTCATCGTCTGAACCAGGGAGTTCCTAGATGTGGGCAGAGGGAAGAGGGTGATAAGCAATACCCGCGAACTCTTGAGATGAAGATGTGGGGTCCGGCGTAGAGGCTGAGGGTGTCGTAGCGACGTAAATGGCCTCATGGATCTCACCATCAAGCAGATAGGCACGTCCAGCGGTGTCATAGCGCAAACCACCGGGTTTACCAGTTGTGGTAGGCTTAGAGGGAGCTTTAGTCCCAGAAGACCCCTTTGTGTCGCGTGCGGTGCGTTTACGAGATAGTACCTCGTCACGTTTTCCTTCCATAGCTCCTCCTTTGCCGAAGCAGTCCTTAGCAGTATGTCCCCAGTTCTTACAGGTGGAGCAACAGGTCGAATGACCAGCGACATCGCACTCGGAGCAGGTTTTGCCAGGGCGGGCTTCACGACTGCGGTTCCCCTTACTAGCAACCATAGCTATATCCCCGGACCCCTTCTTGTTGACGTCAAGGAGTTGTTGTTCCATATCCAGACGAGAGCGAATGTTGGTAGGTCCATAAGTGGAGGAGGAGGTGCTGGTAGAGAGAGCATCAGCGATGTGGTTGCGAACGTGGGTGAGCTCATCGCTCATCGCATTGAGCATGATTATGGTTGTAAAGTCGTCCTCCTGCGGAATACCAATAGCATATATGCGCCTCACCATGTCGCTGATTTCAGTACTGGTGGTAGAGAGGCGTTCTGACCGACGGTATCTAATGGCTAGTGCTTGTTGGATCAGTAAGATTTGGGCAATTGGGCCTATCTTCTCGTGCCGAGATTGGAGAGCGTCCCAAGCAAGGTGCGCGTCAGTGTAAGGTCGCAGGAACTCTTGTTCTTCGAGACTGGAGCGGGTACGAAGTGCCGCGATGATGCAGAGGTTATTAAGGTCCCAATGGCCAGCGCTGGAAGGATCAACAGCTGGGTCCGGACGTGAAATTAACCCAAGGATATATCCGCCGCCGTGCTTCAAGAAGAGGTAATTCTGCATCTTGTCGGACCAAATGCCCCAGTTGTTCTTACTGCAGTCTAGGACTTCTATTTCCTTCAGGTCTGTTTGGCTGAGGGTGATTGTCGTGATAGAAGGACGTGTCACCAAAGTTACAGTGGTCGCTGTCATCAACGCAGGTATGGCCTTGCTGGCAGTAGACGCAGCGAGAGGAGCAGCTGTGTTCAAAGTACCTGTAGGGGTGCCCTGAGAACTCTTGGAGCGTGTGTGAGGAGCACGAGGTGGCATGATGGGCATTTGAGGTTAAGGGAAGTTAGGGGAAAGGATTGTATCCTGTTGGATACATATACGCGCTCGATGTGGCGGCGCTCAAGCTTCTTGCCCGAAGAGGTAATGGTTCTATGTTCGAAGTTATTTCGAATAGAAGTTACGCGTTTATGACACAGGTGTCCGTATCAGGTTGTTTGAACGCTGATTGGTCTATTAAGTTTCCGGCCGTTGATTATAACGGGCCAGGGCTCATAACCTATAAAGACCTAGACAGTGTCAGTCTCCTCAGTCATATGTAACGGACTGTATTAGCAAGTACCTAGACAGTGTCAGTCTCTGTAAGCGATACATGAGTAATCTAGGTACGGCGTGATGAAAACAATGGACTTACCCTCAGTCGTATGTAACGGACTGAGGGAAAAGAGGAACAATGATAGGTAAGATATATATATGTCCATGGTTGGTATTCCAACATCTCAACTCCGCGCACCGTGTTCGCATTGTCCATGTGCACGTCATGTGCGCTAACACCCCATGTATTATTTATTTCCCTCGTCTTTCCCCATCGTTTGTCTATCCCTACTTGCTCGTCTATCCCCCTCATCTATCGTCTGTCCCTACTTATCCATCCCTACTCGCTTGTTACTACCTTTATATGTTGAATGGACATTGTTAACGTTGTTTTAAACTACACGTGATGAGCTGAAGTTCGATACCTAGGTAACGTTTGAGTTGGGCACTTAGTGCTCTAATGCTGTGTAGTACTCAAGTCTCTTTTCGTTAACTTCCTTGAGAAACGTCCTTGAGACTCCGTAAATCAACTTCTTACGACATCGGTCGTATGACTTGGTACTTTCGACTTTACTCTTATACAAGCAGTCTGCTTGCCCTGCTGACGTTGGAAGGTCACGTGACACGACAATTGGTAATACACCTGGCTGGTTACTATTTGTACAGGCACAGCCATCTATTTAAACCTCCGCGGCACTTAAACCCCTGCCCTCTTTCCAACACACCGCCCATGGTCACCAACAGACTCTGGCGTACTCTTTCTGCCTTCAACCAATCCACCCGAAGCTGGGAACCCATACCTTTGCGAAACGTACAGAGCCAAGTGACGCAGAGGTTTTCTCTCACATCACGGAGCATCAACACCTTCTGGACGCAGGGGCTTTCTTTCATATCATGGAACATCGATGCCTTCTCCCCGCGGCCTGTCTCACGCGCAAAACTCATCCTCAACCATGTCCTCGAGGAATCGAAATCTCCTGATATCCTCTTTCTCCAAGAAGTCACGCCTGAGGTCTGGACCTCTCTCCTAGATGATGCGAGAGTGCACACTGCCTTCCTGGTGACTGATGCCGAGGATCAAACGTCCTTTGAGGACGTGCCCTTTGCGACCATGATGTTGCTGTCCAGAACGCGCTTTATCTCCGGGCTGGATTCGCAGAAGGAAGGCGATGGGATCGAGGGAGGGGAAAATTTCATGCTCGGGCGTGTCTCCCGTGTGATACTCCTGAGCAAGTACAGGAGGGATGCGCTTTATGTAGACATCATCCCTCCAATATCGCCGGGTACAGTCTTCTGTCTCATCAGCGTGCACCTTGACTCGCTCCAGGATACGTTACACTACCGCGCCCAGCAGATGGAGATACTGACCAACGTCCTACGCGAACCTGGATGCAGTGGCGGGATCATTGCGGGCGACTTCAACGCCATCAGCCCCGAGGATGATGGGCTCGTCAACAAGAACGAACTGGTAGATGCGTGGGTCGCATTGCACGGGAGGGCAAACCATGATGGAGCTACGTGGGGTGTCGGCATGGAACGGCGGGACGGAATGGGGCCGGGCAGGTTGGACAAGGTTGCAATGATGGGCTTAAAGGCTAAGGAAATGGAAGTCCTCCGCCCTGGTACTATTGAGGTGCCCAGGCCGGGTGAGAAACTTGTCGAGATTCCTTGGAGTGACCATTGCGGGCTGAGATGCACTTTTACCATCTGAATTCTATCAAGCAAGTTTAGGCTAGCACCTTCAACGAGGAGTAATTACCAAGTTTGTCATCGACATAGAGCGAAGACGCCGGAGCAACTGCGTTTTTCTTTCTAAACGTCGAATGCTATATATCCTATCACTATGAAACCGGAAGGAGGTTACTGCCATCACCCCTTCCACAGATTCCTGGTTCTTGACAGCTCTGGATCACTTTAATGCACGAAATGTAGGCTGCAGAGTGCGTATCAAGTGCGTATCACACAAAACATATCTGTGACTTGCGTTCTGTCAGCGTCACGTGTCAGCAAGACATGCCTTCGTCGACACACCATGCCAAAGACTCAACATTCCTTTACAGATTCAGTGACACTAAAAATATCATTGCGATTGCAAGAAATTATCCAAGAGCCAGCTGCACCAAGTACTTTATGGAACGTGGAGACGGCATACAAAACTTCGAGGTACCGATACGAAGGGGACGTGTTCTCTGAAGAAAAGAACGCATACTGGTATGGCCAGCTCTGCTGTGCAGCGTGCTTCCCGGGGTTGTTCTACTAATGGTAGCGCGTCAGATATTCGTAGGTCTCTGGATCGGGACCCACAACTTGTCCAACAGGATGAACAGGATCGTGATGCTGGTATAGAGGTTCGTCTTGTTTTGCTTGTGTTTTCTACTACAATGGCTTATAATTTCAGTTTATCCCTACAGGAGAACCATTTCGCAGGTTACAATGCCTCTGGAGACGTTCCTGATACAGTGACAAATGACCGCCCTCTCATCTCGCCTCCTCAAAATGTGATTCTACAACGATCTCCGTCCCAAGATTACACCCTAATGACAGCGATGTTCGCACCCCTAGATGTGGACGAGCGTGTCCTTACGGAGGATGTTTATACGTACGTGAAGCGTGATAACCTTTGTCACTCTCTTACATTTGTCTCGCAGACGCAAACAACCAGTCTAGATGACGAAGACACCGGGGTGAGCACAGAAGCAGTCACATGGCTCAAATTCCCACTGCAGTTCACGCCTTCGCTTCAGAGGATCACATTACCACTGCCGCCGTCAAGTACCTTCCACATTCAGCTTCGGACAAGCATGCGCAAGATAATCATCGAGCTTCACGGTTGGGCGCCGGCATTCAACACTATGTCTCACAATGCTGTCGATGTTTTTCGAACTTATAGCTAGATACATAGCATACAATCACGCATATCATTCAAAATAGTGAGTCTTGGCTCATACTGTGAGTTCTTGTACTGATCGTATTCTTGCCAAGGCATGTAATTTTGTACGTTCTCCAGGCACAGGGTCATGTACATCATCACCTTACATCACGACGGTTGACGCTATATGATCTCAATGTGATTTTAATACCGTCGAAAGACACCAGAGAGCTCGCTGAGAACCGAGAAGGATCAGCTCAGACGACATCATTCATCAGAATAGGCACCAGCAGTGGGGGAGGGGTCGGAGGAGGGTTGAGTCAAACGGTGGTGCACATTGCGATTCTTGAGGCTGCAAGAAGTTTGTCCATTGTGAATATTCAAGGGTTTCTGGGAGGCATTCTATCATAATCCAGTGAGACACCCGCCAGCCCTGAGAGTCTATGCGTATATTGACCGGTACGTCTTCTTTGATACTTGACAATATATGTGTCAATTTATAAAGTATGATGGACAGTCGGACTCATCTGTGGACGTGTATCAACCTGCCCCGAGCTATCTATGAATACACAAGCTCCTGCGACCCGCTACATCGGCCTTTCCAATGAGCGTGGTCGACGTTCGAGTTCAGCCAACACGCACGGCATCTACTGCTCCGCCGCCCCTTATTTTATGCTCAGGCCGACATCTTCCAGGGGAAACTCCAAACGTGCAGACATTGTCGAGCATTACGGGATGTCACCCATTCCAGAGGGTGTCTCACATCCTGACATGCTCTTGTTTGCTCTCAAACTTTTCAAGGATCAATCGTCTGGAAGACCTCGGAAGATCGAGCTTACCTCCATTTACAGGGATCTTCCATATCAGCTAGACAGGTAGGGAAGAGCGAAATTCTGTCATTTCCGTCGTATTCTGATTGTTCATTATAGTTCATATCTTTGTCGATGTCCTCATTGTTCGGCATCATTCGTTGTATAATCCTTGTGCTTTATCGTACGAACAATTGAATAGTTGCAAGTTCGTATCTGTGCGAGGGTATAATCAGTTGCCTGATTGGCCGGGAGATAGATAAGATATAGACGCCGTGTATTGCGACAAGCGATAAGAACCCTTGCTTCGTGTTCGTCCACTGCTATATCTTGCCACGACCTTGTTCTGTACCGCAGTACAGCTTTCACGATAAACCAAATCACCTCTACTTCAGAACGCATATCAAGATCTCCCAATGGCAACCATCGAAGCCCATGACCTCAGGCAAAGAATCAGGCGCTTTCGAGTTCTGATCATGGGGAGAGCAAACGCAGGCAAAACGACCATCCTTCAGAAGGTCTGCAACACCATGGATCAACCAGAAATTTACGATACTCAAGGAAACAAGGTGCGGGTGATGATCTATCCCATGCACGCGTCCATCGCTGATCGATCGTGGGTAGATTGATACTGCCATCGTGGAATCATCGATTAAGGTGTGTGCATGATTTTTCCTGTGGGTATACATGGGCTGACGGACGCTCAGCGTGGAAATCACAACATCACGAACGAAATGGTGTTCAAAAGCGATCCCGCTTTCGTATTTCACGACTCATGTGGTTTCGAAGCGGGATCTGAAGAAGAATTCAAGACCATGAAGAAATTTATCTCAGAACGTGCACATGCAACAAAATTAGAGGAGCGAATTCACGTTATCTGGTAAGTAGCCCCCTTCCGACGTCCCGCGTTTTTTGATTGCCATCAGGTATTGCATTCCGATGGATGACCATTGTCGAACATTCCAGCGGTTGGAGGAGAAGTTCTTCCAGGAGTGCGACACCGGGCACGGTGAGCTTGCAACTTCATCGTCAGTTGCCGTGCTCAGACTAAATGATCGATCTTCAGTTCCCGTGGTTGTGGTGTTCACCAAGTGCGAAGCTCTGCATCCAGTCGCATATGGTGAGATCAAGAAGCAACTACAAGGGGTATCGGGCGAAGAACGCTCAAAGAGGATTGCCGAGGGCGTCGAGGAACTGTTCACTAAGACAGATGTCTTGGATTGGTTGTGCAGCCCTAAAAACCGGGCTCGTCCAAAGTCCTATGTGCGCTTGCAGAGTAAGTGGTTCAGATCGACTTGTCAGATGTCAAATTTGATATTAGGAACCGTTCTAGATTTGAACAAACCGAATACAAACTGCGACACTCTACTGGAAAGCACCACCCTCGCATTGGACGACAAAGAATTGCGGTTGTGCTTAGTGTCAACACAAAAATCAAATCTGGAGCTTTGTATCAAGTGCGCCATCGCGTGAGTCTCAGATTTGCAAGTTACATATTTTTGTTTCAACATCATCTAGAACACTCGTTGATCGTGCAGATAAGCAAATAGATTATGGTAAATATTGAAGCGCTAAAACTGTAGACATTCTGATATATTTTCCTTGATTGTAGTTGTTTATTGATAACAGCTGGTAAGACTGGCTTACAAAGCTAAGCAAGGACAACGCTGATGCCTTACTGCTGCTCGTCTGTCGACAGTATGTGAGTGCCTTGATGATTTCTAGTCCTCGACCCATGTTCATGATCGCCATCCCTTGCTGCTGCTCACCTGTTGACAGTTGGTAAGTGCCTTGATGGTTTCTAGTGCTCGACCCATGCTCATGATCGCCATCCCTCGCTGCTGCTCGCCTGTTGACAGTTTGTAAGTGCCTTGATGGTTTCTAGTCCTTGACCCATGCTCATGATTGCCATCCCTCGCTGCTTCTCGCCTGTTGACAGCGGGTAAGTGCCTTGATGGTTTCTAGTCCTCGACCCATGCTCATGGTCGCCATCCCTCGCTGCTGCTCGCCTGTTGACAGCGGGTAAGTTCCTTGATGGCTTCTAGTCCTCATTCCATGCTCATGATCGCCATCCCTCGCTGCTGCTCGCCTGTTGATAGCGGGTAAGTGCCTTGATGGTTTCTAGTCCTCGTTCCATGCTCATGATCGCCATCCCTCGCTGCTGCTCGTCTGTCGACAGTATGTGAGTGCCTTGATGGTTTCTAGTCCTCGACCCATGCTCATGATCGCCATCCCTCACTGCTGCTCACCTGTTGACAGGAGGTAAGTGCCTTGATGGTTTCTAGTCTTCCACCCATGCTCATGATCCCCATCCCCCGTTGCTGCTCACCTGTTGATAGCGTGTAAGTTCCTTGATGGTTTCTAGTTCTTGACCCATGCTCATCATCTTCATGCCTCCCTGCTACTTGCTTATTGACAGAACGTATGGACTTTTGATGGTCCCTCATCCTCACCCATGCTGACAATCGCTGCTCTTTACCTGTTGACAGAATGTAAGTGCCTTGATGGTTTTCCGTCTGCAACTCATGTGTACAGCTCTTACACTTACTGTTTTTTCTGGCAGGTGGTGCGTGTTCTTGATCATATCTTGTATTCAGATGATGGTCAATAGTATAATGATGTTCACTCGTTTTCATAGCCTAATGTAAGCGCATTCTATTCCATCAGTTGAGCCGAATCATCGTTACTCATATAATGCTTAGTTCGTTGAGTATCCCTCCTTGATAACTTATTTTCCATGTTCATTCATCTTGCATATTTTCGTGTCCTATGCAGAATGTGAGTCGTTTGACCTTTGTAATGCGAAGCGTCAAATATCTCAATCATTTTGACTCTCTGTCGATCTGTAGGATGTAAGTCTACTTCAATTGTCAATCATTTTAGCTAGATAATCTCTTGCGTTTTTCGCGTGTTCGCAGAACAGGCGATAGTGTCATTATGATCTATTAATTACCTGTCATTGTAGAAGGTACATGATACATCCTGGTCTTTGAGTGAAACTGTAAGACGATGATACATCAGTCACAGAGGGTGATATATTACCTACCATGCAGATCAATATATTGAATTCTATGATACATCACTGATACCATTAGTCACAGTGGGTGATACATCACCTACAGTGGGCCCGTTTCTGACTCGGAGATCTCAGATTATGATATATCACTGGTAGGTTAACAAAATGTGATATATAATCTGCTATAATAGTAGTCCTACTCGGCACTCTAGCCAGTGGATATATCACCTCCTAGCACACGGATGTATCTGCGCGCTAGGAGGTGATATATCACTGGCAGGTTAGTGAAAAGTGATATATCATCTGCTGTAGTACTCCTACTCGGTACTCTAGCCAGTGGATATATCACCTCCTGGCACGCGGATGTATCTGCGCGCTAGTAGGAGGTGATATATCACTGGCAGGTTAGTAAAAAGTGATATATCATGTACTCCTACTCGGTACTCTAGCCAGTGGATATATGATATATCACCTCTGGGCATGCGGATGCCATATCTGCGCGCTAGGAGGTGATATATCACTGGCAGGTTAGTGAAATGTGATATATCACCTGCTGTAGTGGTACTCTAACCAGTAGATATATCACCTCCTAGCGTGCGGATGCATCTGCACGCTAGGAGGTGATATATCACAAGTACCTTTCTGACCCATGGAATTAGTGTGCTTGGAGTCCGAACAACGAATCTTCGACAATGCACAACTCTTTCCCCCTGTCATCCTCCTTCCTCTCCAGTACGCAGTGCACAGAACACCTGCATTCATATGTGTGCCGCCTCCATTGGATTCCCGGTTCTCCTGTTTTCTCTCACTAGGCTCGCGTGATATATATTACCATATGTCAGCGAAATGCTGAAAATACCAGTCGTTAGCACACATCAAAGTTCATGGATGGAGGTAGGGTTCACAGGGACACAACGACAATCTCAATATTAACAGCTTGGACAGGGTTATGGGTATACTAGTAAAGTAGACAGGCAGGCATGAGTACGAGGCTCATATCAACATCATTTACGAGATTTTTTCTTCAACTCTGAAGCACTAGGCTGCACCGAGTTCTGCTTCCTCTTGAGCACTGCATTTTTTCCTCGCTGTGGGCTGGCATTGCCAATTTTGTTAGCTTCCTTTGCTCGGGTTGAAGGACGTCCCTCACGTCCCGAGCGCCTAGCCTTAGTTGTGGATGTCGGTTCCAAACGTGTTGATGGCTCCAAATCAGGTGCCAATGTGCCCTGGTCAGCTTCAAGTGGCAAGGAAGGTTTGGGCGAAGAGAGCGGCAAGGAAGGCTCAGGCGAGGAGAGTGGGCCGCGTGGCATGGAAGGCTCGGGCGGAGGGAGCAGTAAGGAAGGCTTGAGCAAAGTGAGCGGCAAGGAAGGCTCAGGTGAAGCGAGCGGTAAGGAAGGCTCGGGTGAAGCGAGCGGTAAGGAAGGCTCGGGTGAAGTGAGCGGCAAGGAAGGCTCAGGTGAAGTGAGTGGTAAGGAAGGCTCGGGTGAAGCGAGCGGTAAGGAAGGCCCGGGCGTAGCGAATGGTAAGGAAGGCCCAGGCATTTGCAGTGAAGAAACTACTGGGGAAGGCTGGCGAAGATGGAGTGGTGGAGTTGCACTGGTAAGTGACAGATCGCGTGTGGAAACTACTGGGGAAGGCTGGTGAATAAGTGACAGATTGCGTGTGGGCAACAGATCAGCATTATCTGAAAATGAAAATTGCGGCAGTGTGAATGGTTCCTGCGCTTGAGGGAGTGCAGTAGACATAGTCAGATTTTCACCAGGCACAAACTCCTTTCGCCAGGCAGTGATTGGTGAATCTAGGTGCATTGGAGCTGCTTGATCAAAAGAATACAGGTCGGGATGCAGGCCACCTTGCCATCCGTTCAATTGTGGCGCGGTGTTGAAGCCAATGTCATCGAAATGTGCAGGCCTCTGAGGTAGTGGCAGGCCGACATTGGATGTGTGCTGCTGATCTAACAGAGCATCTGGCAAGGTGAGGTCTGGGGCAAAGAAAGGAGGAGAACTGCGTCCAGATATCAAACCGAGGTCGGTTGTTGACAGAGGTGTACTGGGTATAGATGTGGGAACCGAAGTTCCCTTTGAAGACCCAGCTATTAATCATATATCAGTTGTAAACCTACAAACCGACTAAAAATCATACATACCATAGATGCGATCTAGATGTTTTTCGAATGGTAATAAATACTGCTCGTGGAAGTTAGGCGTTGACGCCTTGAAGCTCAGACCATCTGGGGTTTTGCCATGGTGATAACTGACGATGTGCAAATAAGATCAACCATATGACTAATACGTCAGGAAGACTACTTGCCTTAATGTCATTATATCACCTTCACACAACGGATCTGGTCCACCCATGACGAGTGAGTAATGCCATCCACCAGTCAAAGTTGAGAGTTCCTCGAATATCTGACCAAGGACAATTGGCAGCTCTTGAATTGCGCTTCAAAGAAGACATCAGTTGAAGTCTAACGAATCCTGAGGACTTAGTTACCGGTAAATCTCCTCTTTTGTTCGATCATCCCCTGCTGCGACAGAACCTAACTTTCTGGCAGTGTTAATACGTTGAGTCTCAATGCGAACCTCATCCTTCACATCCTCCGACTCCTTCGCAAAACATTCACTCGTGTGGTGCCGGACAGCACGAAGCCTCTGGTCAGGTAATGCAAGCTTGTTTTCCCTGATGTCTTCCGAAACCAAGGGCTTGACCTTTGATTCATAGTGAAGTTGTGAGTACACCTCGACTTCTTTCAAGTCTCGAGTGCCTCGTGCGCGCTGTCCCAGCATTGTCGATAGGACTTTGCTCGTCAAAGTCCCACCTGGTCTGGTCTTTCCTTTGGTGTTGTTTCGAAACCACTCCTGTAATTTCTGTGTAATGGCTGATCAGTATTCCAATTTTTAATTAGCTCAGCGTCACAAACGCACTTTACGTCGATGTTTTATGGCGTCCTTGAGTACCTCGGCAAGTTCTGGATCCAAGTCACTCTGTTTTTCAACATCACTGATAGGAATTACAGCCTTTTCATGGTCCAGCTCAGCAATGATCTCGTTGACGGCCACATCCGAGTCAGGACTAGATTGGTCGTCGTTGGCGTCGTTGTCGTCAGGTGAGTTTTCTGATCCTATGGGCCAAACTCTCATATGTTCCGGGAACTCACTGAACCACTTGGGGTATAGCAGCTCAAAAAACCGGACCAGCTTTTTCTCTTTTTGCATCTGTAGGTATGTTGGAACCTCATTTTGCAGCCATGTAAGCTGTTTGGCACTTGTCCATCTCGGAGGCGCCATCTGTACTTGCAATGTTAGTGTGATGTTCGTCTGTGTTTTTTTTTGCTCACATTCGTCCAGCGCGCTTTTGTAGCAGGTTCCTTTCAGGTTCTAGAACGAACTTTTCAACTTAGCTTTATTAAGGTTTTTTTTTTCAGAGTTGACCAATCAATCCCGATCAAATGGCAAGCGGTATAAATACTATTCTCTTCCCTGCAACTTGACCTTACCACTTTGTTCAGATCTGCGAACATGTCCCCACCAGAAGTCCACTGCATCCACAATCGCCACGTCCAAATGCTACCCCATCCTTGTTTCACGCTTGAACAATTCATTGAGGCCATTCGCTTGGTTCAGTGTGGCTATGGTAAGCTATTTTCTTTGGTTCTCCGTGATGTTTGCTGGTACTGACACACTTTTGCAAAGTTCCTCCATTACGTCCGCAACCATTTGGTTGGCCCTATCGGCCAGAAGGTGAAGAATGCGATCTTCACACACAATCTGGTACGTACAGTGTATCTACTGCATTTTTTTATGCTCACACTATCTATAGGCTCTCAACGGGATGTGATGGACAGTCCGGGTGACGAACCCGCAGATATTGACTCTCACCAGGATGTGATGGATAGTCCGGGTGACGAACCCGCAGATCTTGACACCTCCATCAAAGACATTTGGATTGGTGCTGCCAACGATACCACCAACAATGCCACCAACAATGCCACCAACGATGTTCTGCCGGGTTCCGAGCCCGAGTATGATTATGAATTGGAGGCTGCCAATGCAAGTGCTGAGACACTCATCAACCTTGACCCTGCCAGTCAGTTCAAGTGGTTCGTAACTGTCTGTCATTACGGAGTCGGATTGTTTAATGATATGTAAGCTCCTTCATTTATTTGATCCGTACCGTCTCTAACAATACCTATTAAGCCATACTGCACGTAAACTCCACTCCGGCGGCACTACAGTGCATTATTTTACTACGCTCGATGCAGCCCAGGCCCACTTCAGGGATGTTTTCAATGTATGGTGCGGTGAGGCAGCTTGATATCTCTGTACTGTAGATATTCAGAGTACTCTGTCATTCGTGTATACTAAAAATATTGTGCGATGTGCTATACCCTTTTTCCCGGAGTGTGTTGCTGCTGGATCTGGCATCCGATCAGCCTTCATGCATGAGTTGGGCGTGAGTCTTATAACACCGAACAGGCCTAGGCAATCATTGATCAATCAATCCCAGTAACATTTGCGCTCAACGCGGATATGCTCCATACTAATGGTGCGCTTTGTACCAAGGTATTTCAGCATGCCGAGAGTGATTAACATGGGCGCAGCATGATATATCATGGTGCAAAACACACAACTCTCTGAGACACCCTATGATGGGTCTGGTGAATGTGCATTTTTTCTCGTTCATCCAAATGATTGGCGTGACTGGTTGACATATAGGTAAGTACAGCAAGCAGCACAAGCATTCTGCGCATTGAGATTAAGTATATGTTGTCGAGTACATGGTATTATACAGTATATACAAATCAAATCCATCTGTCCCGAAGTGTGGCTCCCGAAGCATTCAATGATATGGTGAATATGTGAACACTGACCGTACTTGGTAACCCATATCATTAATGCCACCAAGATACAAGTCCGAGGAAGATCGTCGTAATGCTAGATTGCAAAGCAAACGAGCTCACTATGCAAGGTTAGTTTTAATCACTACCTCTAGAATCAATGGTCATTTTATTCATCGTGCTCTAGAAACAAGACTATAGAGCAAGCCAAGTCACGTAGTCGTTGGCGAAGGCAGGCTCATATGAGCGAAGTATGTCTTTCTCGAGACCATCATACTAGTGCACATCTTTGCTGATTCGCGAAGTCCATCATCTCAAACTTTCACAGCCTCGACATATTATACATCGAGCTTGGATACAAAGCCGGAGTTCCTGAGCATAAATGCCTCCAGAATCACTTTCTCGCAGTACTCCAACGCGTCGACACAGAAGGATGGGATGTCATGTCCCCCGAGCTCGAAGATGTGTGCACTTATATTCACAATTTTCACCACCGCATTACCTTGCTGTTGGAGACTGCACAGCTATGTGCACCGGGGATTGGACTCAATACTCTATTGCAGCAGTGTGAGGAATTGCTCTGTTTGACAACACGCCGTCTCACTGCAGAAAGGGAACTCATCACTCTTATAGATCGGGGTGGTACTGAAGCCTATGATGAAATTATGTTAGCAGGTTTACTTAGCTGGCAAATGCCATCCGAATGAGTAGCTCGTTTGTTCAAATTTTACTGTGTGTGGTCACACTCAAATTGGAGTCTGGACTCTGCTTACCCATCCGGCAAAATCTGCCATACACCATTGTCAACCATGGTCACTAGTCAAAAACAACGAGCACTCCGAAAATTCCAGCGGAATTTCTTTGCACATAGTGATGCTGCAGGAAGAGTAGTAAGGAATGAGACAAACGATACTCCACAACCGACTCGCCAGGAACAGCAGCGCAAACACACCAGCTTCGAGGCAGAATCCAGTGGTCGTCTTGCAGCTTCTTCTGTTTACTATACAATCCCGCATTCACCCGCCAAACGCCAATTTGAAGAGTCCGACTTACGGGATGCGCACAATGACGAATTCGACTTTTCATCACTCAATAGCTTCAACGAGGATCTCTGCGATACATCTACAGAGTCTCACACACAAAAGCGCCCTGCTGGGGTAAGTTGTATGTCAGTTGAGATGGCTGTGGTGATTCTAACTATGTCTCATTAGGAGAATCCTTTATCTGTATGGACCTCTGATGCCGACCTGTTTTTGCTGGAGTTTCTGCGCTTGGAGGGCCGTGGTGATTTTGCGCAGGCAACGTGTTTCTGCGGAGAAGCAAACCCAGTGTTTCGGTGCAAAGACTGTCATGGCATAGATCTGATGTGCCATACATGCACTCTCTGTGTACATGAGAGGCAACCGCTTCACAGAATAGAGGTATGTGCACTATTTTTGCATGAACAACGATCTGAACAATGTTGCAGTGTTGGAATGGTACTTCATTTCAGGTCACTACGTTGAAGGCCTTGGGCATCCGCTTCCAACTTGGGCATCCCGTCGGTATTCAATGTATCAATCCCAAGTCTGCATCCAACAACGACTTTGTCATCCTCGACTGCAATGGTGTCCATGAAGTCAGACTCGACTTCTGCAGATGCGAGTCGGCTCAGCCACACATTACCCAATTGCTCCGTGTTAGCCTCTTTCCCTCAACTACAACAGACCCTAAATCAGCCGCCACATTTTGTGTGCTGGAATATTTTCAAATGCTTTCCTTCGAATCTAAAGCCTCAGTATGGGAATTCTATAATACTGTTGCTCGCCTCACAGACAACACAGGTATTCGTGTCCTAAAGGTAGGCAACATGTCTTATGTCTAAGGTCATCCTCACTGATGGTATCATTCAGAATCGTTACGAGTCCTTCCTCCGTATGGTACATGAATGGCGTTTCATAATGCAGATGAAACGCTGCGGCCAGGGTCATCATCCCGGAGGCATTAAGAAAATAGAAGCAGGCACTTGCGCTGTGTTATGCCCTGCCTGTCCCCACCCAAGCAAAAATCTACCTGTTGGGTGGGAAAACGCACCACTGGAATTCCAGTAAGAACGTCCAATGAATTTTTAACCTTGATTTCTTACCCTCACCACAGATTTTTGTATGCATTATTCCTGGCTATTGACGCTAATTTCCGACTCGTTCGCCGTGATGTATCATCGGATGCTGTTGATCCTGGGCTCAATCGTGGATATGCTTTTTTTGTTGAAGAGACTGAATACAAGGATATACTGGCTTCACGCAACAGGGCGGGCAATGCCCAGGAGGTAAGTCAAACACAATTGCCCGAGTCACTGCACTGACTATGATTAAATGTAGAAGAGTACGTGTTCTAGCCACTCTGCAGTCAACCTGGCGGATACAAGGGCTTCGCGTGGACTTGCAGCAACGGGTGCAGGAACCATTGATTGTGCGCGGCACAACTTTAAACGCCCTTGTTCAGTTGGCAATTTGCAAAAGGGGGAGAGGTGCATTCCTTCGTTGATCATATCATAGTCGTGTTTCTGAACCCACCGTTCATAGGTACATCAACATGGATTATCTCTTTTTTTCAAGCATGCATTCTTCACACGGCGTTCACGTCCTCAACATATCTTACGACATTGCCTGCCAATGGAACAAAAATCTTTGGTCGCGCATGTCGGCATTCCCGCACAAATATCATATCAACCACGACGAAAAGGTTATTACATTCCTTGTACCTAAATTTCACCTACCAGCGCACATTGCTCGTTGTCAAACCAGGTTCTCGTTCAACTTTATCAAGGGTGTTGGGCGGACGGATGGCGAAGCTCCGGAGCGTGGGTGGGCAGATATTAACCCTCTTGCTACAAGCACCCGCGAGATGGGACCCGGATCCAGGCGAGATACCATAGACGATCACTTTAACGATTGGAATTGGAAGAAAGTCTGTGCTATGGGTGAGTGATTATTCTATTGATTAGTGTTCAAAGCTAAGCTGCTCCCACAGGCGCCATTCTTCTCCGAAAATACAAGGCCGCAGTACCTGAGGCTGAAGAACGTGCTCGTGATCTTGACGAATTCGAGGCTGCCCTTGATGCTGACCAATTAGCTGGGTGGAGAACAGATATCGAGATGTGGGAGTTGGACCGCTCTTTGCCAAACCCCTTCGAAGTGAAGGCGGGGGCTAGTAAGTGCTGTTTCATGCCTAAACCTCTATGTCGCTAATGGGTAATTTAACAGCAGTAACCCAGGCCGCCATGCGTCTGGCGTTATCGAAGACCGAGGCAGAAGAAATCGAACGTGGTGAACACATGTCCCTGGACGATGATGTATCACCATTGGTTCTTACTAGTATCTCTTCGGGAATAGAACTAGAGGGTCAGCAGTACGTATACGCATTATTTGTCACACTCACAGCTGACTCGGCTCTACCTAGACGATGTGTTGAGCTTGAGGGAAAGAGCATCGGACAGCATGCCACGGACACTCAAAAAGTCAAGATACTTCAACACATCAATACTCTCCGCCGCAGAATTGATACCTGGTCCCGCGTACAATTGCTGTACATGCCATGTGTCTCCCGTCTGCGATCGTCACATGACATTACCTCCGAGGACAAGGTCCACAAGATCAATCTTTTTCTTCCTTCTTCGCTACCCTCGAGCTTCCCATGCGACGTTCACTTGCTTAGGTATGAATGGGATTTACGTGAAGCCCAAGCAAATGATGCGCTCAGCGATCTCCGCACTGTCATCAATATGACCTACCACCTCTACAAGTACAAGGACACTTTTGTCCGAGGTCAGCGCGCGAACACTCGTGCTCAAGGTATTATTCATTCGGCTGAAAGCCGAATCGATGCAATATCGGTCAACTACACTGCCGCCAGAAATGCGCTTGTAATGCTTGCATCAAAACTCGGTAAGAATGATGATTGGCGGCGGATATTGAAGCCACTAGACAGGACGAAGGACGCAGTCCCTCTCAAACACGATGAAGGGAAGACACTCGGCCAACAGAATATATCATGGATATGGAAAACAGCCGGGGTATCCAACAATCAGGAGGAGGGACTACAGGATTGTAAGTCTTCAATCATAATATGTATACATTGATTAATATGCTGTAGCGCTACGCGTGGAATGGTGTAAGGCGAGGGCTCAAGCTCACCGGTGGGAGGAGGAAGTACTGCTTTTGCGTGAGGAAATGCGGCGCGTTCTTGCTTTCTTTGAGTGGCAGGCTGGATGGTGGGATAAACAAGGCGCACGACGCCAATTTGTCTCACATGAATTCACGGAGGGGGCACTCGCATATGCACATCGCCAGGCTACACTACGTCGCAGAATGTCTACACACTTCAGGTCGTTGTGGGAAGCTGTCCCATCATGGACTCCCGCTCATGTCGCCATGCCTCTCACATGTACACCATAGTACAGATATTTTAGCGCATATATGTTTTCATTTACGGCGGAGGTGTATAATCTATGTCCTATGCTCACAGGCTGATGTATCATATAATGGAATACTGGAAAGACAGAACGCAGAAGTGATACATCAGCTACATAAGTACCATCACAAGCCTGTAGTAGACAGACTGATATATCAGCCGCTAGAAAGGCTGTTACAACAACACGAGTGATGTATCAGCCTGTAGGTCATGGGAAAAGCAGATAGACACTAATGATATATTAGCGTGCAGGAAGAAAAACAAACGAAACAGACATACCTGGTGATATATCAGCCTGCAGGTCACGGGGAAAGCAAAAGAGCGCTAATGATATATCAGCGTGCAGGAAGAAAAGCAAATGAAATAGACATACCTAGTGATATATCAGCGTGCAGGTCACGGGAAAAGCAGATAGGCGCTAATGATATATCAGCGTGCAGGTAACAAGATCAGCAAACGAAATAGACATACGTAGTGATATATCAGTGTGCAGGTCACGGGAAAGCAGATAGGCACTAATGATATATCAGCATGGAGGAAGAAAAAGCAAATGAAACAGACATACCTGGTGATATATCAGCCTGCAGGTCACGGGAAAAGCAGATAGGCGCTAATGATATATCAGCGTGCAAGAAGAAAAGCAAACGAAATAGACATACCCAGTGATATATCAGCCTGCTGGTTACGGGAAAAGCAGATAGGTGCTAATGATATATCAGCGTGCAGGAAGAAAAGCAAACGAAATAGACATACCTAGTGATATATCAGCCTGCTGCTAGTGGTCACGGGGAAAAGCAGACAGACACTAATGATATATCAGCCTGCAGGTGATCAGAAAAGCAAATAAAATAGACAGACCTAGTGATATATCAGCTGCTGGAAAGTTTTAAAACAACACGAGAGTGATGTATCAGCTTGCCGGTCACGAGAAAATCAACTGGAAAGACAGTGATGTATCAGAGAAACGCGGACAGACTGAGTCACGTGATATACAGGACACATTGATACATCTCTCGCAAGTAGAACATATGCCATGGCGTGATACATCACCATGTAAGGGTGAAAGGTGTGGATGTATCACCTACCTTCTACAATAACAGTATATGATAGATCATACTGCCAGGAAGTTTACCGCAGAATGTGTGTTGATCATATCCTGTCTGACATCATGTTACTCCACTGACAAACAATATCATCTAGCTTGTACGTCCATGAATGGTATTCACCAATATATAGTGATGCTCATTCAGTTCCAACCCCTGACAGTTTGTAAGTTACCTGAGCACAGCAGTCACTGTCTACAATCAGGTGGTTGATTATTCACAACCGTTACGTCGACCAAATAGAATGTGTGTCTCTGTTATCAATCAAATGCCAATTTTCCACCTCATAATTCTGACATCCCTTTCCTGCAGGGGGCAAGTCCTTTCCTCCATGGAGTTGATTCCGATACCCATACTTTCAACCTGTGGCTAGGCAACAACCGATCGAGATGATATTATACGCATTCTTCAGTCCTTGGTAGGTTGGCTTCCCTCTGCATTGATTCCTAGCACTATACGAGTGTGCAACAGGCTGTGAAGGGTTCACTGCTCACTTCTGCTGCGAACAGAATAATTCAGACTGGCATCGGTTAGTTTCTCGCCACACGAACGGTTGTAGTCTTAATCACAGGAAGCAGCTACCATTATCGTCCTCGACTACTCTGCGTTTCTTCCATACAAGTGGAAGGGCTCAGAGCTCGTCGAGTCTGCCGTGGACTACTACCTGAAATCTCCTATGGTTGCTGCAGTAGAGAAAGTAGCAAAAGAGATTTGTGGTCAAGGCTACCATGGAGAGGAACTGGGAAAGAAGGTTATTGAGTTCATCCTTGATAATTGCTTGTGTACGTCTCTCGTCTTGTTGTGAACCTCGAGGTCGAAGTTCACGAACAACCTGCAGCAAAGGACTTGACAGAAAAGAAGTAGATGATATTCAGGCCAGGCTTCTTGTTTTTCGATGCGTCTTTCCTCATGCTATGCGCTCGTGTTGTGTATGATACCAAGCACGCCAGCTCTAACTCCTGAGCGGTGCGGTTGTTTCCGATTCTCTTCCCCGTGTTATGTACTATACTCGGCACTCCAGTTTCAACACCGACGAGTTTTATATACCAAGTCAAACAGATTGTTATTGAGTTTACTGGAGTCGAGTCCATCGTGCATGACATATTTCGCAGCCAGTGGTCCTAGCACTTAAATGCTACAATTCATCCGCCCTCGTTCTAATTTTCTCATTTGCTGTTGCTGTGACTCACGTCTGCTTTCGTTTGCATTGTCTTGCTATCGCACCTGCATTGTTTCCATACTAGTATTCACTAGTTATGCACTCTACTTGGATTACGCACTATTGCATTAACGATTGTACATACTGCAGGACCATTCTGCACGCTCGTAGACTGTAGTACCCATCACTATTGTGTTGCCTCTGTATGCCACCGCAATCCACACAGTATCACTGTGTCTTCCCGCATTTTGAGAACATGCCATAAATATACCTAGCTAATAGGGCTATGCAGTGAGAAAGGTGGGAGCAAAAACCGGATGAAAAACTTCGAAGATTGTTCGAGGATTTGAGTAACGGGTCCGGCATAATGTTAAGTGCCCGGGCATTGTTTTGGGGGGAATCAACTGGCAGTTCTTTGTGAGCGCAAATATTACATCGGAGGTAACGAGTCCTGGTTCTTGACAGCTTTGGTAGTGTCGTGAACTGAACTGAAGAAGTAGAAATTCGAGACACTTCAGTAAATTTCGATGCCAACAAAGTCCACTTCTCCCCGCTTGACCAGTCCAGGCCAAGCCGAGAATTCAGCTGTGTTCAAGTGTGTTGAGAAGCTTGCTCGTTTTCGCATCCCAAAGTTCTGCTGTGTATCACCAGTGTCTGGACCAATAGATAGATTCCGTCTTCCGCAGGCGTGCTATTTGCACCAAATGTGAACACGTTGATTTGAACATCTCCCAGTTCTCAGTTCTGGAGTTGCGATGAAAGCGTCATAATGCCTGTAATTCTTTTTGTCAATCTGGTATCTGCTTCTGTTCTGAAGACCAACAACACCGTGAAATGAAGGAGAGGTCGCCATAGTAGTGAGTAAGGAAGACAAAAACACAACGACACAGCATGGCGTGATGGACAACATGCCGGCGGTCATGCGTGGAGAAATTTGACACTATCCTGACCGTTTTGGCCATAGCTAGGTAGGATTCACTGGGGCATGTGCATGAATATTTGAATATTGACTCGCGATGCGGCAGAATGCAACCAGCTTATCTCCACTAGTACTCAGACACGTGTGTGCATTACAGATCGGCGCCACAAATTCCTCGGAAGACTAACAGCGCAACCACGGTGGTGGATGCAATGGCCACTGTTTTTTCCCCCTCCAAACACGTCAAGGCTTTCCAAGTTAGACCGGACGAGCATCACTACCACCGAGTCGCCTGTCGTTAATAAGGGATCGACTGTGCCAGCATGCCATAATTGTCGTCAGTGGTCACCCTCTACGTCAAAGCCTCGAAACTTATTCGTACCTCTAGGCTCTGAATATGAAGTTTGGTTCTACTCAGTTCAAAGATAAATCAACTTTGCAATGTCTTGTTCTGAAATATGGTCCAAAACGAGTCCTTGTTAAACGACAAAAGTCGTACAATGTGAGTGGAACAACAATTAAGATCTCTAATGGCTCACAGATATCATAACTTCTAAGCTCATGCTTGACTCCGCCTGCAAACATTTCCCGAGCATTCCGAGAGATGTAGTCACGTTGCAGACCAATCGACCCAATGTTTGCAATGGTCACTATGCGGACATCACGGATGAAATATGGACCGATATCATTGACTTGCTTCACGTCGTTGAGGTGACTCGGCGTGTGGAGATGGCATCGCCCGCCCCACTGCCGTTTTATGATCGGGCCATTTCAAAGTTACCTGACAATCAATCAGCACCAAGTGAGGTTGATGACCAGGACAGCTCGTACGCACCCCAAATATTCTACGAGTGTTTTCAGTACTGAAATTGAGACCACATAGCAGGAACGACGACGAAGTTTGGGACATTGTCCCAATCCTGTCAGAGCGGGTATTAGAGTCCGACGACCAAGTCACAGTCAAACTTGTTTCTCCATCTGGCGAGATTAGGACTACTAAAATCTCGAGGGGAATGCAGGTGGACAAGCTTGTTGCTCGTGCTTGTCAGATATTGGATGCTTCAAGTTCTGCCAGGGCAATTTTTCGTGGGGTAACGATGTGTGTGAACCGGACTATCGGATCGTACGACATCGAGGATGGTGACTCCATCGATATTCAAGTTGATATTATGCGTTGTAGAAAGCCAGTCATTTATCTATACTCGCCCTCCGACATCGATGTTTCTGTTAAGCTCTCCCTCATTCCTGAATGGAGACTCTCTGTCATCTATCCCGTTGTTACCACAGAAGACCATGGTCGGCGTTTGGAATGGAATGTCCGCACCCATCAAGATGGCAGTCTGACTGAACTCAATTCTGGTTTGAATGTCTCGTACTTGTTCTGGGAGGCGGAGTAAGTCCCTTGATCATACAGAAATCACTCTCCTGACTTGTCTTACTCTTCGCAGGACAAATTCACAAGCAGCATCCAAGCCGCAACCAGTGGATACATTCAATCCAGTATCCAGCAGTCTCAATGATACGGATTCAATTGTCACTCCAGTGGACAAAGTAACAGTTTACCTCGACAACTCACTCAAGGTTTTGGGACTTCACACCGAAGCTAGAACATCATTCATAACGTGCGTACATATGTGCTTCCTCAGGCTGTCAATTTGTAAACACAACACTGAAACTGCCATGGTATCAGCTACTGGCTACCATCCATCCTCAAGCACGAATACGTTGCACTCCGATTTGTTCCTCAAGCGGCATTCGAACGCGCCGCTTCTTTACACATTTCTCCGCAGCCCGACGTCGTGACTCGCGTATTCATGTTGTTCAAAGGTATCCGTAAGGAGGACTTGGCAAATTGGACTAATGCACGAATTCAAGCAGAGAAAGACGTTGCTTGGTGGGTGGATGTAGTTGGAGTTGATCCTGCAAGAACTGGTGATGTGACTTTGTTCAGGGCGTTGGAATGGGGCGGGATGGAGGTTCTCATTTGATATTCTATCAGGTTATGTACTCAATTTGTGCATGTAGGTGTTATCGTGTTTTGTCTTGATTGGTTCTGCATCCGACAAATGTGCAGGTGAACTTATGCACTCGGAGTCTCGGAAACGTTCACTCCTTTTTGTGGGTCTATGAAGTGTGAATTATCAGCCGGGAATTGGCCTCAGTTCCAAAGACTTGCTAACCGTTCGTACGATTCTTCAAGTAACGCAGTGGCCTTCTTTTTGAGATGCAATCCAGCTAACGAGGCATAAATGAGTTGCAGCTCGAACGTAACAGCCATTGATTTCAGCATCCCCAAGTTAAAATACACAATCGTTTCTTCTTTTCAAACTATACAGATATCTATGTACTAGTTACCGGTGCCCTATTCTGAGAGCCAGGACATGTACATATGTCAGTCATTCAAGTTAACGTGTGGCGGGTTCCGTGTGTATTTTCAGTGCGAGATTAGTATATCGACAAGAGGGACACTACGTAAACTCTAGTTCGACTTATTTAGAAGTCCGATCTCTAGGCTCTAGTGTTGCCGCGAAGTGAACCGAAGAAGTGGAAATTTGAGACACTGCAGTAAATACAACGGCAGTAAAGTCCACTTCTCCCCGTTTGACCAGTCCAGGCCAAGCCAAAAACCCAGCTGTGTTCAAGACTCAGTGTGTCGAGAAGCTTTCCCATTTTCGCATCCCAAATTTCTGCTGCGTACCACCAGTGTCTCCGCTCGTCGCAAGTTTTGAAGAGCCAGGTGAGAACATCACCGTATACACACACCTTTTCCCTGTTTCAATTGTAAGGACAGTTTTGCCGCTGTCGACATCCCAGACTCTTGCTGTCCCACCCCAGGATCCTACCATCTGCGCTCCATATGTCCTGTACAACTGACAATGACTCTCGTCTCAATATCCCACAACCTCGCTTTCTTGTCATCGCCTCTACTTGGAACAATCTTGCCGCTTCGAGACAATGCCATGGACCGCACCGCATAATTTTCTTCATCCCACCAGTCCTTGCCTGCAATGATCTGTACGCCCTTTTAGGCTAGGTCACATAGTTGGAATGAGCCATCCGACGAACATGTCATGATGTGTTGTCCGCCAGGCAAGTGCACAATGCCGTTTACCCAGCTGGTATGACCTCGCATCGTCTGGCGTGGCGTTATCTCTGGTGTTTTATTGGTGGAGGAAGACATGGTCCGTGCTCGGAGGTTTAACTACGGCAGATCATGTATACGAGAGAAGTCTACTAGGATCTTGGAATCAAACGAGGTTATCCGATAATGGACAAGTTTGTTGGTGAGTCCAGGGGCCCATCTTCTTTCACTTTAACCCTTATCAGAAGCACAGAGGCCATTACACATGAGACAGTCTACTTACAGGATTTAATTCTTACTCACAAGACGGACAATGTATGCAGGTGCTACGAGATCCGAGAATGCGCAAGAGATCTTTGTGGGTATCCGAAGTCGCTGGTGAGTAAGCAAGTTGTCAGCTTTAGCCTGAAAAAGAGCCTAGAGTAATGCCCACGAGAAGGACGTTTGAGACGAGCCCGGTGCTCAATCACGATCGTGATTAGGCTTAACAAAACAGTTAACTCAGTAAGTTCTTACTGTGGTCTATAACATGCTACCGATCGGACTCGCACTTAGCAGCAGTCAAGATATTAATGAATTCTTAAAAGTAGTTCCGTTCATGAATGATGATGACTCAACCCGCAATGCGACCTTCGGCACGGAATGCAACCAGCTTATCTCCACTAGTACTCAGACACGTATGTGCATTGCTAAAGAGAGAGATCGGCGCCACAGAAGAACAACAGCGCAGCAACATTGCATGACGTGGTGCATGCAATAGCCACTGTTTTTTCTCTCCAAGCACGCCAAGGCTTTCCGAGTTTCGGCCTGATGCATCACTACCACCGAGTCGCCTGTTGTTAAAAGGGGATCGAATGTGCCAGCATGCCATAATTGTCAGTGGTCACCCTCTACGTCAAAGCCTCAAAACTTATTCGTACCTCTAGGCTCTGAATGTCTGGTTCTACTCAGTCCAAAGAGACATCAATTTTACGATGTCTTGTTCTGAAATATGGTCCAAAACGGGTCCTTGTTAAACGGGAAAAGTCGTACAATGTGAGTGAAACAACTATTAAGATCTCTAATGGCTCACAGATACCATAACTTGCAAGCTCATGTTTGCCTCCGCCTGCAGAGTTTTCCCAAGCATTTCGAGAGATATACTCACATTTCAGACCAATCAACTCGATGTTTGCGATGGCCACTACGTGGAAATCACGGCTGAAGTATGGAGCGATATCGTCGACTTGCTTCACGTCGTTGAGGTGACTCAGCGTGTAAAAATGTCATTGCCCGTCCCACTGCCGCTTGATGATTGGGCCATTTCATTGCCTGACAATCAATCGGCATCAGGTCAGGTTGATGACCAGGACAGCTCGTATGCATCCCAAATATTTTACAAGTGTTCTCAGTACTGAAGTTGAGACCACATAGCATGAACGATGACGAAGTTTGGAACATTATCCCAATCCTGTCAGAGCAGGCGCCGGTAGCTACTGGCTACCATCCATCCTCAAGCACGAATACGTTGCCCTCCGATTTGTCCCTCAAGCGGCATTCGAACGCGCCGCTTCTTTACACATTTCTCCGCAGCCCGACGTCGTGACTCGGATATTCATGTTGTTCAAAGGTATCCGTGAGGACTTGGCAAATTGGACTAACGCACGAATTCAAGCAGAGAAAGACGTTGCTTGGTGGGTGAATGTGATTGGAGTTGATCCTGCAAGAGCCGGTGATGTGACTTTGTTCAGGGTGTTGGAATGGGGCGGAATGGAGGTTCTCATTTGATATTCTATCAGGTTATGTACTCGATTTGTGTAGGTGTTATCGCGTTTTGTCTTGATTAGTTCTGCATCCGACAAATGTGCAGGTGAACTTATGCACTCGGAAACGTTCACTCCTTTCCGTGAGTCTATGAAGTATGAATTATCAGCCGGGAACTTGACCTCTTATGTTCCAAAGACTTGCTAACCATTCGTACGATTCTTCAAGTAACGCAGTGGCCCTCTTTTTGAGATGCAATCAGGCTAACGAGGCATAAATGAATTGCAGCTCGAACGTCATGATAGTCATTGATTTCAGCATCCCCGAGTTAAAACACACAATCGTTTCTTCTTTTCAAACTCTGCAGATATCCATGTACTACGTAGTGGTTTGCAACATGTCCAGAAATTCCGCCAATTGAACATGAGGACGAGCTGAAATACTGCAAGGGAAAGTCTTGGGGTGACTAAAGCAACGAAAATATCAGTGACGAGAGGATAGAATAATAGGAAATGAAGTACTAAGTGATTCCCGTCGCGAACTCGGGGGTGAAATCGATTGCTTTGCCCTGGTCATCTTTGGCGGAAGAAATATCCACTGTGGACAACATTGTCACAATGGCAGACCACACAGAGGCGTCAGCAATGTATCTGCCTGATTAAAGAACGCCCTGGTTCATCGCATGCTGATGTCATTGGGATGGATCGACCCACCTGGGCATATACGCCGGCCTAGGCCAAAAATGTATTGCACAGGGTCATCGTCCGTCAGCGCGCCGTTAATGTCGATGAATCTCTCTGGAATAAAATGACATGCATCGGGATACCGCTTTTCATCATGTGAAATGGCCCTAAAATTAGGTTTTGTGATATTTCATTGAAGGCTGAGCAGGATATATCTAACCATAAGTTGCACATGACGATCGCTCCTGATGTACAATATTTAGCCCATTAATCATCCGTTCATCAGGAAAAATAAATAACAGACCTTTTGGGATGTAGTAACCATCATATGTATCTTCACTCGAGGTAGCATGTGGGATTCCTATCAGGTAGTCTTCAACAAATGCAAGAACACTTAAGGACGAGCATCACCAAGTGGTGCAATCGGCATCCACCGGTAAGTCTCCCGCACAACTGCATCGACATAGGGTAGTGATTTCTTGTCCTCAAACGCAGGCAACCGATCTCTCCCAATGACCAAGTCGATCTCCGCTTGTGCGCGTTTCTGGACACCTGGATATAGCACCATGGCAAGAACAAAGACCATCAACATCCCGGTAGTCTGTGGAAAGGTCAAGTAGCAGCAAGATATATCTGACGTCTTACAGTCTCATATCCACCTACATAATGTGTATATCGTGAGCGTTGCTGCCATCTCGAAAAAGTTGCTCACCTCCAACAGCAGTGGCAGCTGTGTTTTTCAAGGCGGTCTCAAACATTGATTTGAACGCCTTGTCTTGCTTCTCTACCCTTTGCAAATTTTCGGCCACCATTGAAGATGTGTCCAGGAGTGAGTTGTCAACCTTGGCGGGCATGAGATTAGGTCGGACCACCAGCGAGAAAAAAATAGACGTTACCATACGACGCTGCACATATTGAAACGGCACATCCACCATTTCATTGATGCTGTTGGTCGAAATCCGAGCATCACGTTTGATCGAGGATCCTGGGCACCAGTCAGGCAACTTCAGTACTACAAAATGCATAAATTATCGATGACTTCTCGTCAGAGGTGCTGAGCTCACAGAAGGGGAAAGTTTTAATAACGATTGCCCTCTCTGGAGTCAACCAGGGAATGCCAAGTTGCATTGAATGTGCGAAGAGTCCAACCAAAGGATCATCTTGAGCACTGGACTCGTAACCATATACAGCTGATATCACAACAGAGGACGAGAATCTATGAAAAGGTTGATAATCGTTCGATATTTGAGAAATACATTAGCTGACGTTGCAAAGTGGGAATCATAATGTTGAGGATCAGAAATTAGGTTAACAATCATCTCACGAGCCCGCCTGATCTGCATTGGGCGGAACTTGAGTGCAGACTCGGCATGGAAGGTTTGGTGGAAGAGTCGTCGGCTAAGACGCCATGCATCATTATAACCTGCGAATAGAAAGTTGAACATCCAGCCAAATCTGTCTAGAGATTTCAGACCGATTCAACGAAAAAACAAACAAACAAGGAAACACACGGTTCAACTGTGGCTAAATAGGGTCGATCGGAGTAGATTCGGGAACGGTTGTGCAGCAAGGCGCGTGCAACACGCTGTGAATTGATGACAACCACTTTCTGGTCTAGAATTCGCACGAAAAACAAGTCTCCTGATAGTACAATGAGCATCATATCAGCGCTAACTTTCTGCTCACGTACCATAGATAGCATGCCATTCAGTATAGGTTAACCAAGGTCGCTTTGTGTTAATAGATAAGACATTCCCCAACAATGGAAGCGGCACTGGACCAGGAGGAACAGGAGGTTTATGTTGTCTGTTCCCAACGAACCGCCTGAGAACAGTAATGACAACAAAAGAAACGGATAGGACGGCAAGAACGGCAAGGCTATCAACTGAAGGGGTCCCGGTCATGATTAGAGCAGCTGTCCTTGGGCAAAATTAACGATCTTTTTATAAACGCAAGGGGAGATTCTTATCGCGAGTTGTGATTGGTGTTTCTAAATCGCATCGGTTCAAACCACGCCGTTAGATCCGGTTGTGGCCCACCAAATTCGACACGCCGAAGAAAGAATACAGAAAACGAAAACCACGTTTCAACGTACTTTGGTTGGTGGATAGATATTCAAAGACAGGCGGGTGATGCTTCAGTGAAATGGACCACAGTATTTCTGATGTCCAATGGCAATATATAGTGCAAAAGGCAGTTCCTAAAATAAAATAGTTACCCTGATACTCCGAACCAAACCATCAACTTACATTACGTAATATTTGAGGTCATGCGTGAGGCACATTCGACGAGTCATTGACGCTCAAACTGGAAACGCTCCTTCATGTACTCAACACCTCCACTGGGCATTTATGCAATCGAGAGGCACAGATCAACACTTTCATAGAAAGCAGAATACGAAGAGCTTTTATATTTATTAATGATCCGTGCCCCCGCACAAATGCTATTAAACAGTGGTCGCAAAGTTTTCAGCTATGTTATGTTGGTGCATACGTGGGAGAGCCAGAAGCCGCTGCTACATGGTATTCAGGACAAGGTCGTGTATGATTTAGACCCAGTCATAACTGTTGTGAAAATGCAGACATTGTGCGAAGTCTCTCACAATGCAGGGCATCACTGGGCGTGGACTTGGTACTGCATGAACCAGAATAACAACCAACAATCAGTCAACTCGATGTTTGTCTTGTATCAACACTCGGCACTCACCATTGTCCACATGTCGGATGTTCTACTTTCTTCGAAGTCTGGCGCACTCGCAAACAGCGTTTGGAATATGCGAGGATTATGGACTAAGTTATGGGCTTTTGAGTTCTTGTCGGAAGTTACTGATCAGACAGAGAACATGTAAAGTTCATTGAGAGGAAATGGTAGATTGAGAGAAACTCGTAGTTTCATGATTAGCAATTACAAATTTGGTCGCTACAAACAACAAATAATAGTAGGTCCACGTCGACCCCTAGTACTTTTCATTTGTTACCTGATGTACTCATGCACTTTGTATGCGCCACACAAGAACAACCAAAAACCAGCAGCGATAACCGCGCAGCTGCCAGCAACATAGCGGAACGTAGTATGACGTGGCGATGAAGACCGCTTGCTACTATTAAATATTAAGGGATCCAGTGCCAGCATACCAAGCCTGATTATAGACGGCGTCGTCAGTGATCACCCTCTACTCGAAAGCCCAAAAATTTATACCTCTGAATGTCTTCTTCTACTAATGAGACTCAGACAAAAGAGAAACCATATTCGTGTCTTGTTCTGAAACACGGTCCAAAACAGATCCTGGTCAAACGGCAAATGTCATAATGTGAGTGGAACAAACTAGTTAAATCTTTAATGGCTCATAGATATCATGAGTCCATGCTTGACGCCACCTGCAGACATTTCCCAAGCATTCCGAGAAATGGGGTTATGTTGCAGACCAATCAACTTGCTGTTTGCGATGGCCACCATCAGTGAATTCATGAGTCCGTGATATGGTAGTCATGAGACCTATAGACCGATACAATTACGCTTTTGCCAAATATATCTATGTATTCTAGAAGAAATTTGTGTTCATAAATGACCATTCATCCGTGCAAATCTAGACTTAGAAGATGCGTCAATGACAAGGTTCAAGTATAGCAACATCATCGCAAGTAAAATACAATAGTCCAGCACCCTCACCCTGCAAGTCCATTCTCAGTTTGACTCGTATATACTTCAGGTTCAAGGCCATCTAAGCCATTTTAATGGAAAGCCGCTTTGGCAATGACCGGCAAATGTTCAGACCACGTGACTACAATGACAAGGTTCAAGTATAGCGACATCATAGCAAGTAAAATACAATAGTCCAGCACCCTCACCCTGCAAGTCCATTCTCAGTTTGACTCGTATATGCTTCAGGTTCAAGGCCATCTAAGGGTTTATCATGGAAAGTGGGATTAGCATGAGAAGTAAAACATATATTACTATGGGTGCTTGTGAATATGTGGCGATGTTGCACCATCATGGCTAGCAAGCACATGTAGCGCAGTTGTGTCCCGGTTGTTAAACATTCTCATTTCTCACTCTTACGCGTCAAATTAAAATGCTATGTAAGCCTATTTCATTGACAGTGGCTTTAGCACCAGTAATCAAATCTATGTTAACACGGAAGCATACGACAAGATTGTGACTTCGTGACTTTACAGCTGTGAGGGGTTGATAGTGTATTTGTATCAGCATTTTTCTCATTTTTCGTTGTTGAGATTCTTTTGGTGCCATTCAAGGCCTTATATATATATATGAACACGACACCGAGCCAAACAGTTTCCAATATCAATATTTATTGTGCTATGTACTTGGGAACCACAGTTGAAATGGTGCTACAAAATCAGGTGCTCAAGCGTTCAAACAGACGATAATCAATTCTTGCAGGTATGACTACTGATAACACTAAACATTACAGAGGGTGAATACTCAGAATTATTATCGCCAGCATCACTGTGTGATGACGCAGGGAATGCCGGAGTGTACGATGCCAGCGCGCCAGCAGCATCACCAAGGTTCACATTTAGGGAAGTATTCTCAGCACAAATTGCGCACTGGTCTGGCGGGAGGGAATAATACTTTCCGCGTTTTGGTGCGCGTATCTTTTGTGTAGGGGAGGGAGTAGGGAAAATAGATGAAAAGGTTGATGTGAGCCGTCGTGCCACGGAGCGAGGATTGATGAGGGGGAGAAGGAAGGGGAGGAATTCTTATGGCAGAGTGAGTCTCCGATGAAAGCAAAGAAAGGAAAGCATACTGTAAATGCGTGCCAGACCATCTGGCGATTCATAAATTCATAACTAACATCACGTTTGATGGGAGCCTGTGAAGGTTCAAGCCTCATCGCCAGTAATCGTTCTGTACCTGCAATAAGCCGTGTCAAAAATTTCCCAACAATGATACACACTGTGAGAACATACCTCCCATTCCATAAAAATGCAACAAAGTTGAGCAGACTGAATGCACCATGTGCGGTCATCCAACGAGCTGGATGAAACATTGTCAGATGAGGTCTAACAGAAATATGGGTGAACTTACAAAGCTCGACACCTGGTCGGTCTTAGGATTCATGTGGTTGACGTTTGCCTTTGAGTAGTCCGATACATGCTTTTCGAAGAAGTTGGTCTTCCTCTGTAGCGACATCATGTCCATGAAGTCAAATGTATTTGTGACATTGTGCACCTATTGCCTAGCGACACCAACAAGCGGTCTGCGACGAACTTGATGTACTGGCACATAAGCTTGGCATTCATGCCAATGAGGCCGACAGGGAGAGCATCTGGAGACGGTCAGCGTAAGATGGATAACATGAAAGCAATGACAAACCAGCCAAGAATTCCTGCTCGATGGCGACAGCCTGGGTAATGATATACTTGGTAGTCTCAGGGTGCAGGCGATGCTTGAGGTGGCTAAAGAGCAAGCAAGCAAAATTGGTGCGCATACCTTCATCACGGCTGATGAACTTGTTGGAGAACGTAAGACCAGGCATGAGACCGCGCTTCTTGAGCCAGAAGATGGAAGCAAAGGAACCGGAGAAGAAGATGCCTTGGAGCAGGCAATGATACACAAACTGGTGCAAGAGTGGAAGCCATTGAAAGTATAGGATGATGTAGTGAGATGAAGAAGATATCGCAAGAGACGGAGGTGTGGGTTTGAGCTAATATGCTGATTTGGTGGGCGTTGTGGAGGCGGTCGAACTTCGTAGTCATGTGACAAGGGAGGTGGGGTGGAGGAATTACCAGAACCATTTGCGAGTAGAGTCCCTGAAGTAGCTTGTACATCGAGACCAGTATCCGTAGCTGCAAGTGCTATACGTGCTTGTTGGGGAGAGAATCCCATTTCCACGATTTGCCCGATGATGTGCGAATGCGATGGAGAAAATTCTGGAACTGGATGCATGTGCATCACACTTGTGAATGGATGATTTAATAATAAAAAAGTATAACAGCATACCTTGACATCAGAACTTGAAGCATCAAGACTCTGTAACGTCCGAAGACCTTCCTTGCCCATTTTACTACCCAAAGCCCATCCACAGTCAACAAGAGCCTGACAACAAGCACCAATACTCACATTGTCTCTAGCTATGCTGACTCGAGCTGCCTCTTGTTGGTAGGGTGTACGTCATGTCTGGTGTTGGCAACCATCGTTCGTAAGTCATTTGTCGTGGCCTCTCTTGGTCATCGGAGCTCGGTCGATTGATAATTTGAGGGAATGTCATAGACTGTCTTGAGGGTGGGACGGAAATCATGGTCTTGAGAGGGGGATTGGGGACATAGGGCATAAGCGAGACAATGGCATCGACACTTGTATTGAATTCTCAGGATTGTGCACATGATCATCTAATCATACTAGTCACGACTGTCACAGTAGTACTGTCCAAAAAGCTTCAGTTTCGAGACTCATCCTATGAATCTATAATACAATGATCAACATCAACCTATCAATCCGAGTAACACGATACAATGTATATGCGGTGAGCACCGTTGCGATTTGCTCTTTGATCATTACTGAATAAATATCAGCAGCATGCACGATACAAAGTTCAGCGCCCTGACTCGCCACATAGTAGATCATTGGCGCAAGAGCGAAGGTGGAGGTGGAGGGCTTTAAGTCAGCCGGATGTATAGATCGCGGATGGTGATACAGAGGTCCCGCTGGGACCCGGACACTGGAAGCAGTTGAAGGAGAGTTTGAAAGCGTTGTATAAGATGTGAGCCAGGGTAGACAACATCAGGTGAGACTGCGATGATTGACAGACTACAAAAACTTACCCATTCGTATTGATTCATTGTAGATGTCCCGATCTTTGTTCTTTGTTCTTTGTTCTTCCTTCTTCATTCTTTGTTCTTCCTTCTTCCTTCTTCATTCTTCGAAATTTTGATAGTCATGTTATCATCCTCCAAATGATAGATTAGCAACAAAACATGTGAGCTGCAATATTGATGCAGTTGTCGTTCAAAAACCCGTGCTTGAGGCCAATTGTGAGCAACCGGCGAGATGTTCATAGGGAAACTGCCAATTTCCCAGCATAAAGCAGTTGCTACATTGACATCCGGCTGACAAGTTAATTTGAATGTCGACTTGTCTGTGCGAAGACTGAAGGTGACTTGCAAACTCGATGCCTCAGATAAATTTTCCAGGTGGCTCAAGGTCAGCAGCAGGGGTGGTTCGTCTTCTGTAGGAGATGTCACAATGAGTAGCGTGTTTCCTTGGCTAGTCTTGCGCAAGTGCATCTGCACGTAATCGATGATCTCGGTCATAAAAGGCAGAAGACTCGGTCTCAAAGTGTTTTGGCTGGAATGAATAGTGGTTTTGAATATCAGGGCTGCTGGACCGGCTCGTATACCTGAAGCACGACATTCAACTAAAGTAGAGACTATAGAAAGCTTCAGTGTCTCCTGCTCTGGACGCAGGTGTCCATCCAACAATTGGTGAGTACCTACTTCTTGCATCGCTATGAATGTGCACTTCTCCGCTCTGGAAGACCATATTTGCAAAGATACTCGATGCTGGAACATCTTGGTGTTCACCTTGCGGTGAGACATCGTCCCTCCCAAGGTTGGCATTTGATGTAGTAGCCCGGGGGAGGCTTGCAGCGATACAGATCATTCGTTCTCTTCCTTGATGGTACACATCAATGAGCGAGAATATGTAATCAGGGATGTTTGAGTCCAAGTCCAGAATGAAACCACTGACGTTTCCAAAAAACCAGAAATGACGACTGAGCAAAGAAGTATCGGATCGTAGCCACGCAGTCATGTAGGGGTACACCAGTCAGTTTCGGCTTCTATGCTAGTCTGCTGCAAAGTCTTTGGACGAACATTGCCTGAAACTAGGGCGCCATGATCAGGACTAAGTGCGATGAGCTCACTGGAGGCCATCAAGTCTTACCTGGGCACAAATAGGAAGGATAAGTCTTTAGTTGAGATCTCGCCTGTTTCTCCTCTCTGGGCGCTAAACTTGATGCGTCGAACAGTGAACAGGAAAGCCCTGACTGAAGGACCTGTTATGGGAATTCGTCCCGGGAAGCTTCAACGTTTGTTCAAGACTGAGGGGGAAGGCCACTCCAATCTTCTGAATGACTACATCTATGGTATGTTCGCTGAACCAAGGGGGCTTTGGTTGTGAGTGGCCTCGTTCATTCTCATATCGAACATTTTCAAAATACTGCAGGTCTTTTCCTTGAAAGCTGCTGACTCTGCAGCTCGCTGATCCCTCCGGACAAGCAATTCAGCCTGAAAAACATTGAGCAACAAGGCCAATGTGGAAGATAATGTCGTACTTGTTGATGGTCTAAGAAATCACCAATCTCTCCTATAGAACTGGGTTGCATCATAGCATGGATATTTGGGATGCGGAATTCCAATCTGTGGACATCTCCCCTAGCATGAAGATCCACGATGAGAAACGCAGATCAATGGTTTCGATTGAAGGTGGTTTCTCGTGACACAATGCCTGCTCTAGGCGCAAGCGACAATGCCAAGTCACGCAGCCTGATTCACTATGCAATACCTGAATCGCTGCTGGATATGTCTCCACCAACATCTTCGCATTCTAGATAGGAGGTGGAGGAATGACCTTCAAGCCCAAGTCGAAATCCCGTCACATCAACATGTCCACTGAATGATAAAAAGGATTGTGATGCATTCGACATTGATTTGGACAGATTAGACCTTCGTTGGCGAGTTTGGTGTATCAGGTCCATCAAGTCAGCAAAATCTTGGCCAAACTTCTGTTGCCAACGTTTGCGAGCCAGATTGGATTCCAAAGGACATGGACTGCTCATGTCCTGGTCTATTTAGCGAGGAAAGGAATATAGTCAAATCGTGTATGTTCCATGATAACCACGTTCCTCGCATGACCTGAAGGAACACACCAAGTTCCGAGATATGCCCTGTAACATGGGCCACCTAGTGCGTTCCTCTTGGCAGCACTGAGGGCGAGTCGGTGCTGTTTGTGCATCATTTCCCGTTCCTTCCTTCAACTCTGCCAGAAAGGATCAGCGTGGCGGCTTAAATGCGTGGAAAGAAGTCCGCTTGCCACTCTTCCATGAAACTGGTAAAGACGAAGGGCACTACTGAGACACTGGTAATAGCAGTACTGTGTAAGAGGAATGCGAGACAGATAGTATTCGTTGATGATTCCTGGTGCCAAAGCAGGTTGAGCTTGCCAGAGGAAAAGGTCAAGGAAGAACATCCTGATCCCGGACCTAAATTCCTGGGACAATCCCAGGTAGCCCTCGCGTGTATGAAAGTGTTGCTGAAGCTAGCAGTGTAGCCGACAGAGTGGACCTCATTGTACATCAACAGATTGTCTCGTTTGAGTGATGTGAAAAAAATGTCTGTATTCGTGGCCCCAATCTCGAATGCAAGTTTTTCAGCTGCAGCACGAATTTTAGTGCGGTGAAGGGCGACCTGTGAAAATGAGGTGAGACGGCCCAGAGTTTGAAAGTGCTTGGCCGGAGACTGGCTTCCATTTACTTGATACCTTCTGTAGGCAAAGTATAGATTGTGCAAAGACCATCAGGCGAGGGGAAACAATGGCATTAACGTCACTGACAGCAAGAGTGCATGCAGTCTGCGGGATGGCAGCAATATCATGGTTTGCCAGGGAAGGGTTCTGTTACTGTAATTAGACTCCTTCCAAAGAGACCAGCTTTGAAGAGCAAAACCGTAGAGCACAAGAGCTGATGTCCAGACGACTGGTAGATGCTGGCAACTCATCTGCGATGATGATGCTGACAGGGTCGGCAGTGAAGTTGAGGGAGTCAATGATAAGTCGCGCGCCGTTCATGGACTTCGGAGAGGTAGGAGGATAAATCATTTCCAACGGACTAGGTATACCTTCCTTGGAGGAGTCCAGGTCCATCATGAGCTCTGTGAGACATGAATTTACCAAAGCCTTCACGTCATGTACTACAATGGATTGGCCCGTGCTATTTGTGCCAATATCTCCTTGAAGGTGGGCAAACTGGAGTGCAGTTTGTAGAAACTTATAGGTAGGATGTGTCTGGAGAGCTTCCCGTTGGATGAGGAAAGAAGGTTGGATAATTGAAAATGGATCGACAGCTGCCCTATTCTGAGTGAGATCCAGAGTATAGTAGACAATCTCAGCAAAACGAGTAGTTGAGTCAAACTGCACAGAGGGGTCAAGCAAGAGGTCTCGCAAATCCTGTTCCAGCATCTGAAACGTGGCGACAGCATACTCGAGGCTAGTAGGATGAAGTTCCAATGCAAAGTGGCCAACAGACATGCTGGCATGATTCTGCGTGGCATCTAGTTGGAGGCGACGAATATGGGGCTACTTCCAGGCAAAAAATTGGAACCCAGAGCAACTTCAGATATTTCTAGATGGCAAGCCAATTTCTGAGTCCCTTGGGACATGGCAAGGTGGCATACGGAAGCCAAGCAGTTGATTATAACCATGGAGTCTCTTTGAGCTGATACTTCCTTGGGGGAAGTTGGGTAGGATGTGTTCTAGTACCTGAAGATGTGCTGATCCTATGGTAATATCGAAGGCCGTCGAGAGGGGGGGACCTGGTGAGTCACCAAGCTTTGCCATGTGGCTCGACATCACTGAGCCCAACAACAATTCTGGACTGAGCCGCTGCAGCAAACCATTAAGGTAACACGACACATTGGAAAGATGATACGAACTCGCGACCGCAGGTCTTCAATCATATCTCGGATTCCCATGAGAGTCAAGGGGGTTAATCAAACTGCGATCTCCCTTTTGCACTGTATGTGAAAAGTTGTAGAGTGGACGGAGCTTGTTCTTTCATTGGCTTGTGCCATCGGACGTATTCTGGGTAAAGGCTTGTCCTTTGGAGCTGTAATTCTAGGTTCCTGGTTTTCACTCGAGGAATATTCGGGAAAAATGGGTTTGCCTACTTTACCTTAGTTATAACGAAGGGCGAGTCCTCCCAGCTGTTGATGTCGTCCAAGTTGATACTCTGGTACCACGAACCCTCTCTACTTTATCAAGTAGATGTTGTGCCCGACGTGTTAGCTCATCTTGTCCCTTCATGAAATCCATCTGTGATGGATTGCAGATCTTTGGGGATCGTCATTCTCAACAAGTTGTACAAGCACTTTCTGGAATTTCAGATTCAAAAGTTGTTTATAGAGGTCGCACTTCGGCCTTGCCTGTCCAAGGTGTCAGTATCCATATGCGTACCAAAGATGAACAGGTTGACCTGGACAATCCCAAATGTGCCTTCCACTCTATGACCAACAGACTTGGTGTCGAAGGATTGCCGCAAGTCATGGCAACCTTGGACATTTCAAGTGCAGTCGATCAATTTCAATGGGAGCAGCTAGCTTTGCCAATACCTATACGGAAAACTGTCGAACATAGGGTGTCACAAGCAAGACGAATTGCACACCTTGCAATCAAGAACCCATAGATGCTCCAGTTGAAAGGCCTCCCCAATCAAGTGGTACCCCTTGGACCTACCACCGTGACAGTGGTAGGTCCGGGTGATCAAGAGGCAACTGAAGAAAGTGCAAATATGTCGCCACATCTAGCAAGCAGAATAAACTGGTCAGTAATGACTCAACGATGGCAAATAAATCAAATCTTACTACAAAGCTGTCACCACCACACTGATCCATTATCATAATGATCTCAGAGCACAACGTAGAATTTAGAAATTCAATGAGGATAAGCTTCATTTGCTAATGGTAGAAAGGCTGCATCATGGGATACACCATCAGCAGGCACTTGGCATCTGGCAGTGTGCAAAGGAAGAAGACAAATATTAACAAACAAATGATTACAGGAACTACCGAACTCCCCTGACAAATTGGATGGAATCTTAATTGCGGGTTTCACGTAACACAAACAAACAACCTCGTCATTATTAAAAGTAAATGAGTCTGCATTAATATGAATCATAAGCACAATAAGGTACTTAGCGAGACTCGAACTAGTAAAGAGCACTCTTGCGAGTGTACTATACAGCCGTTAGTAGTACAGAGCCCGCCACTGACTTGTTCGAGTATATTACATATACTCTTCCAGCAAATGCCGGACAACATTATAAATAGATTGGTGTCCAAATTGGGACATTCTCTTGGACGATAACTTGACGACTTTTGTGTTCACTATCGATTCGATTTTGTATCTACAAATATACACAATACTAGCATGAATAACGATAACCACGCCAATGCGAATGGAGGGCTCGAAAATCAACATTATGAGGTATGTTAATCATTCTCTGATATCGGCTACTCGCTGATCATCAGTAGATACCTCAGCGTCTTCTTCAACACGCTCCAAGGCCTCGGGAGGTGGTGTTCATGTTGACAAGAACCCAGCTGGTAAGTAATGCAATCGTTTGTTAGTTACAACGCTGAAGTTTTGAAAGGAAATTATGTACATTACCTGGGCCGTCGCCCGACATTGTGTGCGTCAACGCGTCTATCAACCGGAGTTGCCATTCCCTCCCTACCCCCCGCATCCAGTCTGGTCAGACGAGGTACGGGCGATGATGATACTGTGGGTAGCGAGAGAACGTTGTATGTTCGAAATGGAGATGACTGAACTTGAGTATATACTGGGACTTGGAGGTGCTGCGCGTTAGTGCCTAGAGGTAAGCCATTTTGAAACTAAAAAATTCCAAATTGACTGACAAGTTTCAGAATGTGCATACGAAGAGGATCGGAAAGATTCAGGAGGTCGAGAGTGGGATTGAGTGACTGCATACACCGGATAGATGCATGATATATGATGTACTAAATACCTTTACGAAGTTTTTTCAGCGGACAGGCGTGGCATTGATAAATTCAAGTCAGGTTCGCCTGGCGAATGTCACCCTTGTAGATTGGCCTGCTGGTAGTGTCAGGTGGGCTTATTCAGCCCATTAGCAGAGACAGTCGCCTCGCGCCAAGGGTCATGCTTGCCTTCTGGGTATATGTCAGCAGTTTACAAGAATGTTGTGTGAGCTATTCTCGGCTCAGCGTTTGTGATGAGTTGAGGAGAGACATTGAACAACGCTGACCAGGACATTACCCAACACAACATTTGACTCGGTTCCATCAGGACAGCGGAATTTCGAATCCTTCGAGAGAATTTGCACTTCATCAGGAGCCAATGTCTAGGTTGCACAACAGTCAAATAAACGAAGCCTTCATCTCTACCGTGGTAGACTGAGGTGGATAAGCGAATGCTTCAGGAAGATGAGCAACTAAGAACATATATCAGTTAAAGCATTGAATAATAGATGGAGATCACATACATTAGCATATCGCAGTGCACCATCAAAGGATCCTGGAGGTATTCGAGGAGCACCTTTTATCTTTGAGACTGGTGTAGCATCAACCTGAGGGAACCATTGTTAGCGTCATTGGAATGAAATGTATCTTAGCTTACAATATCTGAAAGGTCAGCTTCTTTGAGAACGGCAAAACGTGAGCGAGGATGATGGAACTGGAAAGTGCGTGGACATGCAAGATAACAGGACATGCAAGAGTATGGCTTACCCTTTTCCAGAAAGTAGTAAATACGATCTGCAAAGCATGCATGCTTCTCAGTGCTACCGGATGAGATAGGTCCTATAATCGCACCCTCTTCAGGACCTGGCATATAACATTAGAGATAGTGAAAGAGCAGGTAGTAACGACATACACAGCAAAAGCACTCCGACTTGGCCAGAGGGATGGTCCACTCGCTTTGCTAATTTGCTGAGAGCAGCAAAGGTGTAGCGCCACCAAGAATTTTCGGTGTCTACACTCAATGGTCAACTGTAAACCTTGAATCATCCACTTGCGACACCCTCGACTCGAGAGGTGGAGTTTGTTCCTAGAGAGACGATTTCCTCCCTGAGCATGGAGAATTCAGCCCATCAGTTTTGGAGCTCTTTCAAGATGTGTAGCTGCCGAAATGCTAATAATGTGAGACTTTTATTATTTGATACTGTCATAGACTGACGCCTTGGTTGCTAGGGCACCTATTGAAATAAGAATCAGATTCTTGATCACTATTTTGAATGTGGGCTCACACATGTTCTAGCTCGTGAATTCGGACAACCGGTGGTGAGTTCTTTGAGGAACAGGTTTGCCTCGTCGTGTTGATCTGCATTGAAGAGCGCGATGGCCTAAAAACGCGATGAAGCGGAGAATATGCAAGGCAACTGCAACATACTTTGATTAAGAGCACAAAATGGAGGGTTTGTGAGTCTTGGTCCATGTACATCGATGCAATGTCAAATGCTGCCCTCACATCTGAAACGAGGCCTTTTCCGCAGAGGGCAATACCCTTGGAGATATAGCCTGTCAACGAGGGCTCAATGTTGATGGACCGTGTCGCCATTGACTTAGCCATTTATAAGGGAATGGAGACGAATCAGCAAATCTCACATTTATTGCATCCCGAAGGGCATGGTCCCAGTTGTGTTTTCGCGCCATAACGAATGAGCGATGAGCATAGGGAGTATGATTATTCAGATTGGTGTTGATATCTTGGGTGAGTAGTTCTTCGGCGGTAGATAAGTCTCCATTTACACATGCAATGCGGGCGGTTGTGATGGCTAGGATCTGCACGAAACATGCCTTCAAGCGATGGGCGCAAGAAGTTTGGTGGTAATATCTTGTGTGAGTTTTTTTGTCAGTAGGGTAATAGATGAATACTGACGTATCTGCTCTATGTATGCATCATGGGCTGTTGTGAGGGCGATAGTCTGCAAGAAGCATGCTTGAATTGTGGTATATGAGTCAGGGACGGAAACATACCTTTGCATGAGTACCTTGAGGTACCGCCCACTCTGAGATTATCTCATCGTCGCCTCCGCTGAGGATGTGGTTGCCATCCATGGAGAAAGTGACACATATCATGTCGAACGAGTCCTTCAAGACGGCAATGGTTTGTTGATCTGAGAGCCGCTAGAGACGGATGTGTTGGTCAGTAGATGCGGAGGTGGCGAGTGTGCCAGCAGAATGAATGGTAATGGTATTGATTTGGTCAGTGTGGCCCATCCAGGGATCCCCGACCTGCTTCCATGTTGTTGTATCCCATTCACGTATGGTAGGATCAGAATCATTACTGCCTGTGAGAAGGCTATCGGGCGTCCACGCGAGTGACAAGTTGTATGATGTGTGACCCTCGACACTCGAGCGATGTGACACGTTTCCTGGTGCCTGAATTGTAAATTTCGATATGGTTATCTGTTGCGATGGCAATAAGTTCTCCAGACGGTGAATACCATGCGCAGTTGACACCACCACACATGATTGGATATCCTTGATGCTGCCAAGTTTGGGTATTCCACAGTTTCGTCATTTTGTCATAAGCATTCATGAGTTCTGATCCTGCAGCAAAGTTCAGGCTACCAATAACATCATGAGGCGCAGTGCACACAGGGATGTGAATGAATTGCTTACGCAGAATCCACCATGCGATCTATACGACATAAGCAAACCATCAGAGCGCATTGTGAAACAAATGTTTGATGCATGCAAACCTTCAGAAGTAGTGCGGAATACTGGGAGGTCCGTGAATACATTAAGCAATTTCCCATATCTGTAGCGAAGGGCAACCCCGTTTGTTAAGACCATGCACAAAGGGTAGGACTGATTTTGAGGGGCTTGGCTTCAGCTCGTGCGCTGCGCCCCTTACCCGAGTATGTGCCCTTAATTTCAGATTGATGTCCAGAGAAGATCTGAAGATGTCCGAAGGCGTGGGAAACTTCGGAAGGACTTTCCGGACGAGTGCAAGTAACTTCTGGATGAGTGCGGGAAAGTTCCGGAGGAACTTCCGGAAATTACAATGAGGTTGCGTCCTGATACGGATATGTGTAATGGCTACTCAGGACTTGTCCTGAGTAGAAGCAAACAGAGGTATGGCTGCAAGGACAATGTCCAAGGCAGAATAGGTCCGGAGGACCGCGGGAAAGATCCGGACGAACTTCCGGAAACTTGGAGGAAGGTAGGATTGTAGGATCAGATGAGTTTCGGATCGGATGAATAGAGGATCGGAGGAGCGGAGGAGTGGAGGAGCGGAGGAGCGGAGGAGCGGAGCTCCGGCCTAGGGAATTCCTCCCTAGGCCTAAGTGGATATTCACAAGGAAGTAACTAGTATGAGGACTTAGTGTGAAGACTAGTGCGAGGACTAATATGATATTCAGACTGAGGAACTACAGGACATATACAAGAGTTTATATACTAAGTGACTATCGGAAAGATCAATAAGCAAAGGTCCAAGGCTATGTATGAAGCATAAGCAAAGTTATCAAACGCTAGTCGGAAATGAAGCATAGGTTAACGGATCAGTAAGCATACCGGTAGTAAGTATAACCGAGGTACCGGGAACAAGGAATACCGGATAGGCTGTGTTAACGTTATGCACAGGAAATGAATTAAGAAGCTTATCGTATATCGGATAGTAAACGGATCTATACATCGGATCGGACCGGATCGGATATGGTCCGGACGAGATGCGTGGATATATAGGATGTGGCATTAGGGCGATGGGACAAGGATGAATGATGCAGGCTAGCTGCGAAGGATAAGGGATCTGGACGTGGGCATGCGGATGTGGATGTGCAGAGGTGCAGGGATCCGGATGGGTACTGGAGACATGGATAGGACATCCGAAGGTCCGGATGAGGCGTGGGAATATTATCGGATGTAGGTCCGGAATATGGGATATGACACCGTTGCTAAAGCTGACAGAGGAGAGTGTCAGTGGAAGCATCGCAAATAAGAGAGAACGTACAGCGACTCGCAGCCGAAAGGCATCAAGATCTCGGCGCCTAACCTATATGTCCAGGTTGTCAAGAATTTCAAATCACCAGTGGCACCAAAGCCTTCTTTCAGTGCAGCAGCATGAATGCCAGAAGCAAACTGAGAAGGTCCAGAGTCAGAAGTTGGATAGCGAGCGCCATGGTCAAGAGATGCACTGCATTGAGGCCACACCCTTCTGGGATGACGAGGGATGTGTCAGGAAGACCAAACGACTCCACGGAGTACATGGGTGACAAGTTACCCCAGTGACGTGTCACATTAAAAGTGCTGTCTGCACCGTCCGCCGAATTGGGCCTCGACAAGGGAAATATGTTCTCGACCTTAGAGAACGGGATGGCAGTGACAATGGCTGCAGGTTCAGCACCAGCTAATTTTGCTTAATCAGACCATAGAAATACAATTAACATGATCACTGACTAGGTGTTTGGACCTGCTAACCGACTTGAGATGCATCCGGGAAGTAAGCATCAACAGCAGTGTTGGTGGCACCGGGGGGAGGATAAGAATCAACAACAGTTGATCCTGCATGACTGGATGCTGACTCCTCTGGCAATAAGTGTTTTTTTTTTCATCCCAGGTCTATTGAGTTATGTTATAGATACCTGCTGAAAAATAGGTTGGAAGATGTGACTCACGATAGCAGGCTCACACTTGGGAAGGCTAACCTGATACTATCCGACTTGGTACATCTGGAATAACTGTTAGCGTGGACACTGAAACGAATGAGAACACCTACACTATACAGAACCACAATATTAGTCCAGGAGGACGGGCTCGTGTTATGTCCCATGACAGGTTCTAGTTTCACCGTCAGTTAATTCAGATGAATATGTCCCAAAGATACGCACTCAGTATCCTCAGATCTACAGACTTTGCTATCAATCAATTAGAAATCAAGGGCACCGACATTCCGGATCAATGTAGCAGATATTGCTTATAGACCTCTGTTATGAAGGTCTACAAAGCATGCCGGTAAAGTAAGAGAGTTTTCGTGGGGCTGCTCATCTGGGGGCAGATCACTCAGAGCCACACGACAATGGTCAGTAAGTCCATCAGCAGGTGCTTCCGCATACAAGGCTTCCTGATACCATGGAGGAGCTCTGAGTACTGTGTGGCCTCGCTTGTGCTGCAAACGGTGTGATAAGCTGGAACTTAGGTGAGTTAGGTTAATGAAGGGTAGGATATAACAAAATCCTGAGTAGCATACCGTTATGGTCACAGTAACCCTCCAATGCCATATATGCTAAAGTTCAGCTTGAAGGTTTCCAGGAGTCACAATACCATCTGATAGAACTCGTCAAGCCGGAGGCGCTGTCGACAGAGATAATCGACCTTTGTCAGATCGATTGCATTGAATGAACCAAGTTAAGCTGCCATAAATTCTAGTGAAGTGTCTGTATATAATATCCCAATCAAGGTTTGAACGTACAACAGTAGTATGATAGTTTGACTCACCGACTCAAATCGGACAGCACTGCAGGCGACCGCAACACAACTAGGCAGAAATGATGTCCGATAGCGAAGCCTAGTTGTCATGGGATGTATCTGTGTCATACTGAGATAGCAAAGTTATTTCTTGGCTCACTTGACCATTGTCCAACTCGTGAGGGCTTCTGAGTCTGAATAGCTTCCTCCAATCAATATCCACAGCGCCTGACCTGCTTTGACAGCACCGCCCCCACATATGGGAAGGTTGCAAGATACTCAAAATCATCAATAGTCTGCTGGATAGTGAGGAATGCGAGAGATTTTGGCGTGAGGTTGTTGTGTGGATTGGAATAGCCAAGAAAACGGTGTTCAACGATGACAACTGCACCATTCTGTTGTTGAGTAATGAGACCGTTGATGGTTTTATTGGTAGTGTAGGCTTCAAAGCCTGATGAAAATCAAGTACTTGAGAGAGGTAAAAATTAAGCAACATAGCACTCACGCCTCTGTCACCTCCTCCAGGCAGGTGTCATCAAAATGATGGGGCCACTTTCAATGCATCATATGGTTAGAACCTGTATCTTTTTAAGCAAAGCAAAGAAAGCAACTGCCCGATCAAAGACGTTGAGGGGGCCATGTATAGTACAAATAGCGGGGAGTCTGCATTTTGAGGTGACCTGTTGATCACAGTGCACATTGAGCCTGAGAAGAATACCGTGACAACAAGAATACCTGAAGCACAGCCCAGGAACAACACAACTTACACAACTCAGGAAGTGTGCGACATCAGAAGGGACTCTGATGTTCATAATTATGAAGCTAAAAGTGAAGATAGATAATCTTTACACAACGAGTAGTATGTGTCAATTGATTGTGACCCGCACGGTGAACCTCAACTTGGACATCATCGCGTGAACTTGAAGCGCCTGACATCAGATTTAGGGACGTTCACAATTACGAAGCTACTAGCGAGTGAATATCGATACCGGATAAAGGGAATTTAAAAAGATGGTAGGTCATCGTCAAGGTCATTTGAGTCTTCATCTTCCGTTTCGTCGTCACTCTCTTCTTCTGCATCGCTACATCCTGTATAACACTCTTCGTCACTGCTGACTTCATAGTCCACATCTGCCTCATTGCTATTGCTTGTGATGGTTGCGCCTGGAGACTTGAACCCGAGACAGTCTTTGGTTATGTTGCGCAGCATGGCTGGATGACCAACACCGAGGTGAGTATACCGCATAAACATATCCCGATCGACAAATCTGACTCGGAGATTGAGAATCAATATATCATAAGAATAGATATTTGCGCTCACATGCCAATGCAATATACTTCCCAATCATCTAACTCCCCTTCACGACGCGCGACCAATTTTCCATAGCGAAGGGAGCTAACACCACGGCCTGAAGCAAATGCTGGAATTAAATGCGCACCTCGAATCACCTGTCCCGGATCGAGAAACCCGAAAGCATCCGTGTCTGATTCCTCTACAAAGGCGACCTTGGGAAGACGTGCATGTTTTGTGCCGGATTTATGGTTGCGCAAGGGGGCTAGCCATCTAACCCATAGAAGCTCTAGGTGTTGCTTTGCAGGTTGTCCCCCGTCGTTGAGCCATGTTTCCACATGATAGATACCTAATACGCGAGCATACCAATATGGGTGAGTCATCGTTGTCTCGCCTGAGAGTACCATGACATCAGCGTGTGTTCTGGGGTTGATGGTATCATACTCGCACTGTAGAAACAACAACACAGAGAGGAACAAATGATGCTCCTGACTGTATCTAAAAAAGTTGTAGGTCATGCATTGCCTAGCCTGCGTTACTTGAGGAGACAAGTGCGTTTGACCCTAAAGGGGAAGCAGGTGCTGTGAAGATCTAGAGGTACGCGCTGAAGCAAAGCGTGAGAAAGTGCAGGTGTGCGCAAGGCGTGGGAAAGCACGCGCGCATATGTGGAAAATGATAAAGACTAGACTCAAGTGATGGATTGTTCCGATTGCATGCGATATGGTAACGTTTTCCGGGATCAACTTGAACTGGTGTTTGATTGATGGAAGGAGTAGCATATGCTGCGGCCTCTGCCACTTGTCGAAGTACACAGCGCCTGCATTCGTGTTTAGCTAATTGCGATGGAGTGTCTTGTTTGTTAGTAAGTGGATAGAACACCTTCAGCGCACGGTGTGCAAGCTCCCCCTGTATGAGGATTTCAGGTGCATAATAGAAGGAATATTGTTGATACATACAATTTGAGTAGTAAATGAATCAGTGGTCCCAAAGAACTTTATCGTCCTCACATAATCTCCCATCGCATGAAACTTATAAGTGCTCAAATTGAACTTCTTTACTTTGGGCCCCGTGGATTCTGGAGAGACATTGTGAGTTTCAGAACGCTGCTCAGACCTTCTTTGATGAGCCGCTCTCTCTTTTGGTAACTCCAGAGTGTCGAAAGCAGCGCACGTGTCGGTCCGAAACTTTTGCAACTGCCGGGAGAGTGTTTTAAATGTTTCTTCCAGAAAAGCCAAGGTAGAATCTGAGTGCAACCTGAGTTTAGCAAGTGCATGCCACTCTGCAAACCGATATAGCAGAGACTGCACGGCTGCATCGTGGTTGGGAGGGAAAAGCCCTTCAAAAATTGGAATAGCACACTGGAGGGAATGTCAGTGAGCCTAAGCATAAACTTAACAACAAAATTTACCTGTAAGATGTCTTCGAAATCACGGGCTGCCAATTTTTTTATTTCAGAAGTATTGTTCGCAAATTTGCAAATCACGTCGCCGCCGAATGTCGGGACCTGGCGAAATCTGACATGAGATTGAGAAGTTGAAAACTTGTTAGAGTGTAATGATAATTTGTATGAACTCCACATACCTCTCGTCGAGGGTCGCGATAAGCTGAACACCCCCAGGGAGGGCATAAAGGAGCCTCAATAGGTGTGTAAAGAGTGCCTTCCAGGTACCTAGTTCGCACTCGTGCATCAGGTCGACGACAAGCATCCAAAATGGATTAAGGCCTAGAGGTCCCAGCTTCTCGACGAATTGATTCTGCAGGGACTAGTTTTAGCGGAACATATCTAATAGCATTGGACTTACCAGAACAGGCACCCATGAGCCTTCTCCAAGGGTGTCTTCAACCTTTGCACCATCGACAATATTTCCCAATCCATAGATGAACTCACGAGCCTTGGCAACCTTAGCTGTAACATAGACTCAAAGGTTACTTACACGGCATTTCATGTCCCTCGCGAGTCCCAGGTAACCAAATAAGTCTTTCGGTGTGAGGCAGCGAGGGCATGCGCATGAGCCCATGTCTTTGATGGTCGCAATCAAAGCGCTAGAAATGTGTGAGCCATCCGACACTGATAACAAACTCAATAGAAATGCACTTCTCTGGATAGTCAGCTGAATAGGTGAAGATTCAAGGATATACTCTCCGCAAGACTCCATCGGCACATTTCACAACAAATCCATGTCGATACACATAAAGAAATTTGGTGTCCAACAAGATTTCCCAGCATGCCTGAAATAATTCTCTTCGGCAGTGTGTGTGAAGGGAGGCCAAGCCAGTTTTTGAGATTCTAGGCAGGCTGCTTAGAATATCTTTAATATTATCAGGAAGCTGACGAAGATAGTCCATGTTAGCGGTGCTTGTTAAACACGCAATCAAGTGGGCTCACGGAGGGCAAAAATCCTATGAGGTGGCATGATCCCGATGTAGGTGACGAACGTAAGTATTTTGTGAGATTCCCAAAGTAGACATAAAGTGGCTAGGCCTTGGCAGTTCCAAAGTTCGCCAGGTGAGTAGCATTGGAAAAGAACATCAAACCTGCGATTACGCGTTCCAGTGAACACCCGGACTCCTTCGGCAGTTTTTGGAGATCGTCCTGAGCTTCCAGCCAAGCATCAGAGGTATAAAGCTCATCATATATTCGCTCTTGATGATCGTCTAGAGGATCCTTCCACAGACGTTTAAAGGGCAAAAGATGAAATGCCCGTGCTTGAGCATCTGTGAATGCGGCGTGTATGACTTCTACGAGAGGGCGATAATGGAACCCAGGAATAGTGTAAGGTCTAGGGCGGTCCTCCTTTGACTTCGTTGGAATATTGATCGTGATGCTAGTCTCAATCCAGTCATCTGGAAAGGTGATTCTCTTTTCGTTTTCATCCTTATCCAGCTCTCACAAACTCTGTCTCACCGAAAACTGCTGAAGGTGTTCACGGTCGAAATCTTCCGCAAGTATGACATCTTTGACAAGGGCCGCAACTTTAGTTTCTGATATCCGACTGGTGCCAGAATTCATCCAAGACATCAGGCGATAAACTGTCATATTAGGAAAGGGGTATGGTGGAGCAAATACCCTTGGTGGAGAATCGGTTTCTTGAGGGGCAGTTGGACATGTTCTTCCAAGCAACGAGGATGAAACAAAACCATCTGGCTCGAAGGAAGGACAACGAGGGTATAGTCGGCTGAGGCCGAACGAGTTAAAGGGGGTTTGAAGTGTGTCCCTGAGCGTTAAGAGAATGCGCTGGAATCTGGATCGGGCAGGGAGGGCGGCTAGGTTTTGAGTTGACTGATTCTGACCTGTCTCGGAGTAATTGACATCTTCCTCTGAGTGCACTATGTCGTCAAAAGACCTTGGAATTCGTCTTATAGGGCGTGCCGGTTCATCTGAATGACTTGAGAGATCAGAAATGGAAAGCAAATGGCTGCTATTCAAAAGAGACGACGAACCTAAGTCAAATCCATCTTCCATCTCAATATCAACATCATTTTGTCGAATTTCTTGGTCGAGGGAGTGTTGCAAGCCAGAAAGATTGGAAGTATTGAGGATGAGAGTAGTAGACCCCTGCCTTTGTCTCGCTGCCAGCGATCGGCGGGGGGCAATTGGTCTCGGACGGCCCATTACCTGATGTTCAAGTGTACATGCTGAGTTAGTACATCTAAGAATAACAGTTGCAACTCACATGTGAGGTACCCGAAGACAGGTCACCGTGGTGCTGAGGAGACCGCAAATGTGCAAGCAATGCAGCATCTTTGGCACGTTCCTGTCTCTTCTGAGTTGCATGAACACTAAACTTCTTATATAAATGACAGGATGCCCGATGTCTGTTGAGTCCACGGGTATCTGTTGCCCTCTCCCAAGAGCAACCTGATGCACCACACAGCACCATTGACAGAAATAAGCCAGAGAGAAGGGTGATAATCCAACTTGAACTTCGACTCAGGTACCCTGCGATATGCATTTGGGGCGCTTTGGAGGTGCTGAGAAAATGCAGCTCCTAGGTCCCAGTTGAGGCAGCCTCAAATATTTATGCAAGCCTGAGCTTGTTGGATTCCGACTCGGATGCTAGCAAGTCACAGCTGAGTACTGAGTACTGATCAAGTCGTGGTTAGGCCCGGGTTGCAATTTGAAAGCCGAATTGCTTACTATGATTAGTAGATACTCACATTCGTACTTGACTTGCTTAATTTGAAAATTTACTGTTCAACATTGCAACGTTGAGTGCTAGCAATGACTTGAACTCACTTTGGACACTGCAAATCCGAATTGTGACGGTAAGAAGTGCTGAATTGCCCGAGCGTCAAATTATCATTTGATTCCGAGCCGATTCACATTTGGGGAATAACTTGTGATGACTTTGAGTCTACCCTCAGATTTCAGGAGTTCATCTCCTGCATTGACGGTCATATTCATTAAATATGTTCCGAGTCCCACTGACAGAGCTGAAAATGACTCGGAGTAGTATTCAAATTTTTTTGGTTGTAGGAAAACATTCTTTCCCAATTGAGCAAGTTGCTGCAGTTATCGACACTTAACAGCAGTTATCTTGAACTTTATTGCATATTTTGCGCTCTGTCTATAGCTTATTGAAATATTAATGCCAAAGAATAGATCCAGCGTGCTGGCACCGATCAACAATCGGGTGTTGCCGATCTGGAAAATGTATAAGTTAACCTCGAGGGGAAAATGGGACGCTTAGCCATTCATAATGTGTAATTCCGAGTCTCCATCGTCGTTGAAGTGCAGTGATTGGTCTTCCATCAGCAAGTCTCGGTTTGTCTACTTAACAATAGGTTGTCCATAGGACGTCCACTCATATTTTGCACTCCAGATGATTTGCCAAACCCTCCTCGACGCCCACCTTAGTTGAGCCTGGAAGCTCTCTTACTTTGTTGAACCCAACTGTTACTGGCGCATTTGCCCCTCAAGTTGAAGAGGGTAGCTCAACAGCAACTGGCATGCAAAGAAATTTTGTTCGTGGTTGTCGTAAGCGCTCCTTCCATTGTGCCTTCAAGTTATTCCAAGCCGGCAACCGTGACGAGGATTGCGACTTACCGACAAAAAGATTCAAGATTTTACAAACCACTGTGAGTATTTCTCGTAATCTAGATCCTAATCTCAAGTCCAAAATCTATCTTAAAGTGGAACTACACTCCTACGTCCGATCCTAATGGTTTGAACTATATCAACCAGTGTATGCTCGAGCTTTCCCGTATCACTCGCCGAGCCATTGCCGCAAGAATGCGATACCAACGTATTCGTTCTCACAAACTAGATCTGATAAAGTCCATCCTCGAAGACGAAACAGAGATGTCCCAAAAGCACATGAATTGCATTGATTTGCAAATCGGTTCCCTTAGAAATATGCTCCACGACGGAGGAGTGACAGTAATAGGAAACAAGGGATGCAGGTCTGATCGTAGCGACTATGGCCAGGCTTGATGTGAAAGCTCTGATTCATCTGGTAGCTTGATTGATGATAGTCGCTCAGCCTGCGAGTCAGGCTGCGCATCCGAGTCGGAGGAATGATTTAATCATTGACTTGGAGTATGTACTGATATACTATGTTTTACTTTCCATCTTTTCATAGCATAGTCGCACTGGCACCCCAGGCCACCATTACATGTATATATGTAATTTTGCGCTAGCAGTAGCTTATTCAATCCACAATTCCAACTTCAACAGCATGCTATTGTTCCATTCCTCATTTCGAGCTTTGACACATTTTTTGAAATCACTGGCCTTTTGGTGAGCAATGAGAGTGACAGCGTGCACCAAAAGCATGCCACCAAGCCATTTTTCGACTTGACTGTAAGCATCAGGAACACTCAGAAAACCGATGGGCAATTTTATGAAAGATCTAAGATATACGTGGACAGTTGAAGTGCTGCACAGGGCGCCCTGGGTTTGATACATCATGTTGTAGGTATGATGCAGCACTGACCAGGCGTAGATGTGACACTTGAAGGGGGGAGGTTTGATGCGGCATGGATGAAGTTTGACGCAGCACTGATAGTAGGCCTTGACGCAGTATAAAGTGTGGATGTTGATATTAGTACAGAGACTGCAAAGATATCTGGGAGAACTTATCGTGGTGTACGTAGTGCTTGACCCAGCCTAAACAAGGCTCCTGACATGCCATGGTTGGGGCTTGACATGGTGGTGCCGAGTATAAAGAGTAGATCGAACTTGACAGGGTGAGGTTGAGGCTTGACTCACGCGGTGAGACAACACTTGACACTGCATCTGAAAAACCAACCTTAGATGAGCGAATTACAACAATACAGGACTGGCCCCAAGAATTTGTTACAGTGCCCATGTTACATATGCCGTGTCACAGGCATGGCAGGACCGTGTCAATTTCACCTGGGCCAGTAAGGCAGTATGGACGAGGTGGGACTACAAGAAAAAAAAATCAGGATGCAGTGGCAATCACTGAAGAAAAATATAAAGGTGCCTGCCGTGAGGTAGGGTAAGAGTCAGCTGGTAGGAAAAGACAACAAGGGAAAAGATGCCGACGACGAATGCAAAGGGGATTTGACACTAGATCTTGATGCGGACATGCTGCCTGGTTGTGATGCGCTGTCCTGAAAAAATTTGACCGGCAGTGACAGCATATTTCATGGAGAGGCGGGCGTGGAATTGGTATTAAGGTTCAGAGAGACCACGAGCTCGACTCCGAGTAGGACAACAAAGACATGTAATTAAGACGACAACATAAAAAAGACTTGTACCTTTCTCCGGCACAGTTTGTGGGGTCCAACCTTTACTAAATAACTTGACATCAGTACTCAGTGACGTTTAATCAGTAATCCTCGACAGACCAAAATAGTAAAGTCGCGAACTAAGCCTTGGTCCCCCACGTTTCAACGTTCTCGACCTTATGTAATTATGGCACGTACTTCTCTTCACATGATAAACAGTAACTTTTACCTGAATTGAACAACTTTTTCGACTTATTCAACTTATTCAACTTATTCAACTTTCACTGACTTTCGTATATCTTGCTTCAGAAGGTTCGCGTAGTGTCACTATAAATAAAATTTGGTTTGCTTATTACATATGCTGTTTCATTCTGCCAGGAACAGACTTCACCATCGGACATCGTTTTTGCCGAGTCACGTCGTGGTCGCCTGCAGCTGATGCTGTCCAATTTAGTATGCCTTCGTCATGACTAACCCCTCAAGCATAATCTCGTCATGATCACGATGGGGGCCTTTCATATCATGATGTTGGTGAAGTTAAAGAATGGCCATGAGTCATTGAACATTCTCCATTGAGTCGGTGAGTCAAACTATCATACTGCTATTGTACGTTCGAACCTTGATTGTGATATTATGATATTGAATACAGATGCCTCATTCAAATTTATGGCAGCTTAACTTGGATCATTCGATGCAATTGATCTGGCCAAGGTCAATAATCACCGTCGACAGCGCCTCCGGCTTCACAAGTTCTATCAGATAATATTGTGATTCCTGAACACCTGCAAGCTGAACTTTAGCACACACGGCATGACCATAATCATCAGGAAATTGACCTGAAACTGTTATGACCAGATGTATATGACAAACAAAACACATTATTGTATGTCTAGCTTTACATCTGAATATTCTTATCATTGTATCACACAAATATGAAATAAGATATGATTTTATAAGGGAGATATAATTCTGATGCGTGTATTATAAGCTGTCAGCAGTATGATTCAACCATTATAATTGGCTGGCATTGAAACACATTCAGCTGTGAAATTATATGATATTATCATGGTGTCACACATATATGAAATAAGATATGATTTTATAAGGGCGATATAATTCTGATGTGTGTGTTATAAGCTGTCAGCAGTATGATTCAACCATTATAATTGGCTGGCATTGAAACACATTCAGCTGTGAAATTATATGATATTATCATGGTATCACACATATATGAAATAAGATATGATTTTATAAGGGCGATATAATTCTGATGTGTGTGTTATAAGCTGTCAGCAGTATGATTTAACCAGTATAATTGGCTGGCATCGAAACACATTCAGCTGTGAAATTATATCATTTTATCATGTTGTCACACACATATGAAATAAGATATGATTTTACGAGGGAGATATAATTCTGATGTGTATATTATAAGCTGTCAGCAGTATGATTCAACCATTATAATTGGCTGGCATTGAAACACATTCAGCTGTGAAATTATATGATTTTACGAGGGGGATATGATTCTGATGTGTATATTATAAGCTGTCAGCAGTATGATCCAACCATTATAATTGGCTGGCATTGAAACACATTCAGCTGTGAAATTATATGATTTTACGAGGGAGATATAATTCTGATACATGTATCATTATATAAGGTGATGGCACTGTGATAACGGAACATTTCTTGACTGGCCTTCAAAACACATTACTATGTTTAACTTTAAGATCAGATGATATTATCACAAGTGAGATACTATCTAACATATTTAAGCGCGGACAACAGCTCGGTATCAATTGTGTTCAGCCCATCAAGCACTACTGTGACCATTGTATGAAAGCTCCAGTGAAAATTGCCTTGAATTCATTGTACATACACCTTTAATTCACACAATAAGTACTCGTACATTTTACAGGTCTTCCAGCCCTGATCATAAGCAGATCTTTGAAATGTCATCAAATAACAATGTCCGCCTTATTCAAAATACCTTCTATTGCTTTCATTTCTATATTTTCGATCATCAGCAACGCTCTATATACCACAAGGAAGGAACTCACGCATGGCCAAATGGAGACTGTGGAAGCGCGATAGAGCCAAATTACCTGTTCATCAAAATAAAACTGATGCGCCCATAACAAGAACGACGCAAAATTCCATTTGCGAACCACAAACCATCATGCCTGCAGTACCTCCACACTCCCGCAGATTGCCCTTCTTCATCTAAACCCCAGACCCTGGTGGTTTTTGATGCGATTTCATTTCCGCAAACTTCAGGCATGAAGTCACGGGGATCGCCATAACTGTAAGCAACTATGAGTCCTGCTTGTCAAAGTGAAATATGATTATACCCCGTAGCAAATACTGTGATATCTGCCTGTAGCTCGGTGCCATCAGCAAATTGAAGGCCATTTTCTGTGAAAAACTCAATTGCGGAAACCGTTCTCGATTTGAATATCCCTGTCGATAATAGATGTACTCGCTCCGGTGTCTGGAAGCTGTTGAGAGACATCTTCATTGTGTATCAGAGGTACACCCACCGATGTGGTAGCCACCGCTGTGCTCCAGGTAAAGGGACATACTACCTACTCCATGTATGCCAAGATTGGTTTCAAAGCCAACCTTAAGCCAATCCATCTAGAATCGCCCTGTGACTGTGATTAATGTATCTGGAAGTGAGCCTTCGAATCGTCCAACATACTTGTCTGTGGTCTCAGCAACCATAAAAACCATATGTTAATGCAGCCGCCTAACAACTGCCCAAGGTAGCGAGGTATTGTAAGTACCAGCCAGCTCAGTGGGGAAGTCGTCATTATAGACCGCTAGGCAAGGAAAGTCAAGTCAAGCTACCGACAACCACGGGAACAATTACCGCCTAGCATTGCTGCCACTGACACCGTCGAGATCACGAATGTCGACGATCATTGATACCTAGTATTCCGTGAGATATGAAAATGATATAACTTGAACCAAAGAACACACATTGTGATGTCGACACCTGTGACTACAGAAATCTTGAGCAATGTCGTGTGCTGATGAAATATTTAGACCTCGTTCGATACAAAAGATACGACAAACCAACCAGAAATGCAACAGCCGACTACGATTGCTTTTTCTTACCAATATGATTAGCCGCAGAATTGAACTCTGACAAGTGCACGGCAGACCCTTTGAAGCTTGCCTGCGTCCATGAGTCACGTTTTGATGAGTTCGAGCATTACATACCTTCCCAGGGATGTCGGGAACTTCCAGGCGACTGCCAGATCCAGTGGCAAAAATGTGGTGCTTAACGGTCAGAACCCTAGTGCTATCATTCCAAGATGTTTTGGTGATTGTCGAGGCCGTCCAAACATCGAGCTAAAGAAACTTGCATATGCTTCCGACCAGTCTACCAGCTGCAATAGCTGGAATCAGTGAATTTTCATTATGTGGGTAATATTGTACTTTTGCAGCTGCGGTGCAGACTGGCCATGTTGGTGGAAAGCTACAAACCGGATTACAAAAGAATCAAAGGAGTTCTGAATCTGACAAACCACTCACTTCAGGTAAGGCGTTCGGTTGTACCCTGTAAGTGTGTTAGTCAATCCCTTTCCAGTAGAAGAAAAGGCACGAACAAATCGTACCATGCAGACAAAGAGCCATGTAACGGTCTCTCCACTATGAAACCACCTTCAAGCCTTTAGCTATATATGAATACTAAAATTGTGATGGGACGAACGCTATCCCCAACCCGAGGCTTCTTATCGATGACAAGTGTGCCATGATCAGCCTCCCTCCGGCTGTTGCTGAGGGGATCGAGCTTCCACAGAGTCAGAAAGTGCTCTCGAAGGAACGTGATTGCACACCTTTTGATGGAAATTGGTCAACGAATTAAGACAGATTAACAGAGTGTGGTCAGTTCATTGAGACCCGTAGCAATGAAATCCACGAAAATGATTATTCGTAGACGTGAGTTAATGTGTCAACTCGAAAGCAATGAAAAGTGACTTGCCACCATAACGAGAGGACCCAAGACATCCGACCCATCCGACCAATCTCACGGTCACAACATACCACGTAACCCACAGCCATTGGTCGGCGCGCCGTGGTTGCGTGTGCCGCGCATGGCTGCTACTAGTAATTTGATATATAACTGGTTGTGCCGCAGACTGTCACCAGAGTCATAATATGTTGCAACAAGTAAGTAGAAGCGCTGTAGTACTACGGAAGCCGCACTTGAAAGTAGGAACGCAATAACCCAATCTGATTGCCCACATTCTTGCTCGTGATAGGAAGCAGCGAAGGAGGTGATGGATATGGTGGTTTCTCTGAGTTTTGCTCTGAGAGCGGAATAAAATTAGACGACAATTCAGGAGACTGGATAGACAAAGACGTACTACTCGATAGCACCCCCTGCTGTTCCCCATGATTTCCCTTTGAGTGGCTTCTTCGGGATAGTGAGACGTGATAGCCCCAATTCCGCAGCGACGCCAAGCTCCCGTAACCCGAGAAAATCATCACCAAGTGAATTGTAAAACCCACCCGTAACAAAGGCACTGTTGTCACCTTCGTAATCCTCGCCAGCAAAAAGTGGGTCGTTGTCGATAAGTTCCACCTATGTATGTGTGCATATGATGAGTACAGTGAATGTTCCAGTGAGTAGCTACTGACAGCTTTGCGATACGCTCCAACAAGCTTTTTCTCGAGGTTAATGAGGCGCGAACCATGCCGGATGACGTCGTCCTTGATGTACAGTTCAAGATCTTGAATCTTCGCGATTCCACTCTCGAAGAGTGTATGAAGGATGATTTCCTATAGCATACTACCAGTAAGTTAACGATGAGTAAAACTTGTGAGATGAACCTCTGCTGTCATGCTCTTCGCATACTTATCGCACATCAATCGTAGCATTCGACCGACATTGAGCAAATACTCAGACGTTACCCCCACCATCACATCCAGTGCAATGCTTGACGTCCCTGGAAATATAACAAAAATAAGTGCGTGGTGATGATGAAAGAGGAGTTTGGAACGCACCTTGAAATCCTTTATGCTCTATTACCTTCCGATTCATCCATTTCAGACACTCATCCGCATTCTTCTCACCAACTTCTAGTTCCACTGATCCCTTCACCTGTCCAAGGTCAGCATATCTCGCTCGCCATGGTCGCTCATCTATGACCTCGTCAACCCTGCCTTCTTCCCCAATATCTGGCAGCTCGTCCCCCATGCCTCCCTCTTCTACATTCAGGTTGAGCGCGGTAAACTTAGCGTGCATCCGTCGGACCCGTTTGAGGGTTTTAATGTTCGTATTCATGATAGTAAGGAGGATGTTGGGCGTGAGTGTACCTTTATCCTTGTACTTTTTTGCAGACAGAAATTGCGGATGGAGGGTTGATGCAACGAAGGGCTGGGGAAGGGCTGGAAGTCCATTGGCGAGAAGTGAGTCGGACTGAACATAGGACCACCAGCTCGAGTTCGGGTCGTCTGCGGTGGGAATAGGCGCAAAGGGAGCAGGGATGAGACGCGCGCATTTACGAGGACGATAATATGAACCGTTTCTGCATTAAATAAGCGAAGAGGTATTACAGTTAGTATTTGTTAACCAATGTACAGAGAATTGGCAGAAGAACAAGAAGGTGAGGCTCACAGCTTGCGTTTCTCCCCAGAGTCATTATCCATTGCCATTAACGCTTCGTCTGCTTCGCTGCCACAATCATTTGTAGAGGCAGATGAACCGTACCCATTCGGGATTCTTGGTAGCCCGGTTTCTGATTCAAGTGCACGGAACGTGGCCATACCGTGTGGTGTACGCTCAAGCGCAGGAGAATCGGCAAAGGAGAGAGATGATCTGTGTGCATGTGTCGTTCCATTGATTTTTGGCCTGGCCGTTGCATTAGGTCTCATTGGGACGGGAGAAGGGGAATGTAAATGTCGAGATAGAGCAGTTGTGAGGGAAGATAAAATTATTCCTTGCAGTCTGATCGGATGAACACGTTTGCCGATAGACCTGAGGCTGGAACAGACGTGTGAGTGGCTGAAGAAGTTGTATGTGGCGATGTCTACGACCCAAAAAGGTAGATGCTGCTGGTAAACACGAACTATTAGCACACTGTTCTGTATCGCGTGAAATAACACACTTTTTCGTACTTATGGGTCCGCAAAACAATGCAACTTGACGTTATTGATCAATTTGTGATCATATACTGATCATATTGCATGTAGAAAGGTTTGTAAAAATGATCTATCTAAATAAATGTGTAGCCGACCTAGTTGTACAACAAAAATATTGCGCCGAGAGAGAGAGAGAGACGGGGCACCAGTAGTTCGCGCGGGACAATGCAGAAAAGGGTGGTGCCGGCGACGTATCTTGAAGTATCAAGGTACATTAACGACGCTGGTTGAGCAGCGAATCGAATACTAATGCTGACATACCTGTAGAATCAAGTCGACGAGGTCCCAAGGAGAGTGAGCGAGTGTTCAGGAGGCAGTGCGAAAGCGAAAGGGTGGTATTAGGGAGCGGGCTAGAGCAATGGCGGGATGAGTTAGTAGTGAGACGCAGTCGGTAGAATAGACGTTTACTTGCGGATGATGTCTGATATAGCGCGCGGCCCTATCGTAAAATAATCCCAATAAACTAAAATTTCACCATACTACAGGAAGGCAAAACTGAGAACAGCGCAGTTCGATATATCGCGCCGTACAATATCAGTCATATTCCCATTGTGGCTGGGCCTGCCGAGTGAGGAGCCTGAGGATTGGGGCTCATGGATTGTAGACAGGAAGCATGGATTAATGTAGAAACTCCTTACTGACCTTCTCTGTTCCGCATGCGGTGTCACAGCCTTTGGATTCGATGTCTACCATGTCGTAGTCATCGCAAGGCTCATCAATGACGGACACGACGGTGGTCTCCACATTGACGTTCAAGTGTGCCTAGATGTTATCATCAGCGCATTTTACCAGGCAAACAGTGACATATACGTACACTCTTATTAGGTGAGAAAGGACCCAAGATACGTTGCTGTAACCCACGAGAACAGTGAGTGTCACCGCATGATAAATGAATATGGAACACGGACCGATGATTTGTGAATGTTCATCGAGGCAGGGTACACATCTGCCTCGCGCTGACTCGAGAAGGTATGGTCTGAACGCAAGCGCTTCCGTGTGTTTAGTCTAACAAATATTAGTTGGCCAGTAGAAGGACATGCAGGATCCGACTTACGTGGCGAGAAGGGAATTGGCATACACTGGTCACAGTCATTAGGCATTTGCAGGGTAAAACTATGGATTCACACGTACGCTTCGAGATAGCGAAGTGCATTCCGAGGAAGATCAAGTTATGTCGCATAACCATCCACTGATTTGTGCATCAGAAGACATTCCTCTGAGAATAGATGCCTCTTACGCAAATGAGGGATGCACTTGTGACAGCGCTAAAAAAATATTAACGACATCCTGAATGATGGCCGTGAGCACTTACCAAGTAAAACTTCCAGTCTCGAGTGTATACAAGATTAATGAGTTGATGATGTGGTTCATGCTAATGACTCATCAGATGAGATAGACATGAAGTGAGGAATGGTCCTACGTTGCGAAACCAGTGCGACTCCAGTCTGAGGAATGTGACCATGACCACGGTTATGATGAATTCCACAGATGCAGATAGGGTGATACCGATAGTGAACACCCACTACGTTACACAGTGAGCTTTTGAACGATGTCCTTGGCGTTTTTGCCCACTTACTGACGGGAATGGCTTGATGAATCGCAAGTAGCGGCGAAGTTGCAAGCTACGAAGACTTGCGTGAGAAAACAAGATTGATAAATATTCTGTGAAACTCACATTTCGGTTGTTGAAACTTTCGAGGCCCCATTATTAAATATAAAAAAACAAACAATTTGTCGAGGGTAACGTACCACATGCAGCGACTGCGGTTTTATGATGAGCATAAACAATTGAAAATGGAAAATAAAGAAACTCACGAAGACGCAAAAATGCCAAGAAGACCTAATCATCGAAACATTAGACTTAATGACGGTAAACTGGTATGGCTGAACCAGTACAAGGGGCGCGGCAAAATACACTTCTTT
>JABBWF010000194.1:0-85404 GCA_016647645.1 Suillus variegatus
AATTTTCTGATCATGGTTCGTTCGTCCATTCGGATAATGAGGATGCAGTATTGTTCTACGGGTCCACTACTAAAGTAGCTTCTGTCCGCAGTTTGAATATAGAATGGCTTCTTTAATTTTCTGGATTTTATTCTGTATTTCTTTACGAAACTTTCAGAAATGTATGTTCCTGATGCTCCTGAATTGATAATTGTGCTGGTTTCGACCTTTTCCTGACGGGTTTGTGAAATGAGAGTAACTGGGACGCGAAGTTCCTTTCTTTCACCAATGGTTTGTATTACATGTACAGGTTCTGCTGGAGATGCTATTGTCGATATAGTTCTCCAGTTTAAAAATCCTCTTCGATTTTTCTTGCTTCCTCTTCCTCTTCCATCCTTCGTACAGGAGGCGGTCCTCCTTTCTTCTTCTGCGGGCATTCCCGGGCATGATGCCCAACCTGATGACAGAAGAAGCACTTTCCAATGCGCATATGTTCTGCTTTGTCTGCTTCAGTAAGCCTTTCGACGACCATTGCATCTCGGTCACAAGAAGGAACGTATCTCTGATCTCCAAAATGCTTTTTCTTGTGTTGGAGAGGCATGCGTGATCTAATAGATTGTAGCTGCATATAGCAGTTATCCATCTCCACTATGGCTGCCACGTAGTCATCGAAACTTTTAGGGATGCTCCCCGTGTTGAATAGTTTGATGACCAACCCAGTGTTGAGTCCTGCTTGGAAATGGAATATCTTTGCTGATTCTTCTTTTATCTTTGCTTGCACGAGGAGCCTTTGATAGTCGGCAATATAGGTCTGAAGATCTCCATTCCCTTGTTTGAGGAGGGAGATTTTTGCCATAGCTGTCCCAGACGGGTCAACAGCTCCGAAGGCTTTTTCGAAGGCTTCTTTAAATTCCTTCATCATTCTGTACCCCTTCTTTTGTCCAGAAGTATCGATATGTTGAGCGTCTTCTAAAAACTCTTCTTTCCAAAGTCTAGCATTTCCTTCATTCATGAAGGACGTGATAAAGATGACGCGCTGTTTATCATCTTTATAGAGGGCTTCGTTGATGTCCATATAGGCATTGCAGGAGAGCAGGAAAGATCTAGACAGTTCCCGATCCCCATTGAATATGGGTGGTGGATTGATCTTGTATTCGAATGGTTTGGCACTGGTACTGGTATTCGACATGTTTAGTGATGGTACAGGAGTACCGAGGTTCAAGGCCTGTAGTCTTGGGGTGAGTGATGTCAGGTTGTCTCACTCAGCCGGGTTCTTTTCCTTCTGGTTTTGGTTTCGTATCTCTGACACATACTGGTGTAGGTGTCTGATGGTAGACTTGAATCTTTTGTTATGAACTAGGATAGTTCTAACAATGACAGCTCGACAGAGGTTCTTGGTCGTTGAGATTCGGAGTCTCTCAGAAAAGAGAGAGTTCTGGACTTAGTTCAAGGAGTGCTTGTACTAAGAATCAAGTATCAGACGACTTAAGATTGGAGGTCTTAAGCGAAGGATGTTTCTGGGGAAAACCTAGTAAGATTCAAATACTGAATCTCTAAGTAATACACGTGCTTAAATAAGCCAATATGTGCGCACGGACCAAGACTATTGTGAGAATAAAAGTACAGTTCCAAGAAAGGTAAGTGTAATGTACAGAGAAGCAAACAAGAGAACATAGGAAAGCGGTGATTGTAACAAGCATCACTAAAGCAACAATGATGACAGAAAATATGCTCAACAACAATGGCTATCTGGGTTTGCTCAACCCAGAGATTCAGACACTGGTGATGAAACACATGACACTAGCCGACCTTACCATCTTTGCAAGAACAAGACTCAAGAACAAGCGAGGAGTGGAAGATTATGTTGCAGGACGTCGCGGAAAGTTGCTCAGGACATTCATAAAGGATGCTCAGGCATTGATTGATGTCATGGATTGCATGAGGACAATCATTTCAGGTTCAAGTGCACTGAGCCTCATGCAAGCGGAAGCAGATGCTTTGGTAGTGAAAGACATGGATGTCTACATGACAGAGCAGTTTGAGGGTGCAGTGGTGAAACATTTCAAAGTCAATGAGAAGTATAATGAAGTCGATGAAATTGTGTGCAAAAAAGAATACGACAGCAGCGCAATCTCCAAGATCGTGATACTGGAGAAGGAGGAGAAGAAGGTAGACATCATTGTCAGTCATTGGAGGTGTGCTATCGCCCCCATCATCCAATTCCACTTGACTTCAGTGATAAATTACATCACCTCATGAACACTCGTGTCCTTGTACCCATGTTGGACAACAGTCAACAAAGGATTGATTAATCTGCACTTATATCTTGAGGACAAAACCAATCTGTGCACAGTGGATGCACTGATGAAATATGTGAGGAGGGGATTTATGATCAGTGCTAATCCATGGGGGTTAGGATTCCATGATTGTAATGAGAATGTAAAGGACTATGAGGCAGGCGGATATTGTCCTCACAAGTTGAGGAGCACGGTGTAGGGAATGATTCCTGGCTGGGCTTGCAGAGACTGTTTTACCTATAGTTATGTTTGCACCTTAGCTTACATAATCAAGAACCTTTTCACCAGTATCAGTATGAGCCAGAGTGCTCAGCAAGTTTCTATCATATTTCCTCTTCTCTGAGCCTTGAGCCTGGTCCAGAAATCCTTTAGGGTCGAATAACAGCTAGGTTCTGCAAGACCCAACACATTGTTCAGAATGACCATCTGAATTGTTGTACCCACAATGGTAGATGAAGAGGTACTCCGCTGGAACTTTGAACTGATGCAGACTTTGGGAACGATGACCATATCATGCGAAGACATGGAAATCATGGTCTGGTGTCTGGGAGGACATGACTGTAATGAAGGCGACAAAGATCCGACAATGTCATTGATGTTTGTGTCAGCTTAAAGACAGTGATGTAGCGAAGTAGGCAACAGAGAGGTTCTTGGTAATACAGAATGTCTCATACACTGAGTGTTTCCAACAGCAATGAGAAGCCAAGATGGTGCATACTCTGAGATCATTATTGCAGTTTCAATGAAAGATAGTGGAATAATAAATAAATGCACCCATTCCAAAAAAGTCCAGCACGTCCATCCAGCCCTCAACTGTGGCTTCCTGTGCATACAACCAAAAGGTTGGGAAGTTGAAAAAAAAGTGAGCAGAAACTATGATCACAGGAAGACTTGGGGGTCAATATCCCTTGACTTGTAGCACAGGGTTTGACAACACATAGCTCTGGTAACTGGTACGAGTGAAGCGCAAGGAGAAGAAGACGGCATGCAGGTAGAACAATAAGTCATGCAACTGTGAAACTGAGCATGAGTTTCAGGTGTGACATTCAGAAAGATGTGAAACATACCGAGTCGATGAGGTGCTGTTGTTGGGCATCATGACACTTGTGTGCGTCATCTAATATGTCTTGCTGTGTAGATATAGTCATTGTCATATCCCGTATTCCGGACCAACATCTGACGATGTTCCCACGCCTCATCCGGACCTCCGGACCTCCTGTCCACATCTCCAGACCCAATCCTCTATCCGTCCAGATCCCTGTACTCCTGCATCTGATATCCACATCTCCGGATCTCCGGATCTGACCTATGCTTCATATCCGAATCCAAACCTTAAATCAGCGCTCATCCCCTTATGGTAATTACCTGTCTCCGGACTTCCGAACATCCGGATCCGACCCGTGTCTATCTTCCGTGCCTTTTCCCTTTGTAGGTTCCTTCTCCAGTTAGACTATATCATTTTCCGTACCTCATTTCATTTCCGCCCTTTATTTTCCTCTGATCTAATCTCCGGGTTCATTTACTATTTTCCGATAGACTAGCGTTTGACTTTTCTATACGCTCCGTCCACAGCTTTGTATAGCTTCGGACTTTGCATCTCAGTTCTCTGATAAGTCCTCAGTAGTATATAAACCCCTGTAGATACTCCTGTATTTCCTTAGTCTGATTATTACACATATTAGTCCTCGCACTAGTCTTTGCACTAAGTCCTCGTACCAAGTTCTAGTCCTCCAACTTAGTCAAATATCCGTCTCAGGCCTAGGGAGGAATTCCCTAGGCCGAAGCTCTGCTCCTCCACTCCTCCGAGTTCCGGAAGTTCCTCCGGAACTTTCCCGCGGTCCTCCGGACCTATTCCACTCCTCCGCTCCTCCACTCCTCACTCCTCCCTCCTCCATTCCTCCATTCCTCCAATCCTTCACTCCTCCACTCCTCCAATCCTTTGCTCATCCGATCCTCCATTCCTCCGAGTCTCCGGAAGTTCCTCTGGAACTTTCCCGCGATCCTCCGGACCTATTCTGCTTCGGACTTTGTCCTTGCAGCCTTTCCTCTGTTTGCTTCTACTCGGGACTTGTCCTGAGTAGCCATTACACATCTCCGTATCAGGACGAAACCCCATAGTAATTTCTGGAAGTTCCTCCGGAACTTTCCCGCACTCCTCCGGAAGTTACTCGCACTCGTCCGGAAAGTCCTTCCGAACTTTTCCGTGCTCGTCCGGAAGTCCTTCGGACTTCCTTGGACTTTCTCCGGACACCATTCTGAAATTAAGGGCACATACTCGGGTAAGGGGCGCAGCGCATGAGCTGAAGCCAAGTCCCTTTTGAATCAGTCCTACCCTTTGTGCATGGTTTTAACAGTCATTATGAGATCTAGACAATGAAAAAAGACTCCAGGGCGAGTCAACATCACAAAATAATTGCAGGGGTAAGTAAGGACAAGTTAAAAAAAAGTGTACACCTAGGTCAGAGACAAAGACAAGGCAAGGATATACATAGGAGAGAGTCAAGTCCGAACCAAAATGGACCGCAGGAACAAATTTCCTGAGATGAAAAAAGAGTACCCACGACCGACTCCTACTTTGATGTGTGTGCCTTCCATGTGGCTTTTAACCATGAAAACAAGTCTCAGATGCAAAATGAAAGATTGCAAGTGTGGTTCACAACATTCAAATGTTCATATTGACAGAATCATGAGTCTGTACTGTATCTGTTGTCCAAGGAGAAGTCATCCAGTACGCATACAGTTACTCTGTTAAGATCGTGCTCAAGGGTTTAATCCAAAGGGCTTGGCTTCAGCTCGTGCGCTGCGCCCCTTACCCGAGTACGTGCCCCTAACTTCCGAAGGCTAATGGACAATGTCTGAAGGGTGTCGGGCGATGTCCGGAAGTGTCGGACAATGTCCAGAGTCTGATGTCTGATGCATGGAAATTCCGGCGGACGTTCGGGAACAGGTGATAAGACTAATCCGGACGATGTCCGAACTAGAAAGGAAACAGCGGAGGACTACCAAAGGTAGAGGCAGAGGTGATAAGTCTATCGGGGTCAACCCTAAGACTAGCGGAGGTCGACGAGAGAATAACTCAAGTTGGATGGAGGAGAGAATGAGCAGAGTCTAAGATAATATTCAAACTAAAGATGTACATAGATTCTACAGGGTTTATATACTACGGAGGACTTAACGGAGGACAAGCCAGCACTGTCCGAAGCTATGTGAGGCTGTGGACGGAGGGTATAGAAAAGTCAAACGCTAGTCTATCGGAAAATAGTAAATGAACCCGGAGATGAGAACAGAGGAAAATAAAGGCGGAAATGAAATGAGGTACGGAAAATGATATAGTCTAACTGGAGTAGGAACGTACAAAGGGATAAGGCACGGAAGTTAGACGCGGGTCGGATCCGGACATAGATAGAAGTTGGCCAGATCCGGACATCCGGAAATGATGTGTATGATATGTCCGGGTCCGGAACACGGGATATGACATACTCCCTCCTTTCATTTGTAAATGCAACATAGACCAAATCTTGTGCCAATGCAAGCAACTCGGTGTAAACCACTGAGATCACAGGATCATTGTGAATGAGATGAGTGATACCTAGAATGATATAAGCAAAAACAATGACCTCACGAGCTAACACACATACAGTTAAATTCGACTGGTTGATCATACAGAGTAGCCATAGCTACAACAGAAGGAGACTCAGTATATACTGTATTGCGGTCGCCTGATTCAAGAGCAGCATTCATTTGGACACCTGAGGCAATGTAGACTCAATCACCACCATGCAACTATTGTTCTATGAGGAGTCTATGAGATATTTGAATGAAATTCAAGGAGACAAACTGAAAATGAAGGCACATTGGTCGTCTGAAGTTTTGAGGAGCTCAAAGACAGTGAACTGCATGATGATGAAAAAGGATGGAAGTGCTAGATTTGTTAGGAGCGTGATAGCAATAGAAATGAGTTTAGTCACAACTTGTGCTCATAAGCCTCCATGGCTGCCTCTAGAACATCCCATTAGCTCATTGTCCCAGTCCCCTATGAAAAGCAAAAGCTCTTGCACCACTGTCAAATCAGAATGCACTGTGTCAGAAATTTCCTAATCGGGTTTCATCATCTTGTAACGTGTTGCAATGATCCAATGACAAGTCGAGGTCCCAATAGGTTGCAATAAAAGAGTGTGATGTTACAATTATGTTACATTTCACATTACAATATTGAGTTTATGTCACAATGGTAATTCCAATGAGGTTTCAACCGAGTTTGCAATATTGACCATTGGCCGCAACTGCCCAAGTTGATTTTTTGATACCTTGAGATCTAGATTCAAAGGCTTATCTAAATATTTTAACTGGGTTTCAACGACGTTGGAATACACACAGGCAGGTTTCATTCTAATTGAAACATGATTAAAAGCAAGTAAATTCAATTGCAAACCAGCACTGTGATCCTTTGAATCAACAAAACATATCAAATAATACGAACACGTAAAGTAGCAGTCTGTAGGTAGCGGTTCTACTTCTTCCGAGTGCGCTTTGGTCGGCCTGCAGCCTGCTCACTTGCCGGTCCACTAGATACAGGTGCCAGCATCCCCGCCTTCCTTCCTCGGCCCCGACGACCAGAAGATGGGGCGCTCACTACCACCGGTACATCATCAGGTACTCCAGGAACCTCTAAATCAACAGCCATTGCTGAAGGTCCAGAGTCTTCAGAGGCCGCAGTGGCAGCAGCCACTCCTGCAGGCTCAGATGCCACAGGTGGTCCAGGGGCTGGAATAGCCGGCAAGGGGGTTGCAGGATTGGGAGCGGTGGTAGCATTTGCAGGGGCAAGCACCACGATGGCTGGTGCTGAAGGGACAATGGCCGGTGCTGAAGGAGCGATTATGGGTGTAGTAGGCGTGACCGGTCCAGGAATGTCATTGACAGGGTTGTTGTCGGTAGTTGGAGGTCCAGGAAGGTCGTTGAATTCCTTATGCCCTGCATTTGCAATGGCCAAACGCATCAGATCAGAGGTAAAATCTTCACCTTCAGCGTTGGATGTTGCGATGTTGGAAGTTGAGGATGATTGCCAGACGTAGGCATCAATCTTTTTGCGGATAGTGCAAATATGAGGCTGGTCCCAAAGGGTTACCCACAGCTGCTTGTAGGCCGTAAACATGGCAGCATATGGTAGCCGAGGCTTCGCGCCAACTCCAGCTTTCGTGAATGAAGTGTCAGAAGAAAGGATGAAGATCAACTAGAGAATAGTAGTTAGATGCTGATCCAGAGGATCAAAGATAGCAGAAATAGAACTCACTGCGACCCAACCCCATGCAAGAAGGCCAGGAGTGCTGGACATTGTGCCCCATTTTCGAGCATTGCACTTAGCGCGTGGCCAGCCAGAAATGTCTAGCGAATTCTTTCCCAACATCACGATCCTAATTGCCTATGTAATAGATCTGTTAGCACAATTTAAAGAACGCAGTGAAGTTTAAAAATTACCTTCGTGAGTGGTTCCCAGTTACCAAACACTGTGGACATAGTGGGGTCCATCTCTGAATTTGTGAAAAGGATGGGCAGAAACTTTGATGGTGAGGAGCAGCCACCAGCAGTACCTGGTCCTCCAAGCATCTTCTGGATCTCGGGAATGGTATCCCGCTGCATGAAGCTCAGGTCAAAGTAGGACACATTGAGACTGAAGATGCGCCCTGCCATCAAGCACATTTTGCCGATCTCGCTGGAGCGTCCACCTTGGAGATGGTGCTCTAGCTGCAACATTTATTAAATCAGATATTAGTTAGTATTGAATGGGATGACGAAGAATATAAACCAACGTACCAATGATTGAAAATGAGAAGTCGGTACGAAACGGTGGAGATGATCCGGTAGAAGCAAATACACCTCTGTCACAAGGCAAAGTTCTTCGGCACCCTTGGTTGTGTAACGACTAGGGGATATGATGACGGGCGGAGGGTTTGGCACTGGCAATCTTAGAATGCGGTGCTCAGGTGGGAACATCTCAGCAATAACACCATATTTGCGAGCGAAGGTCGAGAGCTCGATGTCGAAGGCCTTCAGCTCATCAGGAACTTGCACACTTGAACATCTACGTTGATTGGACACCAAGACTTTGTTCTTCTCACCCAGCGTCCGATTATTGTTCTTGAGGGACTGGTTTTCAAGTTGTAGGCGCCGAATAATCTTGAGATGCACGAAGTTAGAGCTACTAATAAATCATAGCGAGTGAAGGAAGGCATCATTACCTCCATGTCTCCACCCTGCAAAGAGGCCGATGACTGAGTGGTGGCTGATGTGGTCGCTGCCACAAAAGACGATGGTACATCCGATTCAGATCCATCATCGTACTCTAACTCGGATTCCGAGTCATGTCGGTGCACAATGGGATGCTGAGGCATCACAACAAGTCAAGTAAAACACGGTGTGAAGAATATCAATGGGCTCACTACAATTTATAGTCAATCTTGGCTGTGCGACTTGGACCGAACACGAGGAAAGAAAACACGAAGGGAATTACAATGTGAATGATGGCCTTGACATTAAATTGAATCAGCATGCGGGTGATGTCAATATGACACGAGGGAACTTACCTGTGTGCTGCTCTCGACGTAATAAAAAAGATCGGACAGCGGCAGCCAGGCGTCCAATTTAAACAATGAACCTGTTACAATATAAAGCAGTCTATTGATATTAATGAGAGGCAATTCAGACTCACCTGCACTTGCTTGACATCCGTTGAATTGTGCTTGAGTTGTGGTCCCAATTGCCTTCAGACTGAGATTCAGAAGTTGCAACTTGGTTACAAGAGTAAACTCAACCAAACGACTTAGTGAGAAATGCAATCAAATGCTGACGTAATCACATTGACAATCCATTGAAACACACCTGAACATCAGTTTCAGATTCAGAACGTTAGTGGTATTTAGATTAGCATAGGGACAGTGCATAATTCAGAATACATGAAATTAAAATACCCCTGCAACTAATAGTATTCCCGGGGATCACACCACCAACAGTAAGTAATATCATTGAGGAGGTACTAGGAAGAGATTCATGGTAGGAGGAGGGGTTGTCTTGGAAGATGAGGGAAGAATATAAGTTGGGTAAGGTCCTTGACCTACGAAATCCTTCTTGACCATGTCCTCGCTCCAGATACTGACACATCTTGCGCTCTATCTGGTTAATTTCGCGCAATTGGAACATGTCCTGCGCCGCAAGACTGCTGGAGGAGGTGGGAAGGGATTCGTGGTAGGAGGAGGGGTTGTCCTTGAAGATGAGGGAAGAATGTAAGTTGGGTATTAAGGTCTGAATACTTGACCTACAAAATCCTTCTTGACCATGTCCTCGCTCCAGATACTGATACATCTCGTGCTCCATCTGGTTAATTTCGCGCAATTGGAACATGTCCTGTGCCGCACTACTGGAGGAGGTGGGAAGGGATTCGTGGTAATAGGAGGAGGAGTTGTCTAATTGATGGGGGTTGATGTAGAGAACATTGAGCGTGAGATTGACACCAGTAGGAATTTGTGCGTGAATCTTCGCAGCTTTTGCATGCAGCGCTGCAGGGTTGTAGTGACATCTGAGTCCGCCTGCCAACCCAATGTGGTACCCCACAGAGAGGACTGCAGAGACAAAGCCTGTTCCACAGTTGTGGGTGTCATGATTCCGCAACCTTTCCCAAGGACATAGTCAGAGAAAATTTCACAGTAAAAGTAAGCACTCACAAGAACGAACGCAGCAGCATGAAGACCATCCCATAGGCCAAGGGCCATGATGGCGCGCCGGTGGACACACCTGAGGAAAGATCCAGCTTTCTTGTGCTTCACAGCATGATGGTTATGGTGGTGTAATCCAGCTTCGTGGTGGTGATGGTGAGATTCAGCTTCATGGTGGTGATGTCGCCAAAATTTTCCTTCTTAGAGGAACTGGCGGGGATGTTTGGTGTAACGGGTGGCGCGAGCAAGGGACTAGTAGGAGGCATAAGCATGATCATGCTCTGTATGAGCATGCGGATAAGGCCGATTCAGACAGCTGCAACTTTCCTGCCCTTATGTGGCATCTTTGGCACCTGTGGGACGATGCAATCTGCCCCATCTTGAGGCTAAAGACAGGTCAGTAACTGGCAAAGGACGGCAGATGTGTTACTCACATCGGATCGAAGCTCTACTGCGCCCCATGACGTGGGATGCTGGGAGAGTCCGGTTTGTGGAGCAAAGAAGGAGTTGTGAGTATCCTCAATGCCTGGGGGTAGGGGGTAGGAAGGATATGAAGTTCTCCAGAAACAGGACCAGGGTTGTTGGTGATTTTGCCCTTGAATGTGTCATGATCACCTATCTCGATGAGAGGAAGGTCAAGACTTGGTTGACGCACCTTGTTTCACAGGTCTGGGTGTGTATTTCTTGCTCCACTGCTCCTCATACTTGACTTCTTCGATATTGAAGAGTTCCGCGGTAAGGGCCAACAGTGGCGATTCTCAATGCTCGGTTTGAGCGTGCAACTAAAGATCTGGTAATGTTCATCAGGTCCTTGACTGAATCTTGAGCAGATGTTGGGTATTACCTGACATGAGGCGGTCCAGGGCCATTGCGACACAGCATGACCCTCTGAATCTGAATCAATGAGCTAGTAACAGGTGCTGTGCATCATACTAAGATAGAAGCAGACTGTAATAGTAGTAAGAAATGAATGAAATGGTCCTAATAATGAGGACCGCTATCGCTAATAGTCGAAGGCAGATGCAGGGAAATAAGGAGGTCGGAAGTAATAAGAGTCACTGGCTGTGGATGTCCTGCATTCGAAGGAACATATCTGTATCAATAGTGTCAACAATCAAAAACTTGTCAGGTCTGCTGACATCCTCTACTATCATACAACCCCAAACAATTGAGTGAACTGAGAAAAACTCTGCAGAAGCCCTAGGCTTTCTCTTAACGCGCCAAAACTGAAAGTCTTTGTCCTTTCGTGGACGAATGCCGACCGGTCGATCGTACGGGAGAACAAGCGTGGCAGGATATTGAACATCCCCTACTGTGCATGTGAAAATCAACATTAGTTTGCCAAAGATGATGCCAGTGTCGGTCTGCAAGATGACGCAATCGTATCGCGGTGAGCCATGAAACATCGGAGTGCATCGAAGGTAGTCCGTGGACACTCGCCAGTCGACAAGTGACTCAAAATTGACTTTAAGGAATTGATATTCCACGATCTAATTCAAAAGGTCTCAGAGATTATGTTATTTCGGAGCATTGAACATCATCAACTCACCATGTCGCTCGCAACGAGTTGAATCCGTCGTCTACCTGGAAACGGTATGCTGTTGGCAGCAAACGCACAGTTCAGAAAGTCGTTTAGCTTGATTCAAAATCTTTCAAACGCTGGATTACCCAGACTGCCTGCCTCGATGAGTGTGAATGACATTGCCGCCTGCTTTGAACCGAGACTAAAATGTTGTGCGTCGGTGGGTTCCGTCGAGTCGATGTTGGTGTCGTCTGGGTTGTCGGTCTCCTGGAGTGCAGTATCGGGTTGGTCTTCTAAGTCGTCGGATATGCTGAGATTCTGAGAGTCAAGGTGATCTAACTTGTTGCAAATGTATTCCGCAATCAAGCTGTCATGGTTGTATCGGAGGATCTTAAAAAAATTCATTGTTAGTCATATATATACGAACTCAGATTCAGAAGTCATTTACCTGTTCAGCGAAGTTCTTGAAATTTGTGCGATCTTGATAGGCGTCTTTCAATGGGCCGTGCATTTTCTCGTTCGGCTTGGTGCTGTAGTTTCGAGAAACACCTTTCGCCTCAATGTCGTCAAAGAGATGGGCAGAAAGGTGCTTCTTGGGAAAATTCCAGGACTTCTCGGACATCTCTGCTGTATCCTCGATGTATTTCTGACCAAATCATTGGATTCAATGCAATAAATTAGAATTAAACTAAAAATATGTACATCCATCAATCCAGTGAGCTTTGACAATGCTTCCCGGCCATTATTGATGGTATCTTCAGTATGAACCTCTAATGAAGCATACATATTGAACTCCACATAGCTTCGGATACAGCAGGAGCAGGAGATATGCCTCTGGATCCGTATCGCGGTCGAATACAGTATGCGCTGCAAATACAATAAGCTAAAACAATGTGAATAATAAATTAAAGTGGATGATCTAGGCTCGCCTTGGAGATGTCTTCATATTTCGTTCCGTCGGAAAAGGATACTGATATAACCTGATCGAAGTGATTCAGGTTTCGCCAACGCGGAATTGATTGAAAGCTGACAATATAAATGAGAACCTACATAAGTACAGCGGAAAAATGACTCACAAGCTGTCGATCTGGACAGCAGCCTGTCGACCCAAACGTTCAACCCATTTCTGCAGTTCAGGCCACTTGTGATCACTGAACAATCCCTCGTTGTTGAAGTGGAGTTTGTCGTGTGATAGAGCCCTGTGAACGTTGGTGTGCTCCAGAACGCCGAATGAACTCTGAAAACAAAACAGTAATAATAAACTAAGTAAGATAAAGATAAGGATAAGAACAAGACTCACGTTGACATCACGGAGGCTCTGGGAACTCAAAATTTGCTCTCTTGCGTCCAATGTAGTACATTCTCGTGCTTGAGCAAGCAATGCCTTAGTTTCTGTGCATGTGCAGAGAGGAAATACCTTGAGAGTGTTTGAAAGCTCGTCACGAGGCACTAGACAGACAGGACAAGGAAATTTGCCCATTAAACCACGAATCAATGCCATTACAGCCCTACAACAGTGAACACATTCAAATGTCAGAGATATCTAATAGTTACAGGAGCTAGAATACACGTACTGTTCTTCATAGTCTGCAGATAGTATTAGTACAATTGGATAGAAGACGCGAATAACATTGTCCCAGCATTTGATGGCGGAACCTAACCTCGATAGCGGTGCCAGACAGTCGAGAATCTTCAGAAACAAGGTGTGCCACACCGCATTCTTGAAGTTGACAAAAGCAGGCTTTCCCAAATGCTGCTTGTCTTCCTTTACCTGTCCTGAGTGTTAATAATGAAATCATCAGTAGTTTTAAGGAAGAGTAGAGCAAACGATAGGCAGCCAGCCAACAACGCGTCCTCCACCCAAGCCTTCTCCGTTGCGAATCCCAATAGGAAGATTTGGCGCAGCGAGCAACTACAGGGTAGCCTTTCGCACGACCGAATGACGACAATTTTGCTTTGTTGGCATACAAAATGAACGCAAGAGGTTTTGCGTCTGATGGGATTTTCGACTATGATGATATTCAGTCAATGGTATACACTACAATGCAGATACTTAACATGATACTAATATAAAAATGACCTACCTGATACTCCCAGAACGCATTAGCGGTCCATGGTTCATGAATGAACCGAACGAAGTTCTCGCCATTGAACTTTGACAGCCTTTGCGCATTGAAGACGAAGTTCGGACCTACTTGCGGATCTTGAAGTAAATCGGTGACCCAGTCCCACAGTGAACGATGAAATAGTGGGAATGTTTGATCAACGCCTCGAAAGGGCACAATAACTTCCTCCTTTGTAAACTATTACATGACAGAAGCAAAATAAGCATAGTATATACAAAGTTAGTGAATAGTACACACAGGTGTCATCTTGAATGACGCTGCGTCCCACGTGTCTCTCACATCTTTGCGATTCTTGAGGGTAAAGAGCTCAATCCTGCTGCGATGAATGAGGCGAATGAGTCGGTCCAGCTGCTCATGAGAGAGTCCAGCATCATGAGCGAGTTCTGCAACCTCGAAGTCCATACGAGTGCGAAACGGCTGCCAGGGAATAGGATCTGCTTCTGGAACTGCTGGTGGGGCACCGGGACCACGTCCATAGTCCTCGAAGCAGTACACTTTGGTGGGGATACCACTACTGGGGTGGTATTCCACTTTGATATTGTCAATGTTGTGCTGGGGTGCAGGCGATGTTGATCCAGATGGTGGCGGATCACCTGTATAGACATAAGTTGAAAACATGATGATACAAAGAAATGACGAAAACATACCATCAGAATCGGTCTGTCCCACATCGGCATCATGTTGGTAGTCTATCTGGTTATCAAAATCGAAATCATCACCCTCCGAGCGATTGTTGACAGCTTCCGTCAATGCACGACAGGTCAGTGTTGGCGATCAAGGACAAACGAAAGTGACGACTTACGAGATGTTGAGCCACTGATGGATGGACGGACACCAGCGAACACGCTACCCTGATGCGCCTGTTCTCGCTCTACAATTAATTAACATTAGTGTAGAATCAGAATGATGCTAGTGATATGTTAGACGTACCTTGATGAATGACCCTAGCAAGCTCCAAATCCTCTCCCCTTTGTTCAGAGCGCCTCTGGCAAGCCTTTTCGTGTGTTCGGAATCCTTGGCAATGAAAGGATCGGCCACAATAATCACAGCATCGTTGCGAATCAGCAGGCATCTAATAATATGATATTGAAACTGGGACACATCAGCATCAAATTCAGATCAGAGACAGTGATGAGACTTACATGAATTGTTAGTGAAGATGGGTGTAAGATCACCTCTGAAGACAGCAGATGGTGTGGCACTTTGATGGAGAAGCGCTGGAGGGTGAAGTCGGGTATACAAAGCTTGCAGAATCTAAAATATGTAAGTGAATTAGCAGACTAAGAACATTTAAAAGGCGCAGATCTGCGAATGAAATTATACAAATCAGAACTGTAACAAGGAGAACAGAAGATACTAACGAGGGCTGAAGTTGTTGGTGAAGGGGTGTTGAGAGGATGGTGCGGTATCTGAATAAACAGCTGGCTACAGTGTTGCAATTGACGTACCAAGGGTCTAGGTTCGGCATCAATATTACAAATCAGTTACAATGATGCAACTCTGGTATAAATATTCCTAATGGGTTTTAAGAATAGAACTTATGTTGCAATATCGTGACTCGGTATCAATACGGTTGAAACCGAGTCTCACAGGCACGCTGTTGCAACCGACTTACGAAATTTCCGACATGCTGCAAATGCTATGTAAAGTGGCGTAAGCGCAGCCTCGTCATGGATGTCAAGTTTAAGAATACAATGGCGAGAATTGAGGATGAGAGTGCGCAGGGAGGGAAGAGTCTCAAGGAACAGGATGAAACCCAGTGGAACTCCGGGACGGTCTTTCTGGACGGGGATCTTGATGTTGAGAGCTGTAAGCGGGGAAATGGAGAGGAAGATGTAAAAGCACGGTAAACCCAAATGGTATGATCATATGTGAGAGTGCAGAGAGTTGAGGCTACTGAAAGAAAGATAAAACGACATCTTCATTGATACGAACAGACTAAGATTGAACAAGATAATGAGAGATACACAGACAAAGCAGGGTCCTGGGATGCCCGGAGGGCCGTTGTATTATAATACTGCTGGCAAATTGAGGCCTTCCAATCCATTTTAAGGCATGCCAACCAAAATTAGAAATTTCTGACATGCCAGCCACATCACAAAGTGAACCCAATGCAGCAGGTGACCATTTTTGTGGGGCAATGCTGGACTCCCTTCAATAGTTTATCTATAAAGTATCATATTTGTGAGATATACATGACTTCATTGATATTAAAGGTTTCTTGCAATTGCTTGTCATTCAGCATCATTATGCTGATGTTTAGATAATACTATGTATTTGGATATAATATGTCAATATTTCATTTCATTTTGCCAGAAATATCTATTAAAATCATCTCATGGCCAACTTCCTGATGTATTTCATCTAAAACCAACTTAACCAAAAAAATTACTATTGTGCAATAATGTGTAGTGAGTTGTGACCAACTGCAGTATTGCTGTTTTCCTACAATGCTTTCTATTGGCACAGATAACTTCCAACATAAACCTGACCCAGTATGCTAGCAGTCATCAGTAAAATATTAACTTACTTAATCATGACTTTTTACTTCTTTTCAAAAATGAGTAGCCTTTTTTCAATTATTTTTCTTAATTCACTGCCTGGTCCCAACTTGAGTATCAGGAATAGTTTATTATTATTATTTCATACTGTTGCAATGGTAGAAGTTGACAATTTGTAAAGATTACCACTTCAGGAGAGGATTTGAAAATGAAAATAATCAGCACTCTGTCACTTACTGGTAACAAATTTCTGTTTTTATGTTTTCAAACATGTCTCTTAGGTTTATAAAACATATTGGAACACATGAGTTTGGATCAAGCAGTGAATTAAGAAAAACAATTGAAAAAAAAGGCTGAAAAGATGTGAAAAGTCCAAAAATGTCTGATTAAGTCAGCTGAAGTTTTATGATGGGCCAGGAGATGATTCGAATGTCCCTTGCCAATTTTCAAATCTTCACAGTTGGGATCGATTGCAGTACTAATTTTTTTCGTGTTCGGACAGCTGCATGTCATCAAGACTATAGTATTGTTACATAGGGTATACTTCCAATTGGTATAGGTACTACCGTACTTGTGTCTATTCCAAAATAAATGAGGAATAAATGCACGATGTCATGTGAAGTCTATGATAATGACACCGAACACAAGGCAGTTCAAGAGCGATCGCTCGACATTGAATAAATAATCAATATTGAGAACAGACCCATCGAATGGGGAAAAAGATAGACGCGATTGCATTTTCGTTAAAGGACAGGAGCATCCATCGCTTTCTCAGTCAGAAGAGGGAGACGGTGGTGCAGAGAACAGGTACACGGAAGGGTCGAATGCATCGTTGGATGGTGTGGGAGAGGATGGTTCTGAGAATAAACCGGATGAATCATCATCATCGTCATCGTTTACATCCTCAGACGGGGGAAGAGACGATGGCGGCAAATGAGGTTGGAGGGGAGCAGCGGTCTGCTTGAAAATTGACAATGAGAAATCACTCGCGACGATTGGTATAGCATGGCCTGACGACGGCTGCGCGGGTTGTGGTGTAGGTGCAGATGGGAGGGGAGTAGAAGAAGTCTGGTTCGCGGTACCCTGGAAGGCCTGCAACGGGGGTGCGACAGCCGGCTGCTGCACAGTTGTCGGTTTGAATGAGGTTTGAATGTTCTCGGGGAGAGATGAAAATTTCTGCGAGAACGCAGGCCAGGTTGGGACATGCTGGATCATTGACCTTGCGTCAGTTCGTGTGGCCTGCAGATTGAATTTTTGACTCACCGAGCTCGATGCAGGTCCTCGTGCTTTCAAGGTGAATTGTTGATGAGACATCGCGAAGGGGGCCGTAGCGCCAAACGTGCCATTCGCAGCGGCTTGGATAGCATGCGGTGGAGCAACATGCGAGGGCAGGGATTGTTGGTTCGCGGAGCCCGATGCAGGTCCTTGAACTTTGAAGGCGAATTGTTGCTGAGACATCGCGACGGAGGACGCAGCGCTAGATGTGTTATTCCCAGCTACCTGAACAACATGCGGTGGGGCCACAGACGGGGGCAAGGATGGTTGGGTCGCCGAGCTCGATGCAGGGCCTGAGGAAGATGCGAACGTGATGGGACCAAGCGCTTGAGAGTTTGCTTGAGCCAGAGCCTTCTCCATATTTCTGGTGCACTGTTGAGAGCGTTGGTGCCTTTTCAATGGATCCCGGCGCTTGAAACTATAAGAATCAACAGCTCAGCCCACGGTCACATTTGAAATAAGAGGAGTACTACTCACACGGCACCACACGCTTCGCATATATACTCATTTAATCCGCCATGTGAGACCGTCTCCGTTATATGATGATGAACGCTGGCGGCCAGCATCGGACGAGATTTTTTGCATGCGTCCTTAAGACATCTCCACCTCTCTTTCCCATCTGTACCCGGCGGCACGCGTTCCTGATGAAACAGCCGTCAGTCGGATGGCGAAGACCAAATAAATAAAATTGACTCACAAAATCTGGATTGTCCTGAGGACGATGACGTTGTTCTTTCGTGCCTTCGTTCATGTCATCCGCCTTCCTCTTCAAACTCCCCGTAGAACCTCCCTCCACTGGGCCTACAGATGGTACTTGCGGCATTGGTGCAGCATCCGCCATCACTTGCACCTGGTGGTGAGGCGGAACCTGCGCTGCAGGAGCAGGAGCAGGGGGGGCTTGCATTGGGGCACCAGGATAAGGTGCTGCACCAGGCGCTGCACCATGAACTTGAGGTCCGGGGTAGCCACCATAATAATTTGGTGCGGGTGCGTGGTAGCCGTACCCTGGCCACTGATGCATGGGACCTTGAGGGTTGTAGGGGATGGGAGGCGGAGGAGCATATCCGGCGTTCCACGTTGGAGGCAGACTTGGAAGTCCTCTCCCGGCGAGCCCCGCAGTCTCTTTGGCGATTTCGTTCAGTGCATAAAGAGACGGCCCAGGGACATTCTGGTTTTGCAGGACAGGCGCATTCGAAGGGTACGTCGGTGGATAGGAGGGCTGGGGCTGGGGCTGGGGCTGAGGTGGATTGAATACGAGTTGAGGCTGCTGCAATGGGAAAGGCGGTTGGCCTCCTTGAAGGCTGGACCTGCGGCTGTTGAGTCGACGCGTTGAAAGTGCCATTGTGGCCGGAAGGATGCATGTCCCGTAGAAGATGAAGAGTTGTTCATGTTGATGGAGGGAGAGTGTTTCAGTGGCGGTAGGTCCTAGCGCGTAATAGCAGAGAAGCAAAGTGGATGAGAGTAAGTATACAAGTTAGATAGTGAAGTGCGGTATGCGGAAGAGAGTAGTGATGAAGAGAGAAGAAACACAAGTACTCAGTATTTAGACTGTTGAATTTCCGCTTTACACATTTAAAGCAACTTAGACGTACCTTCCTCTTTCATTTTGTGGATCACAACGTGTCGCCCAAGCAAAGCGACGTATACAAAGGGAGTCCTTCCACAGACCGTATATTTTTCCAACGGACAATAGCACAACGCGCAGTGTACCGGATATTTCGCTGCACGACTTCGGAAAACTTAATTGATTGGATTGTCGTCCTCCGAAGTTCCAAATAGTTTAGGGAGATATATGCAGCAACTCATTTTCTTCTCAAGGACATTGAACGCGACGCGGTGCACTAGAATTTCAGATTCGATTTCGTCTTTAGCTGCGCCTGTTCATGGAATTTTTTCGTGTACAAGGACTGGTCGTTTTCCTCAGATGCTGCCGACAGCTATTGACATGGGACATTGCGTGCTCGATAATTTGATTGAAAAAATCTATCAACACGAACAGATCAGACAGGAGTCGCATGGTTAACGATACGAATAAGAGATAGTCACGTCCAACGATGTGGCACGTGAACGAGCACGTGTCTCTGATTGCCAATCCACAACAGTCTGCGCGGAGATCGAATCTACATCCAACACCTTACTTCGGTATTACCGAACTGTGCATTTAAGAAGTGGATGTGACTCACTGCCACTAGATCATATCACATCGTCACATCGAGATTAGTTTACGAGTCTTGCAGTTCACAGAAGGGTTTCGCCTGTGTGACGAATAGATAATGAGCGTCATTGATAATCCACATCGTAGGTAGTCCCTGTGGATGCTCGAAAGTGCATGTGCGGTCGTGCATCCCCATTCAAGAATATTGGACAACCGCGCAAACAACAAACGTGGCAACAGATGGACGACTTACCCAAAGCAGACCGGACCAATGAGCACCCCACCGTCACAGTCTGGCGTACACTCTCAGCATCTGCAAGCGTGGGATTGACCTCCTGCGTGCGATAGATCAGATCAGATCAAGTCAATGGAGCAAAGATGTAGGTCAGGACACGTACCATCAAGTCGAACGCGACGAGCAACCCAGTCTGGTGAATCGCCTCGCAGATGTAGTGTCCTTCACGGAAGGTGAGCCCACCGCGCACCTGCAGCATTTCGGTTAGTTCTGCTCATTAAGACATTTAATTTGACTTGAAATTAATTTGTTTAGGAATACAATATCTACCCGCCGTGGGCTTGGACATTCCTGGCACGGATCAAAACACCCGGGGCATGCGCACTACAAAGCGTCTGCACAAGCCAATTTCATAGGTGGCGTATTTTCCAAGCGCCCCTTCAGGGCCAAGATGTAGGGAGCATTTTCGTGCACATTCTCGCATCTTCAATAAGCAAAAGTATTTCTTTTCATTCTCAGCACGCACTAAGTCACCAAAGCGCTCAGAAGGCACGGCTGACTCAAAAAGTACGTGCCAGGATACTAAGATACTCACCGGTGTCCCCGTGCTAGGCGCAACGCTTGGGTCGAGCGCGTCAACATCAAAGCTCAGGTGAATAGGACGGTCTCTTTGTGGGTTCACATGGTCGAGAGCCATTTCGACCACCTTGCCAATGCCATAGCTAGGTGAAGTACAATCAGCGTAAGCGCCCTACTCTCCACCAGATCCCAAACTTACCGATCAACCTCATGCATGCTAAACGCCTTGATGCTGTGTTTCTTCAAGATCTCCTTTTCGCCCCTGTCCACGTCCCGTAATCCGATGTAGACGAGACGCTCAGCAGGGAGGTGAGAGACCCAGTCGAACTTTGCAAGGACTGAGTCTGGGGACGGAGCAGGGGGGTTGAGCTTGAGGAGAAAGGAGAGGGGCATGCCGTGGATGTTTCCGCTGTCGGTAGAGTGGATGGTATTGATATCCGCGTGAGCATCTATCCAGATGACACAAGCTTGGTCATATGCTCTGTGGGTAGAATGTCACAACAATGGCAGCAACTCATGTAAACGGGCTCACCTTAGGGTTCCGGAGATAGTGCCCATAGCTAGGGAATGGTCTCCGCCGAGGGTGACGGGGAGGTGTCCCATCTCTGCATGAGCCTGCACGGCAGATGCAACACTCTCGCAGACCTGTGCCACGAGCAGAGGGCTTCTCAATCTCGCGATGGATGCGTCTAATGCCGTATTAACGGCGGCGTCACTTGTGCCATTAAGTTGGATGCCATCGGGTGGGGTAGAAATATCCTCAAATTGGTGGTGCCCGTCAAAAACGACGCGCCATCCGAGTTCTTCGACCTCGTTGATGAGCCCTGCCTGGACGAGGTGGATAGGAGCTTTGTCTACGCCAAGTTTTGACTGAGAGAAAAGAAAGTGAGTAGGCGATTCAAAAAAGAGAATTGAGAGAACTGACCTGACCACCGCTATAGCCGGCGGTGCCGTAAGATTACCGACACCCGAGTAGCAGCCGATAATGGAATGCTCACCTAAACGGACATCCTACAATCTGAAAAGATGAGAAGTCAGTATTTCAGGGTATATTGTGATAGAAAAGACGTACAGCAACGGTCTTTGGGCTCGGTAAAAATTTATTAGAAGGCGTTGACGACATACTGAAGGCTAGCGGTGAGTCACTGAGTGGAAAGTCAAAGCGTAGTTAAGGTGGGTGTCTGAGGAGGGAATCTTTTTTTCTAGGCTGATATCTGGGTTCAAGAAGTATATCGATCACAAGGCTAGGCTCGATAGTAAGATCCGACGCTGGATATGCATGGCGGTATTTTCCGGGTCGGCCGGTCAACTGATGGAGCACGGTAACCTCACAAGTTAATGCTCTTGTTATATGGTCAACGGTGGGTCTGGTCTAGGGTCGGAGCTTGAATACATGAATCATTGTTGCGTCAGGTTGCCTCGTGAACTTGGGTTATCAGATGGGATGGCTCCTGCAGCTCCTCGACACGATCATGACGAGGTTTAACCGCGTTGAACATGGAATTCTCATATCCACTGCCACAATCACTTGTCCTGGCCGTCAATCGGCAGTTGATGCTAGCCGACAAGGGGCCTCTCTGCGACAGTGTAAGCGATAGATAGGGCCACGATGCGTTGGGGCCTCTCTGGCTATGTTTGGATAGGCACGCATCAGTTATTATTGGAGTTGGCACAGGATATCAAATCTTTCTTTGATTCCGCTGATATTGGCATGCCAGCAGAGCCCCAAAAGCAGTGAATAATATTACATATATTAAGAATCTGCCAGACGTCTTGAACCATCCATAATTATTCTGCTATTGGTTCCCTTATAAACCTGCCCTCTGCCCTTTCTCTGTTTCTATTACGCTAGAAGCATGTCCAAACCCCCAACTAGACCCAACAGTGCCTACCCTTCACGTAGCGGCACTCCATCCTTAAGAGACGTCGTAAGTTCACCTACTTTCATTCTTCCTTCCCTTATCTCTAACCGTCTCATCCATGCACGTTCACCTCCACCTCCCCCGTCTCCCTTCTTCCAAAACTATCTCTAATCAGGTCCATGGAGTCATGAAAATCTTCCATCATGAGAAAGAATCCGAAGCTCATCAAGTACTTATACCTCCCAAGACCTCATATATCGTTGTCGCCTAATTCTTTCCTAGATATTCCGTCAACAAGTTGGTCATCAGCCCAAACCCGCCCTAGGCCTTCCTCAGACTATCAACCCTGTAGGTTTTTCCCTTCCTTTACATCACGTGACTTGACCCGTCATTCAGGATGAAGAAACCGTTCCTGGTATCGAGCACCCTGGCAGCACCGGTGTTATCTACTGTTCAGATCGCGCTATAGCGAACGGTTTCAACTATGCTAATTCTCACGAATGGGCAAACTTGGGTCAGGGTGCCCCAGAAGTAGGCCCTATCCCGAATGCTCCTCCCCGCCCTGAGAATATTCCCTTGCCTGTGGATTCTTTGGAGTATGCACCCACAACGGGTGTCAAAGGTCGATCTTTCTCGGTCCCTGAACGCGATCAGCGCTAAACCGATTGTACAACCAGAACTTCGTGAAGCAGTAGCTCACCTCTACAACGATACTTACCGTAAGGGCAAAGCAAGTCAGTACACATACGAAAATGTCTGCATCGTGCCCGGTGGACGTGCGGGGCTTTCCCGTGTCGCAGCTGTCATTGGCGACGTTTATTGTGTACGGGTCGCTTCTCTGGCTTCTTTGTCTGCTCACCAAACTTCGCGCATATAGTCATACCAGGTTCCAGACTATACCGCCTACGACCAAGTCCTAAGTGCATTTAAGCGACTCGTACCTGTTCCCACTGCGTGCGTGTTTCCATCCTCCTTGACCTATATTAAACCGACCGAATTCTTGGACTAATTCAGATTGGATCCCAAGGTACCCATACTCCATAAGATGTATACCACAACTTACTGAATGGATTCCGTTACATAGCATAAATACCGCCTTGATATCGAACAAACCAAGGTTTGTTTCTAACGAAACTCGCATAAACATGCCCTGATTGATCGCGCTAACAGAAAGATATCCTTACTCAAGGCCTTGCTGTCGTCATTGCCTCGAACCCGAGGAATCCGACGGGGCAAGTTATCGCGTGCGTATTTCCCTTATCTTTCTCCACTTTTTCATATCTGATACTTGATGATCAAAGTGGCAAAGACCTCAAAGAGCTCGTTTCGCTCAGCCGGGAGAACACGACGATCATTCTTGATGAGGTATGTCCCTTCCCTTTTGCCACCTCTCACCCAACGCTGACGGTTAAAATCTCGCAGTTCTACTCCTGGTACATCTACCCCGACAATGAGAAAGATATCGGAAAGAGTATCTCCTCTGCCGAATATGTCGAGGATGTAAATAGTGATTCTGTAGTTATCATAGACGGGTTGACCAAGGTGCGTTTTTGACACACCTTCGCTGTGCATTCTTCCTTGAGCTTAATTCATACAATGCGGTAGAACTGGCGTCTACCAGGTTGGCGTGTCTGTTGGGTCATTGGACCCAAGAACCTCATCACCGCACTTTCACAATCGGGTTCATTCCTTGATGGGGGTGCGAACCATCCGTGAGTGCCATCCCGTTCCCTCATCTCTCCAACATTCATTGAACCCTTGTGCAGCATGCAACTTGCAGCCCTCCCACTCCTTGAGCCGTTACGTGTCAAGACAGAGAAGGTGGGCCAATTATTAGATGTAGCAAAGGAACAAGCTGACATGAAATAGGTTGCCCTTCAAAGACACTTCAAAGCCAAGCGGGACCACGTGCTGAAGCGCTTGCACGCACTTCATCTGGATGTGGAAGTTCCTCCCCAAGCGACGTTTTACGTCTGGTTGAACTTGGAGAAATTACCTCCTCCGCTTAACAATGGTTTGGTGAGTAATTGTTATATATATTCCTCGCCTCCCCTGTCTTTGAACCACGGGAGACCAAGCAAGGATGGAAGGGAAAGAACAAACGCTGATTCTTCTCAATGTGTCAGACCTTCTTTGAAGAGCTCCTGAAAGAGCAAACGATCGTGATTCCGGGTATCTTCTTCGATATCAACCCGGCACACCGTAGGAACTTGTTCAACAGCCCGTGTCATCACTACGTGCGGTTGTCGTTTGGGCCGCCTATGAAGGATTTGGACAAGGGTGAGTTTGCTGTCACTTTTAATATCGCACTTGGTTTCTCTGTTCTCCCGTCTGCTTACGTCTGAGAGGATGTCTGCGTTCTTGTTACTTCTATCCTTCTATATTATCCATGGATGCTGACGTCAGCCTGGCGCACAGGTCTCGACGCCATCGGTCGGGTGGTTGCTGCTGCAAGACTGGGGGGCACCAAGAAGATGGGACACAGCTATAAGAAGAGCTTGGAGAGCAGTTCTGAAATCAACGTCTAAATCGTGATAGACTGTCCCCCCCTCCCCATGGTGGTCGTACGCCGGCTGGTATTGGAGTCGTTATAGATGACTGGGAATAGAAATGGCAAATGGTTTGGACAGTATATTAATTTTGAAAGATGCCGGTTTGTTTGTATCATCCTCAGTAGGCTAGCTTTGTATATAGCGTCGACCAATGTTTAGACTTGTACAGATGTATAGGGAGGCGGGTCAGAAAACGATGTGCACTAGCTATGGGCTTAGAGACGTGGGGGAAGGTGCCATCATGGGCAACACGTAGATCCCTCAGTCGTATTTGGGTGGTGAGAACAAAGCTGTCGATCTGCCATAGGCCGGCACCGTTGAGGATAGTATCCGCAACCAACAGACGGCCTTGCAAAGCACTTGTGTAGGTGTACACGCTGAGCAGGTCGTAGCTCAGCCGACTTGCTAATCAGATCAGGAATCAATAAAACAATATCTTGATGTATGGCTTCGATTGATGACCAGGGCAGCATGAAGCACAAGGTGTCATAAACAGTACCCTACAAGCGTAGTCGCAATGAACGGTGATCACATCGATGGGTCAAAAGACGCGAACGCAGCCTTGAATGCCTTTACATCTGCTTTATCCTCCTCCTCGGGAAGCATACATGCCTTCCAGTCCACCCTATCAGGGATACCTAGTATGTCGGTTAAAACTTGCCTGTAAATAATACCAGAGTTCCATCAGCGATTGCAAAAATACAAGAGCATGATCCACGACGACGGAGATAGGCAACAGAAACGGGAACAAGAACAAGTAACGCGTGAGTCCAACTCCATTCCCGTGGCAAAACGATATACCAAAGACAAGAAAGAGGACAAGGAAATCACCACGGCCCGCTCACCTGCCAAACTGCACCCCAAACGGCGCATGATCCTCGATCAGATGGACTAATGACCTTCCATCAGGCAAGTCCACTCTGAAATAGCTCCTACCCCTCCCGCCTGGTAGTCCTGAACTTTGACAATCTTCCAATGTGCCATCGAAATTGATTCCCTGAGACTTGAACGCCTGTTCCACCTTCCCCGCGAGCGAGATAGGCACGGGGACGGCTTGTACATGTGCATGCCCACCTTTTGTGCTCAGACGTCCGACTTCAAAGAATACGGCGCTTGCGTTGTGGGCGGCGTAGAGAGCACGGAGAGAAGACTTGTATCTATGGAGTAGTTGTCAGATTCCAGAGTCGGTAGATGAGGAAAGAGGACACTGATCACGTACTTATCAGTCTCCTCTAGAATTGGAGGTGCGATGTCAGCAGGTATGGTGTTATACGTTGGGTGGTGCGCAATAGGTACGATGAGGACGTGACCTCCACCCGGGACAGTACTAATGCTGCTATTATTTCCGTCGGCGTTGGACTGCGTAGGAATAATTTGACCCTTTGGAAGCGTCACATAGCACTCATTTCCGATAGAGACTATGAGATGTTTTCTGTGCGAGCATGGATTAACATGCAACAGGGAGGTAACGAAAGAGTGCGTACGCGAGGTTGGGATTAGATAGGCAGAACCAGCATTCGTCGGCTGTAGGCCATAAGTATCACAAATCATATTCAAACAATTATGCTCACGTCCGATCTCCTTGATCTGATCTCTCTTCCCTCTCCGCTCCCCACCACGCTGCCCTGCATTAGCAACCGGGCAGTCTTCAATGTAATGCTCCTCGCTGGCACACGCGCGGCACACATACCCCGGGCGTGGTTTTCGCCCACCTGTATCGCCCACAGCATGGCGCGTAGGGCAGTCACGTACAAGATGCCCGGGCGTATTACAGATACGGCACACATATCCTTCGGGAGGTTTCTGGCGTTCGGGGCAAGAGGTGATGAAGTGCTTACAGGAGGTTAGCGCAAATTGTGGTGAGGTAGGAGAGAGGAACCTCAGTAGATTCACACCTCCGACATTTGTACCCTGGTGGCGGCTTGCCTTCCTCACCTTGTGGCGCATCTACTTTGATTAGATGAAGTGTGCTGAATAAAGTTGAGTACTCACTTGTTCGTGGACGCTTGCCGTGCTGGGGGACGTTTCCCCATATGAAATTCTCTGTTGTTTCGAATGTTTCGAGCGTCCGTTTTTGGGGTCGGGGAGCTACTTCAGTAAAGGGGTTTTTGGTGGCGTTTGTGGGGCGGGCTGTAACGGGGTTTGACGGTAAAGGTGGGGTGATTGAAAATGCGTAAAACCACTGTTTGCGAACATGGTTAAATTTATTTCAATGATTTGATATCATGACGGAAGTTCCAACGTACCCTTGGCTTCTTACCACCCGTAACTTCAGCACCAAATGCACCAAGACTTACGAACCTGGAAACCCTTCCTGCCTCATCATCCCACACGAAAGGTTCCCGCTCCCAAAACTGTGGCGGTCGGCCACCCAAGGCAGCAAAATGATATCTGGGTTTGACCTTCCTAATTACCTCATCCAGTGGTGTGGCGCCCTCAGATGAGAGCTCTGGAGAAGGTAAAGGCGCCGAGGAGTGCTGTGTGATGCATGCAGGCCAGTCATTTGTGATAAGGATGTCGACAAGCTGCGAGGAAGAAGAGGCGTTAAGGATGGAGGTAAGGGAGGTATACGTTTGGTTCTTGGATTGGGATTTTGAGGATGATTTGACGAGAGTGTTGGAGAGGAGGCGTTCGACGGTGTGGGTGGAGAAGAAAGGAGATGCGAACCCCTAGAATATGATGATTAGCGCTTACCTTGAGAAAAATTGGAACAAGCACGCACAGGAGGGGCTTCAGCAGTGGTGTAGATGCCTGGGTTGTAGATGCCACCTAGACAAGCTATCCGAAGACCATGAGCGGTCGTCATAATCCCTGATTTATCTGGCAACTCGGTCAAACTCAAACTCATACCACAAAAAAGTGTGATGTAAGACAAAACTCACTCAGTAAAAATACATCCTTGCATAGCTCTCCACTGGTCTTGGCGTATTTTTCTATCACAGAATCAGGTAGGGGGTTCTCTCCTTGCATAATGTAACATTTCAGAGGGACTGAGAGCGGGTTGAGTCAAAGTATAGCACTTATGAAACGTGTACCTGCCTTCAATATCACCATTCAGAAGTTGCTCGGTTTCATCTGTTCCATCCTCCAAAACCCCTGGCTCTTTCAAGGGACCAAAGAAGTCGCCGATGCAGAGCACACAGTCAAATTTACCATGCTTCGCGTCGATGGCTTTAATTTTCAGAAAAAGGTCGCGTATGGACCCTACTGCAGATCCTACCGTGAGTCTGTAGAAGCGAGCTCTGTTATTGATTTTATAGGTCGTTCATGGTGGCTAAAAGCCTACATTTTCACGGGCAAAGCGCTTGACGCTGTTGGTAGAGTGGAGGACGCCATGAAACCCTCCGTAGCACGTGATCGCCCTTGCACTGGAAGAATTATACCACGTGGACCAAACTTCCATCAGAACGCCCTAGTATGTCGTGCCAGTCTTTCACCACGGCAGAGCTCTGCCCAGTTTATGCTGAAACAAAAACAACGGTGCTAATTCCAATCCGCCACCTCACTTGCTCATTGAACTGTGTTTGTATTTTAAATTCATCATTGCCGCACGCACGCGCTAAACCGGTGCACTCCTTGTATTTTTTCCCTGCCCCTGCTGGGCCCTGGCTCCAAGTCAGTTGAGGCAGCGATAATCCTCCTCCAAAATGAATTACTGTGCCTGTTTCGGAGATTGATGGTTTCTTCTATCATCTACACAGCGCAAACAAAATTTAGGAACAAAGTCGTTGCGGATCACTGCTGATAGGTCCTCTGGCGCTCGGTTGCATGGCAGCTGCGCGTGGTTTGGCATAGCGCAAGGTCCGTGATCAACGTTAACTCTTATATTTACCTCACCGCCGCCCCTCAAAATAGTTCGTTGGATTCTAAGAATGTCTGATTTTTCTAGGACAACCTTGTACCACAAAGGCCCATCTGTCAAAGGATTCTAGGGCTCGATGAGCTTGCGGTTGCGAGGCACTCTGCGATACAGGCTTTGCCACTTAGGTCCTTCACTATATTCACTTTTACGGACTATTTCGCCAGATGAAAGGGATTAAGTGATGTGGCTTATGTAGATTTGTGCTTCGTGAGTTTCAAGGTTTAAATGCGGGACTTCATACTAGTCACAGAACCGAAGAAGGTTCAAGCAATTCGGTTTACATATACCATTTACGTCTTTGGGAACAAGGACCCCATGGCAAAATAATACCAACGTCGAACGAGTGCTTGCCTGAAGTCATGTTGCCTATTCTGTTCGGGGCATTGTTCCATACGGATGTAAATCTCGTCTTCCGAAGTAACTTACATCATGGATGGGCCGCAGGCGTCTATATATTTTCTTGTCGCCAACCAGTCGTTCCTTACCACCTTGCGTACTTGGGATACTTAGCTTGTCACGGTCATTCTCACCCGCCGCGGCCTGTCGTCTCGTAGGAACGGTCATCGACAAGCTGGATTCTGTATTTAACGCGGTTCATTGAAGTTGGCTTCCCTCTCCAGCAACAGTGTCGGGAATATCTACGTGTGGGTCAATTTCCTCCGTTCTCTGAATCATGAATTCATTCATTTTGTCCCTAGACTAAAAGCATGGTATTGTTTACAATCACCTGCATCCTTTTGTCACCGCTGCTCACGTCACTATCACATGCATCCCCTGTTTCGCGAGAGTCCTCAAGTTCGGGACTACCACTTCCGTCGCTAGACTCCAGAAGTTGGTTTTGCCATCTCGTCCACGCGAAATTGGCTCAAAAACTTTGCCTACGAGCCGGGTCAACTGCAATATCCGTCAATACCCCCCTGGGCGCCGCACAGGGTACAGTCGATGTCTCGGGTGTTAACAGGTTTGCTGCGAAGTATGCTTCCGCAGAACGCTGGTCCCCATCCGCTATGGTGACTACATGGGCACTCCCGTACGTTAATTACATCACGTCTCATTTGCTGCCGATCACATGATATACACTACATCGATAGCAATGGTTCTACGAATGTCTCAGCGCTGCCGCTTACGTGCCCGCAGCCATATGCGAATACCTCCACATTCACCGAGGATTGCATGTCGATGATTCTCTATGTTCCTACCACCTTACACGCAGACAGCTGTGTACCCACTTTGATGTGGTACGTATAACGATCATTTTTTTCGGCGATGGTGACCGTCATATATTCTGGCAGGGTTCATGGAGGTTCTTTTATGGTCGGTTCCGCCACAGATCCCGGTCTAAATGGATCTGCACTGGCACTTGCCACTGACTCGATCGTTGCGGTCATTCAGTACCGCCTGGGAGCTGTAAGTGTTTTCACTGTAAGCAATCCATGTCACTGTCAACTCACACGATTTTTTAAGCTTGGCTTCGTTGCTCCCAACAATCAGACCAACCTTGGTCTGGGAGATGCTGTAAATGCTCTCAAATTTTTGGCGACTGTGCTTCCTAGCTTCGGCGGTGACCCGAGCAAGATCACTTTAGCCGGTCAAAGCAGTGGTGCAAATTTGATTCGTGCTCTTCTTGCTGTGCCTTCTGCACAGTCACTATTTCAATCTGCGATTTTGCAGTCTGACCCTATGGTAAGTGGTATGCACGTCACTGGTAGGAACTTGAGACTCATTACTGTGTCAGGACTATGGCTTCCTGTCATCATCTGATCAGGTCCAACTTCAGCAGTATTTCGTGTCAAACCTTGATTGTACTGCAACCGACTTAGCATGTCTAAATGCTTTAACCGCGAATGATATCGTCAATGGTGCTGGTCTTTGGCAATACAACAGCTCTGTTTACATCGTCCCAGCCGCAACTCAATCGGAGCCAATGCGTGTTGTGAATGACGGCACCTTTATCACCTCGACCTTGGACTCAACTTCACCATTCCCCCGGGTTTCCAAGCCCATCTTGCTTTCTAATGTTCTTGACGAAGGAGGCTATACAATTTACGGTTCATTTCCTAGCCCCATGCCCGAAGCTGAGTACGTTGCTATTGTCAACGCCTCGTTCGGCAAGACACGCTATGAGGCTCTCATGGGCTCGCAAAGCTATGCCTTTGGGACTACTCAAAATGATGACTACCGTCCTCAGCTCCAAGTGCTCGCCACAGATTCGATCTGGCGATGTGCGACATGGACTTTTGCGCGAAATTGGGTTTCTAATGGAGGCACTGCATATGTGGGATTGTACTCCGTTGGTGCTAGCTACCCCAGCAACTCCGCTGTCGCTTTCTGCACCGAACCGGGCGTTATTTGTCATCAAGATGATATTGAGATAGTTGTAAGCAAACACTTGCTATGTTCCATTTTTCACAACTCATGTTTTGTACTAGTTTGGCACTGCTCTTAACCCTAACTCGGCCCAGTCAGCGCTGATTGCTGAAATGCAAGCACGTTATAAGTCATTCTTATATAGCGGGAACCCAAACCCTGATGATTCATCATATGCCGATTGGCAGGCTGCTGACGCATCTGACGTCAATGCCATTATGCTCGGCAGCACTGGCGATGCGCCTATTGGCGCTTGCACCCCATCTTTTTGGGGTCAAAGTGTCGCGTACGATTATCAGGCATTCAATATTTAGAACCCCCGTATGAAAGTTGATGTCGTCTCCCAGATACTAGATTCGTGTCATTATTTTCATCTCCACGCTTATAGGTCTCCAGGTGCATAATGAATTTCGGGTTCTGTTGTGTTTATTCTTCTATTTCATCTAGATTGCTTTACATGACATACATTGTAGCCTTTACTCTGTTGTTCTCCCCATTAAACGCCACTGTAGCCCAAATTACTTTCTTTAAATACACCAATCGCGTAGTTCTCGGTATCAGAAAATGTGAATGATTGAACTGACTGGTGACAGTCGTGAGGGTATGCCAACATGAAGTCTTTAAAGTTTGGGTATATCAACTTCGACCGGGCATTGAGTGAACAAGTCAAAGTTGCGCTGCAAATTCATCTGAGAGAATGGCTATATGAGCAATTAGACCAACGCAAGCCCCAAAATACGAGAATTTGATGCCGTACCGTGCCTACCCGTCCCACTACCATGCGGTGTAGCCGACCCTTTGGACCACCTCTCAATTCATCGCCCTCGTAGACGAAAGCTTGATTCACTCCGTTATCGACACGGAGAAACTTTGGGTTGATCACCATACGTCCGAATGCAGCTCTAGACAACATCTGAACTGTATTTCTCTGGCTCTCGGTATTGGACGATCCAGTAAGGATGAGGCGAAGCGTTTCCAGAATGTAGTACTGGGGTGGGAAAAGGCCGATTTTCCCATTCCTGTACTCCTCTATGGCCGATTCTGGACGTAAAAATCGCGCTTGAATGACTTCTTGTCCACCATCAGGAGTCGGAAGTTGTTCTTGTCTACCTGAATGCAGCCCACCCGATGTAGAATCCTCAAGGAATGCGATAAAGAACTCCGTGCGGAATCGTCTGCTTAGACGTTAGATACGCTTAAAGGACAAGGAACAAGGATCCTGTTTACCTGGCTGCTGCCGGTGGTGTCACCCATGTAGTAAACGGCAGCAGAGCGCCTAAGTCGGCTCTGAGGTTGTTGTTTGTAAGAAACGTTGAGAACGTCGTTTGTCCTCCATGGACATCTTTTCTAGCCTGAGTGAAGTCGATGTCGAGTGACGTGCTCGGAGTATCCGACAAAGCCAGCAGTAACCCCGCTTCTTCGAAGGTTTCTCTGATAGCAGTCCATTCTAAGGACGTATCCTGCTTGGCGTCAAAATTTCCGCCAGGAAAAACCTCCAATTCTAGATGCCTTTGAACAGGGACTACAGAAGAGTGATTCTGCTTACATGTTGGCCAGCGAATGAATTAGCCTGTGGGTTGCGCTGAACAAGAAGTACTTCGTTGTGACTGTTGACCAGAACGAGACTTGCTGAAAGACGGGGCTCTGTAAGCTTTGGAGTTTCACTAGCACTGTTCGTCATCTTAGTTGAGGAGTTAGAGAAGAGACTCGGAGTCGTGACTGAGAAACTCCTCTGCGAAAGCGATATTTTGCTGCCAGTATAATATGTTCTGCTATGTATCCACACGTCGATAATTAATGTGAATAACAACAAGCTGCGGTGATAAACTCACTCTAGTAGTTGATGACTGGGTGGTCTGTGCTTGGACAGAAGTAAAGTGCAAGTCCTGAGCATGACGAGTCGTGTACATCTGGTCTAATTTGGTGTAAGCGGGGCTTACTCACATGGCATGTTAGATGACGCAGTGCTCAGACGTCATTCTCGTTGATTGGACACCGTCGGTTGTTTGTTGCTGTTATCGGTTCTGTCGGGACTCCTATTTAAACTAGACCCGTATCGCCTGTATCAAGTATCGCATCTTGACCCCGAACAATCCCATACGCTTCTACTCTTAACTTCCGTCCGAGTGTTTCTGCCTGAGGGCAGTTTCCACTTTTTTTTTAAGACCTAGAAACTCGTATAGACCGCATACACCGTTATCTCAGAACTCCGTTCTATAACCGAACCGACCGTACTGTTATTTCCCACGACAAGACAAACTGTCGTTCCACCGCTCCCAGCCGTCTGTTATTCAGCCCTTAGTGACTCGTAGCCGCAGCAGACGAACCGGTCACGTCGAACCCGCCGTCGAACCTACGCTACCAAACATAACTGAATCAACACAGCCCACTGTGAACACCCCTGGTCGTTTGAACACCCACAGACGCCAGGACACTTCGGATTCTGATTCCGATTCATATCCTTATCACGCATATACCCCACGCAACATGTCCAATTCCAAAACCGCTCGTGTCGACCAACCAGCTCCCACCAAACCGCCGTTCCTTACGCCAGGAGATATCACGCCTGAAGTACTTCGCAACTGGGAAATAGGTTGTCGACAATATTTCAGACATAAAGGTATCCCTGCGGAAGAACAAGTTGGTAAGGTCGCCTGGGGTATGCAAGAGCCTACGATACAAGAGTGGTACCTCGTGGACCAAGAACGCATGGACGACCTAACGTTCGACGCCTACATGGCTGAAGTCCGTGCTTATTGGCTTCCCACAGATTGGGCGGACGCCACTCGTCAGAAACTGTTAGCATCATGTCAAGGTAGCAAGACGTTCAATGATTGGGCTGTAGAGGTACAAGGACAGAACGCCTTACTTCGCGGCACTCCCTCTCACTTGACGGAACTAAGCTTGCGCCATCATTTGGAAGCTCACATGCAACCAGATCTCCGTATAGAATATCGCTCAGAAAATGTCGCAGCCATCGAAGAGTTTCGTCCTTGGACCGAAAAGATTCGCCTCTTGGATGAGAAACGCCTGCGCGTCCTTGCGAATCAAAAAGAAGCGGTAGAGACTGCTATGCGGGCTGAACGAGCTCGCAACGGAGGTGATAAAAAGCTAACCTCTTCGTCTCAGTACAATTCGAAGGCTGGACGCACTACCAACGGGAAAACGGGCGCGTTCGTGCGCGTACCACCCCTTACAGAAGACGAGCGCTCTCTGCTGCGTGCGAACGATGGTTGCTTCAAGTGCCGCGAGCCGTTTGCAGGGCACACCACAAGCAACTGTACCAACGGGTTCCCCGACGGGGCAACTTACAAGACCGTGACTGCCGCAACTATCGCCGCTAAAAAGGCCAAGAAGAGCAACAGGACTGTTGCAGCCGTCGAGGTGGCTAACACTGTCGCAGTGGTTATGCCCTCGGCTGCCCTGGGTAACGGTTCTGACTCCGAAGAGTGCGTTGCTCAACTGACAACACCCCTTCTCATGTGGGACTGTCTTATCGACAGTCCTAGTGTTTCCTCTCCTTTCCGTGTCTCAGCACTAATTGATGACGGCTCCGCTGCAGTTCTGATTGATGAAGCACTTGTACTCAAACTCGGCTTGCGCCGACGAAAGCTACAAACTCCAATACCTTTCAATGTCGCTCTCTCCGGAGATTCGAAGGATTCCTTTCTTTTATCTGAATATGTGAAACTCGCCTGTATTTCTATTGATTCACGTTTTACCTCTCGCAGTGTACGTGCCGTTGTCGCTCCGAACCTTTGTACCCCTCTGTTACTTGGTGGCCCCTTCCTGCACCACAACAAAATCGTTATTGATCATGAACTACGCACGTGTATCGCGAAGGACGTCAACTACGACTTGCTTAACCCGCTCGCCAATCTTCCTAAGAAATCGATAGTACCGTCTCCACCCAAAATGGCTGAATATCGCGACCACGTCGTGCGCGAGCTTAAACACATTCTCCCCGAGTACAAAGACCTAGTTGACAATTCTTGCGAGCCAGTCACTGGGATCGACATTATTGCCGCGGTACGAGAACACATTGAAAGGCTCGCTTCAGACGAACAACTGAAGGAACGCGACACCGCTATCAAACACGAATTTGTCGATCGTTTCCCTGCGGACATCCCTCACAACGACTCGTTACCATCAGATGTTCTCTTCCGCGTGAAACTCAAAGACGCCAATAAGGTGATTCAACAGCGAGGATACGACTGTCCACGGAAATACCGTGACGCGTGGAAAATATTACTGGATCAACATGTTTCTGCGGGACGCTTGCGTCCTTCGGACAGTGAACATTCTTCCCCCGCCTTTATCATTCCTAAAGCTGACCCTACCGCCCTTCCTCGATGGGTTAACGATTTTCGGCAGCTCAACACCAACACTGTGCCCGACAATCACCCACTACCTCGCATTGACGAAATCCTGCGCGATTGCGCGAAGGGTAAAGTTTTCGGGAAGATCGACATGACGAATTCATTTTTTCAAACTAAAGTGCACCCTGACGATATGAAACTACTTGCAGTGCACACCCCTTGGGGGTTATATGAATGGACGGTCATGCCAATGGGTGTTCGTAACGCACCCGCTGCGCACCAACGTCGCATGTCAACAGCCCTTCGTCATTTGATAGGTAAAATTTGTCACGTTTATCTAGATGATATCATCATCTGGTCTCAAACACTCGAGGAGCACGACCGAAACGTGCGCGAAGTCCTGCAAGCGCTACGCTCGGCACACCTTTTCTGTTCACTCAAGAAAACGTCCTTATTCAATACTGAAATCGACTTCCTCGGCCACCATATATCCGCTCGGGGGATTGAACCCGATAGTTCGAAGGTCGCAAGGATACTCGATTGGCCTACACCTCGAAAATCAAACGACGTTCGGGCCTTCCTTGGCCTTGTCCGCTACCTCGCCAATCATCTCCCTGACCTCGCCGATCATGCGCGAATCTTAACGCCGCTCACCACCAAGGCTTCGGAACTCGACTTCCCACTTTGGTCAAAATCTCACGAAGCCGCCTTTCAAGCAATCAAAGACCTCGTTGTCAGCCCGAAGTGCCTGACGACTATTGATCACGACAACCCAGGAGACAACAAGATTTTCCTTACTTGCGACGCGTCAGATTATCGCACTGGCGCAGTCCTTTCATGGGGAGAAACTTGGGAAACCGCGCGTCCCGTTGCTTTCGACTCAACACAACTACGGGAAGCCGAACTCAACTACCCCGTGCATGAAAAGGAGTTGCTCGCGATCATACGTGGGCTCAAGAAATGGCGTGTCGAATTACTCGGCAGCCCAATACAGGTATATACTGACCATCGCACTCTGGAAAATTTCACTACCCAGAAAGGTTTATCGCGTCGGCAAGCACGTTGGGCCGAGTACCTGGCCCATTTCGATCTAACAATTTCTTATCTCAAGGGCGAGGAGAACACGGGCGCGGATGCTCTGTCAAGGCTACGTGTCGACGATGACGCGACAGTAACGACGGCCGCTGTGACGACTGCGGTATCGCGAATTGAACTCGATAAGACGTTCTTCACTAACATTATTAAAGGTTATGTTGACGATCCCTTCTGCAAAAAGCTAACCGCCCTTGTAGGTTCGCTACCAGGACTCACGCAGAAAGATGGACTTTTGTTTGTTGCCAACCGGCTTGTCATCCCTCGCGTTAACCCCCTGCGCGAACAACTTTTTCATTTAGCCCACGATTCTGCAGGACATTTCGGCAGTGACAAGACCTATGCTGCATTACGGTCATCGTACTACTGGCCGAATATGCGTCGCGACCTCATTGATTCATACATTCCGAGTTGTGTCGAGTGCATGCGCAATAAGTCACCCACAACGTCAACAGCTGGCGCTGCGCATCCGTTACCCATCCCAGACGGACGTGGTGACTCGGTCGCTATCGACTTCATCGGGCCACTACCAGAAGACCAAGGATTCAATACCATTATCACAATGACAGACAGGCTTAATGCAGATCTCAGACTCGTCCCCTGCCGCGACAACGTCTCCGCGGAGCAATTTGCGCTGTTGTTCTTCGACAATTGGTATTGCGAGAATGGTTTACCCTTAGACATCGTCTCCGATCGCGATAAGCTTTTCATTTCACGCTTCTGGAAATCTTTACACAAACTAACGGGTATTAAGTTAAAAATGTCGTCGTCCTATCACCCACAGACAGACGGAGCCAGCGAGCGCACTAACAAGACCATCAATCAGTGTATACGATTCCATGTCGAACGAAACCAGAAGGGTTGGGTACGCGCCTTACCTCGAGTGCGCTTCCACATCATGAATTCTATCAACGCCTCAACAAACACATCACCCTTTCAACTCCACCTCGGTCGCACACCTCGTACCATCCCTCCACTCGAACGTGCACCAGCCGAAGACACACCCGAGGACGAACGCGCACGAGCATTAATAACTCAGCTCGCACATGATGTCATGGAGGCACAAGATAATCTGCTCGCTGCCAAAGCGTCCCAAGCCACTCACGTCAACAAGCACAGGGCGCCGGAACTGAATCTGAACGTAGGCGACAAGGTGATGCTCTCCACCAAGAACAGACGGCGCGACTATATGCAGAAGGGCGACAAGCGGGTAGCAAAATTCATGCCAAGATACGATGGACCCTATACCATACTGGAAGCGCACCTAGACACTTCGACCTACACACTTGATCTGCCAAATTCCCCCAATATCTTCCCCACCTTCCACTCATCTCAATTACGTCCTTTCAAACCAAATGATTCGGCACTCTTCCCGTCGCGCGATTTCCCCAGACCTGGGCCCGTCGTCACCGAGGACGGCCAAATGGAAAACTTTATCGAGAAAATCGTGGACGAGAAACGGATAGGGCGGGGAAAACGATATCTCGTTCGGTGGGTCGGGTTCGGCGCAAACGAAGACGAATGGCTGCCAAAGCGTGACTTAGAAGACTGCGAGGCGCTGGACGTCTGGGAACAAGGAAAAGAATCATGATTCACTGGGAGGGTGTAAGCGGGGCTTACTCACATGGCATGTTAGATGACGCAGTGCTCAGACGTCATTCTCGTTGATTGGACACCGTCGGTTGTTTGTTGCTGTTATCGGTTCTGTCGGGACTCCTATTTAAACTAGACCCGTATCGCCTGTATCAAGTATCGCATCTTGACCCCGAACAATCCCATACGCTTCTACTCTTAACTTCCGTCCGAGTGTTTCTGCCTGAGGGCAGTTTCCATTTGGCTCCGGTACCCGGTGTAGTTGTTCATTAGATCCGGTACCTTGACTGGGGACAAATACTTCCGTACTTTTAGACTTCGCCACAACCTAAGACTTCGTCCTTTGGCTGGCCTACCACCTGAGAGTACGTACGCGCTTCCGCAGGCCACGCGACATTTAACTCAAAATCGCGTTTGTATCAACTTAGGCAGTGCAAATACTAGTATGGCCACCATGCTGGAGGTACGCTTGGTCTAAGCTAATATGATTGGTGGCACTTACTCGAATGCACGACTTGAAGGATGAAATAATTCCTGAAATGAAGATTCCACTCACCTTCAAATGGTCCGGACGCGAGTACAAGGTAGATCTCCTTGGATCAGATAGGTAAGCTGCGGAACCGAATTGCTGCGAACCATGGATCCTCAGTATTAACTCCGGTTGTCTAGAGTATATGACCTCAAGACTTCGCTGATGAGTTTGACGAAGGTTCCACCAGAGAGGCAGAAAATTTTAGGTTTAGTGAAAGGAAAACTACCCCCAGATCAAGAGAGAATGTTAGTGTTTGCAATTTCTTGCAAGGTTTTTTCTCTGAACCACATGATCGTAGCGCAGATCTACGAATTGCAGGAAAATCATTTACACTTATAGGGACCCCTGAAGGTGACGAGATCAAAGACCCTTCAAGTGAGCCCGCGATCTTTCAAATCTTTGATGCCTGTACTAACATACAGTCAGAGTTGGAATTCCTTCCTGACGTTGTCAATGATCTTGATGTAGACTTCACTGACAACCCTGCTGCTGCTGCGACATACAAAAATGACCAGCGAAACATTCGCAAAGTCAAAGAGGCAACCGAGAAACTTCAGATTAATATCATTCATCCTTTGCGAGATGGAAAGCGTTTACTTGTGCTGGACATTGATTACAGTAAGCCAATATTTCTCGAGTGTTCTTACGTCCCGAGAGTAAATCTCATGCAGCTATTTTGGACACCAAACCACTGACGTCTGGCTCATTGCCTCCTGCGGAATGTGCGAGGCCTGGCCTCCATGAATTTCTAGAGGCCATATACCCTTACTACGACATCTGCATCTGGTAAGATTCATTCACCTCATGAATGCCACCTCTCACACCCAACTAGGTCTCAAACTAGCTGGATATGGCTTGAGGCGAAGCTCGTGGAACTTGGCATGGTTGGATCTACCAGGAATTATCAGGTTTTATTTGTGCTTTCATAGTGGCAAGTTACGGCTGACATCAACTCCAGATTTCATTTGGTACGACCGTGACTATCCAACTTTAACACCCGCATAGCTGATTGAAGATGCGCAGTCCTCGACAAAACTTGCATGTTTACTGTCTTTACAGAACGAAACGGCCAACCATATGCACACCATGTTAAGGCACTGCAAATTATTTGGAATCACTTTCCCCAATTGTCAGCACATTCTGATTTGGACAATCGAGCATGCTTTGACTTCCCTCTTTAGTTCAGCGAAGAATACTATTCACGTGGATGACCTAGTAAGAGAAAGATGTAGCCCGTCTTTATCATCTTTAATGCTGTCGTAGAGTCGGAATTTTGCCTTGAATCCAAACGAAGGGCTAAAAATCCATGCCTTCAAGAATGCTCATTCAGAGCAGGCTCAAGCTGACCGGGAGCTTCATAAATTATCCCGGTACATGGTACATATCGTCGCTATAGAAGATTTTCGGACGTTGCGCCATAAGGCATGTGTCTCGTGTTTGTTGCTCGACTGTAAATTTGCTCACTGCACAGCATTTTCAAAGGCCTGGAAGCATGAGCTGAGGCGACTCACGCAATCATAATGAAGACGCACTCCTCCTTACGGTGCTCATTCGTACCAAGGTACTTTGATGGGTTAGGCCTACATAGTAGGGACAATTGTTGTGTTAGTGTACATGATCTTTGTAACATAGCTATTTTGTAACAAAACCGTGCTATATATGTACAACTTTTCGTAGTATCATATATACGTTCCGTAATAACAAATTCTTCACCAGCCTGAGGTCTCAGGTCTCAGTGAACTACCCTTCTGCACCAATTCTGCACTGCAGTTCAGGGAATCATTTGCGGTGGCTTGGTACGTTATCCCCGTGCTATGCGTGTCGTGTCATTTACGTGTACTTTTTCTTTCGAATTGTTAGGTTCAGCTTTACTCTCAGTACATGCTTGGAGTTGATCTACGATGGGATCGACTTCGTTGGGCATATGAGTTCGATGTCGCGATGCGAACTAAGAGCGCATCTGACTTGAGCGGCCTCAGCCGAGAGGAAAAGAAGAAGGCCCAGTGCTCCTTTGAACCAGGCGAAATCGCTCACGTCGATGGTGGCGGTGGAATCACGGCTGCCTTCTACGAATTCTTGGATCGTGACAACTTTCCACTGACGCCAATAGAACGGCGATACATACGCGTTCTTAACGACAGCGCTCCCGATATCAGCAAATATTGCCTTGTCCTCCAACGTCTCAGCGCAGACACATTCATTGTGTGCTACATCGCGTCTTTCGGTGGTGTTGTATACGGCACCGGCCTCTCTCCAGTAACTCGGTTTTTTTCCATGGCTATGGGCGACACACCTCCGTGGCCTCCCAATTCAAGGCCTCTGCACGTTATCCCGAGATGGATTGGATCTGGCTTCATATTTGGTGTTCCCGTGGTCAGGAAAAATCTGTCGAAGACAACTCATTCCCGTGCTTCTCTTGCCCACGGAGAACTGCATAGGGTAAGATCTTTTATTGCAGAAAGGCTCAAGGCATGTCCAGTTACCTATTCAGTTTGACGGTGTGGAATGAAGTATTTTCGCAGCTCTTCCAGCAGGCCCATAAAGAATTGCGTGCAAAAGAGCGCGATTGGCAGAAAGTCCGCAAGAAAACTGGTCTCAAAATTGATAGCTATGTGGATCCCGTGATGTTGGACGTGGATCAACCAGGCAGGGTAGGCTCCAGCCCTGCGATACCCAGTGAAGTGCCCGCCCCTAGCGATATTACGGAATGTTCAAACTTCAAAAACATGCTTCGGATAAGCGTGACATCAAAAGGCAAGGTGAAAATAAATTTGGTCGGCCTGAAGGATTGTGACACGAGTTTATTCTTAGTGCCCTTTCTCCACAAGCGTCGTTTCTTGGAAGTTCCTCCGAGCAATCACTTAGCCTGGTTACTGCGATGGCAACGACAAGATATTACATCTTCACGACTCTACCTCAAGCGCCTCACGCTTCGACACTCATCTTATCCTGTGCTTCGATACCTTCCACTCCCCTTTCGGTATGTGAGACCTTGAGGACTGCATATTACTATGCACTGCAATGAACAGACCCCCCGGGAGAGTTCACTCAGTCCGACTTAGTTAGTCAGGTTCACTTAATGTTAAGACTTTTCCTGATTCTGCATACCTAGCAGATATTGGAGGAATATGGTAGTCCTAGAAGCCTCGTTCAGTGCCGCATTTGACTACACTGGGACGGTATCACTCAGGATGTACGGGAGCATACCGCGTCGTATGATTACATTGTGGAGGTTGACAAAAACATATATTGACATCAACATACTTCTGAGGTTGTAACACTGTTCACAACGAGATCGAACGTCATCACCGAGGACGGTAGTACTAAAGACATCCCTAAGCATGAATTTGTATAAACGGCTTTGTCACATACCAGGTTTCGTAGCGACGAGAGGAGGAAGAGAAGCATTAGAGGGTCGCAACATACCACTGGTGGCGTCGAATTGCCAGTGGTTGTTGTTCGCAACTTCAGAAAAGGACGGCAGTTCAGCAAGAATAGTATGCAGTTGCCCATTGAGCTTACTGGCAAGTACCTCCTTTTGTCCTAGTCCAAGTAATTTCTGAGCTTCCGTAACATGGAGACACGCGAATGCTCGCGAAACAAGCGTGAAGGTGTTCTTGCGGAATGCATCTAAGGACAAATTCGATACAATGAAACCCTGGTTAAATGTGCACATACCAAGGAAATCGTTAACCAGCAGACCAACAGTTTTTCCCAGCCTTGGATCTGGGAAGTCACTTTGCTGCGACATCTTGAACAGTTCTTGAGCCCGGGCGTAAGTATTTTCATACTTTCGTTCCAAAGCGGATGCTAAGAGTGCTGCGAGTGCATGTGACAGGGGATGCGAAAACACATTTTCAGGTAACCGTGCAAGGGCATGTTGAGCAGGTGTTCTAGAACAAGTGTCACAAAGGAGTACAGTCAGGGGAGGGGTCTTACATACAAGTCATCCAGCACCATATAAGCCAGGACCAAGGGGGCAATCAAAAGCAGTCTGGAGTGACTTTTGTCATTTGAACCCTGATACAGGGCATTATCGAGATGTCGATATGCATATGAGGGGTATCTCAAGAGGTGCTCACATTCAAGTCATGATGTTCAGCGATATTGATAATGCCAATATAGTTCCTTTGCTCGGCCAGATCAGATAATTGGGGAAAAACTTGCTGGTATATATCTTGGACAGCGGAGAGTTGTGGGGAAGGTTCCAGGCTGCCTGAGCTATTAGGTGATGTGGTGGGATCAGAGGATCCCGTCGAGGAAGCAATTATGGAATCTCGAGCTTCGTCACGAAGCTCTGTTGCGCTCATTGGAGGAGGTGTGGGTGGTGCTTGAGCCATATATTGAGAACTTAGCTTTAGCTTCAAGATTGTTGGTATCTTGATGCTAATGCATATTCCGAACAACTTGGACTTGCTTACTAAGCAATCTGTAGTACTTGGTGGCTGTGAAACGTACATAGTTTCCCGTACCGCCATTAGGCAGACCTAAAAGAAAGCTGTTCCTTCTGTAGTGTTACAAACATGGATGTGCTCGACGAGGAGGTCGAATCGATCTTATATATTGCAAGAGAAATATCAGGTAGGTCCAAGTTGCGCTAACCTCACAAGCAAGTCTTTCATCAGCACACGTAGTCTACAAGATCCCCCATCTGAAGGTCAACGAGGGACATCGTGCTAACGACTGGGGAGACCTTGCACAACCGCTATGGAAAGGCAGACTGCGCATCGTCGAGAAGTCGAGTGGTGCGGCGCTGATGTTTGAAGATGCTCAGACGGGTAAGCATTGTCAGCTTCTCACCGTGTATAAGTAGATGGTTGACGCAACTACAGGGGAATGTACGTTTCAATATGAATAATCAATACTGTAGCCTCCTGATGCAGAGTTAGTATTTGCCCGCGCACCTTATAACGCTCTTAAACCATGCGTGGAATCTGTCCTTGATTCATCCCGATATTTTGTAATCAGGGTAGAGGATACTGGCAAGAAGGCTTATATTGGGATGGGATTCGCTGAACGAACAGATAGTTTTGATTTCAGTGAGCGCTCTTTTTGCGGTCTGCTTGCTATCTTAACATATTCCCTTAGACGTTGCATTGCAAGATTACACGAAGTGCGTCTAACAAACGCTGAAATTTCTCCTCACTTACAGCACGCCCATTTCTAGGCGTTTTAAAGTTGCTTTGAACCCTCCTAGCCCCGATGATGAAACTCCTTCTCATGTTCCTGTAGGTCCAAAGAAGGACTACTCCTTGAAGGAAGGCCAAACGTTTTCTATATCTATTCCGGGAAAAGCTAGTAAATTATCAACATCCGGGGCCAGTCTGCTAGGTTCTTCCACCCAAAGTACTGGTAACTCAGGGGGAGGGGTACCGCTATTACCTCCCCCACCTTCGTCGGGAAGGAAGAAATGATCATGTTATTTAAATACCGAAGTATTTTGGCATTTTTTTTGTATCTTCTGTTTTCCATGAAGACAAGATACCAAAATCATACACGCTCAAAATAAGTGTTCAGATCTGCAGATTTGGGGGGATAGCCTTTGAATTTTGTTAGTCTTGTACTCATCTACAACATGCGCGCTTGTCACAACAGCTGTAATGACACGTGGGACATGGTTGACCTGTATCCTTTCCTAACCTGCTGCTCACTTTCGGGTCTCGTCGTTAATGGAATCATGCCACGCAATCAAAAGGTTCTGGCTATGAACTCCAGTAATACTTGAGTGATTTTTGAATAGTAACACTCGTAGAAGGATATAGACAGAGACAACCATCTTGCAGCTGGGCAACCAATCATGTAGTTTCTTAAGAATAGTCTATCCAAGCTAGTTTTTCTGGAGAAGGTTCACCCGCATCTCATCCAAGTGAAAGTGTCGCCTCCAGTAGGTTTAATGTCATTCCCATCGGGAGCATCGTGAATGTCACTGGCAGTGCCAGCAGTGGTAGAGAAGATGCATGTTAGCCAGTTGATGGGGAATGAGAACGGTCGCCCGGTGACAGTGTGAAATGGCCATATGCACATTTCAGAGATAAGAATTGAGCCATGGGATGGCAGACGCAGATCGCTTGCAAAGACGTGGGACTGTGGCATGAATCCAACAATGGAACTTGAAAAGATGCTCAGTACGAATTACATAGGCTGCGAGAACTGGTGGCCTAGTGGAGTATGAGCGACGGCCATTATGCGGTCACCGGCCGAGAAGTGCACGTCTAACTGTGTCAAGCCGTGTCACCACGATGTTTGTGTCGTTTAGGGCGCCGGTCGATCCCACTGGTGAACGCATGTCTCGGATATTGTATAGATAGAACATGAGACATAGCCTAATTGTTAGATTGCCTCGTAATAGGCCGAATCTGTAGACAAACGTCGGTCCGTAATGATGGTTCCATTTGATGGCGTCGTCTTGAAAGTTTCGACATAAGCGACTTGGTAGCTTGTTGCCAATTGGTCACCGTGTGGTGGTGTTAAAACTTTAAAAAAAGTTTATGTAACTCACAGGCTCCGTATTATGTAAGAAACCCTTGCACGTGACCTCATTGGGCTTGCTGACAATTCGATTCATGTGCTCGCTTGGTCTTCGCCTTTCACAACAGCAAACATTACGACTAGCTTCTTGTTGGCTTCTTGTTCTCCTTCCTATTCAGGTTCTCCTATCTGATTGACGAGAGAAGTTTGCAGTCAGGATGTTGTCCAGAGTCACCCCCAATGTAATAGGAAAAGCTACATTCAGGAACTCCATAGGACGGGCTGCTCTCTGCGCTCGCAGAGGTTTCGTGCAACCCTCTGGTGCAGACCGTGCACGCATCGTCGAAGACATACATTTTAAGCCCGAGGTTCCCAATCGTGATAACAGCGTGACACAAAAGACTCGCCCCATATACCTCGATATGCAGGTATGGCCATGCAATTAGATACTATTCGGTGTATTGACAAAGTCCAGGCCACCACTCCCGTAGACCCGCGTGTCCTCGATGCTATGCTACCGTACCTAACAGACCAGTACGGTAATCCACATAGTCGAACTCATGCATATGGATGGGAAGCAGAGCAGGCCATTGAGGTTGCACGCAAGGTAAGTCTGCTGGGTTTACGTGCGTAAAAACGTCCCTGTAACATCTTCCAGCATGTAGCGGACCTTATTGGAGCCGAGGCCAAGGACATCGTCTTCACTTCTGGTGCTACCGAGACCAACAACATGGCCATTAAGGGTGTCGCACGATTCAATAAAGACAAGAAAAGACACGTTATCACGACACAAACGGTGGGCTGAGCCACTTATTTCTATGATCAACGCTGATCGTCACTGCAGGAGCACAAGTGTGTCCTGGATTCTTGCAGGAAAATCAGCGAAGAAGGCTTCGAAATAACCTATCTTCCTGTCGAATCTAATGGCGTAGTCAACCTCGAGACTCTTGAGGCCGCCATCCGCCCCGACACTTCCCTCGTTTCTATCATGACAGTAAACAACGAGACCGGTGTCATCCAGCCAATGAAGGAAATTGGTGCTATTGTGCGAAAGCATCGTGGCGTACACCTTCACACCGACGCGGCGCAAGCCGTGGGAAAAATACCTATCGATGTTAATGAAGCCAACATCGACCTGATGAGCATCTCAGGGCATAAAATCTATGGTCCAAAGGGAGTAGGAGCTGCTTATGTTCGCCGGCGACCGCGCGTGCGATTGGAACCGATCTTGAGTGGAGGAGGACAAGAGCGTGGGCTGCGTAGCGGTACCCTGCCCACGGCGCTGGCGGTTGGCATGGGCGAAGCAGCACGCATAGCCAAGCTAGAGATGGCAGTGAGTTTCTTGTTCTTGGCATAACTCATGATGAAATCCGCACATGCGTTTGAAATGGCACTTGAATCAAGTGGCGTGATGCTCTAGGCTTACGGCCGTATGAGCCGCTAGCTTGGTGATGATTCCTGTGCAGGGGTACTGATCAATTTCCTGTCTATCATTCCACCTCTCGTTCCGAATCTGATACATATTCCAGAGGGATCACGCACGGATCAAGCAGTTGTCGGATAGGTTAATTCAGGGCATCAATTCCCAAGTTGAGCATGTGGTTCGAAATGGTGATGTCAATGGATACCCGGGATGTGTAAACCTTTCGTTTTCGTATGTTGAAGGCGAAAGTCTTCTCATGGCCTTGAAGGTAAGTGTAGTGGCACATATCTGATGAGAGAAATTATCATGGTGTTCGTTGCAGGATATCGCTTTGTCTTCTGGTAGTGCTTGTACATCTGCGTCTCTAGAACCTTCATACGTTCTTCGTGCTCTTGGTATGTTTTTTTTCATGCGTGGACTTGTAGTACCTGACAGTCACCTAGGAGCGGCAGAAGATATGGCACATTCGTCCTTACGCTTTGGCATCGGTCGTTTCACCACGGAAGCGGAAATTGATTTCGTGGTAAATCACATCGTTCGCGTCGTTACCAGACTTCGTGATATGAGGTACGATCTCATCCACATTTCAGTGCTTTTGCTGTACTGACCGCCTCCTTCAGCCCGTTGTGGGAGATGGTGCAGGAGGGCATCGACATCAACTCAATTAACTGGTCTCAACATTAATTTATACTTCTGGATCTGTTGTCACGGCGCAACGTTTTTCTTTACCTGTCGTTGACGTATTTGAGGATTATTTGCCTATAACTTTATGTACAACGATATGAAGAACTTTCTAAGGATATTATTGGCGGTATCCGAGGTCTTGTCAACGGTGCTAATTCTTGGCAAACAACCGAATATAATGGCGAGTTGAATCTCCGCCATAACTGCACTCTTTCACTTTCAACCACCATGGCAAGACGCTTGTACCTTGGCAGTATGAAATTTTCTTCTTGTCAGATCTTGGCATAAACAATTCTGATCATCGCTTGCATCGCACAGGACTTCCCCCTGATGCCCGTTCTGATGACGTGGCTAAGTTTTTCGATGGCTATGGCCGTATCATTGACTGTCGTGTCATGACCGGTTCGTCGGACAAGAGGCGCGCGGCAAATGCAGGAACTCACTGGACCTCCATCAGGATTCGGTTTTGTCGAGTTTGAAAGCTCAAAGGTGGATTCACCATGTATCACGGTGATCAGTATACCAAACTTTTATAGGATGCGGAGGACGCTGTACATCATTTCAACGGCAAGCCATTTATGGGAGCCAAGTTCGTATCTTAATCAACCCCAACATCGCTTGCATCGATCCTTATTTTTCTTGCTTTAGCATTGTCGTCGAATTCGCCAAAGAAAGTCGCCCCCGTCGGGATGTCTATGAGAGCGACCGTGGCTACGGGTATATTTTTTGACTCACCAAGTTAATACTGTGCCTTTTCCTAACAAGTTACATTTTTGTTTAGGGCTGCTCGCTCCCGCAGGCCTCCAGGTATCCGCCTGATCGTTTCCGGTATTTCTCGTGACACAAGCTGGCAGGTATGATGTTCTTTCGGTTCGCAACATTGGCAGTGTTTGCGGAGCATATGGCGCTTCTGTATTCTGGAGATCGATCCGTCTGGTCATTTTGGAACCTGGAAGGACCACCAGTATTTCGTTGATGTTCACTTTCGCCGGCTTTGTCCAAACCCAACGTCGAACCTGACCATACACTCACCCAGGACTTGAAAGATTTCGGACGCGAGGCGGGAAGCGTGTCGTTCGCTGACATTGATCGCGACAACCCTGGCCAGGGGTGGGTGACTCAAATCTAATGTGTTGTCCTGAGCTGACAGTCTCTTAGTATCCTTGAGTATCTATCGCGAGATGACGCAGACCGTGCCGTCAAGGATTTAGACGGTAAAGACCTGCGCGGTAGACCTGTCCGCGTTGCCTACGATGATGCCGTGAGTTTGATGGCTTGCTTGTTTTGCGCCGTGCCTTACCTGTTCTCAGCGCGGTGGACCTGATAACTACAGGCGCGAGGATCGTCGTGAGGAACGTCCTCGAGGTGACGACCGATACAAAGAAGAACGTTACTACAGGGATGATCGTGCATCTTATCGCCGCGAGCGATCTCGCTCGCCTCCTCGTCGCAATGATCATGACGATCGTCGCCCCAGGTCTCCACCTCCGCCGCGGAGGGATCTTGATGAGAGAAAACCTGCAGGGTACGATGATTACCGACGGGGAGGTTATGATGATGACCGCAGAGCCCCTGATTATTATTATGACCGCCGCAGGGACGATGACCGGCGACGTGAAGACCGCGGTGGCAGACGCGACGAAAAAGACGATCGGTACGACGACAGGGCGCTGAGGCACGCAAATGGCGATGGTGGATGGGCGCGTTAAAGGATATAGGCAGCCGCTGGATATTTTGCACTTGGCCGAGGGGCACCGCATCCGTTATTGGTTTTCCACTCTCTTATGATGGTCATGGTCTCCTCGAGCTTGGCGTTGGCGTATGTTGGGTCGAACCGGAGAACTGTTTTTTTGTCTTACAGAGGTCATTTCCCTCTTGGTCCGTATGTCGAACGATTAGGTGAAGGCGTCCCGAATTTGGCGTGGAACCTGTACTTTCAAGCATCAGCTGAAGGATTGGCTAAAGGATGTCCAAGGCAGCGCGTGAGAATTTAACGTGGGCGTCATCTTTCGTATTGGTGGCGTTGAACCACGGAAACTTGGAAACGGTGACGGAATTAAAAAAAGACTCGGTGTGCCTACTACCCTCGGTACCTAGGACCCGTCTACCCTGAATTTGCCCACCAATGTGATTGTGTCCTTCATTTGTGACACTTCAGCGCACGATGATTGACGTTTTGCATATGGCAGACTTTCGTCTTCAGGTGTGTCACTTTACTCACATCTAATCCTAGAGACATCTGTGTATAAATATAAGTGTAATCAAGATTCGGTTTGCCGCGATATGTATACAACAATATGTGAATTATTCTCTATTCCCCACCATCCTAATTCTTGATCATCGTTTTGAAGAAGAGCTAGTGTGTCATCACCCATTCTCAACCATACATAAATATCATGGCGGTTCCTTGGCTTTTTCCCTGCTCCCAGGGCTTTCACCAGTCTAAGCCGAAAAAGCCCTAATTTCATCGTAGAAAGCACGCGCAGTGAAGTCGATACAATGAGATCCCCTTGCATTCCCGGGGTGAAGAGGCCTTCAGGAGGCTCAGAGCATTGGATGAACTTTCACCTCTGTGGGTATAGTTCAAAAGGCGGTGACGCGATCATCCAACAAGGGCCTACCGATCAAATACCGACCGAGTCTACCGTCGCGATCAGCTGTTGACTCGGCAGGTCTTCCGTGCTCTGTGGTGCATAGCAAAAGGCTTGATGAATATAATAATGATTCAGCAGAGCCAATACACTGACTCATGCACAGCGTCTTCCATTGAGGGTGTTCCTTCAGTTTGTCTTCATCATGCCCAAGCACGGTCTTCGCAACGAAAGAAAGATAAAACAATTCACTATCTGATCGCTCCTTCGTCGAGATCTTGATGACAGAGGAAATTAAAGTCTAGGCACCGCAGCTTCGGTCTTGTACTCACCGCAGTTGCGTCAAGGACCCGTAAGGACGGGATCTTTGCTATGACTTGCTGCCTGGCAGAACGAGAGACGTCACTAACTGCAAACTATGAGTATGTGTTTCCTCAAGGAAGACAATAATCTTGCGCTAACCCTCAGACAGTGGATTTTTGGCAAGGCTCAACGTTTCGAGATTGGGACACCACTCGTATAATTGGTCAATATCACGCGAATTATGGAGTCTGTTACTGGAAAGAGAGAGGACTTTGAGTCCTTGTAAATGTGACGGATGAGATTCCCGAGGAGGAATCCCTTCAATGCCGTTAGATGAAAGTATGAGTCGTTGTAATCTGCGGTACCGCATTAGCTTATTGGAAACCCCGCAAACACTAAACATACGAGGTACACGGCTTCATTGCCTCGCTGATATGTTGCCAATCTTTTAGCTTGTTACTATCGAAATTGAGGATCTCGATATGGCCAAGCACTGTAGAGATCTTCGCATGTGATAGGGAAGTAAGCCCATTGTATCCAAGTTCCACCATGCGAAGTTGAGGCATGAGTATCGCTATGCTTGTAAATTCTTCCCATGAAATCCAGGTGCCGTTCAACTGGAGCTCTGAGAGTCGCAGCCAAGCCGATGCAGGCAAGTGAGATGAAGGCGGCGTCAGCCGGTTGCGACTATTTGTAGCGTTAGTATATCAAAAGAGGAAAACACAAGGCCTACTTGAGCGCTAGCCGCTCGAGTTGATGCAGTTCGGTGGTTATCATCGCCACAACGTCCCAACTGGACACAAGTGTTGCAGAAAGATCCAAGCCGCGGACGTCTTGATCGTATCAATCGCATGATATTTGAATAAATACGCACTAGCTTACTGGGGCATGTTGACAGGATTTCCCCTGGATTATTCCCGGTAGAAACCATCTCATTGTCGAGGCTGACTTCGCGCAGTCGCTCCAGATTAGAAAATTTGCCTCGGATCTTGTCCAAGTCTACAGCCTCGACCTCTATAGCACCATTTGAAGAGCCCAAAACAATCTTCTCCTGGAACGCAGTGCCATGCACAGCTTCTACATACTTATTTTTCAATGCTTGCAAAAATGGATACCCATAGCAAGCGGAAGAAGGGCGAATGAAGGATCCGCTGTGTGGCACTCTTGTGGTCGCTGAGCGATAAGCATCGTTGCGAATTCCTTGATCTTACCGGCAGTTAAAATATCGTTTCCCATCTTTTATGCCATCATGCTTGCCGCGAGTTGAGTCATCCCACTCGACACCAAGCCAAAGACCAGCGGTGCCATCGATTGGTCCAAAGTACTTGACAGTGCCGAAATAACCTGATGGAAGGTATATTCTTGACCCTATCGCAGCAAGCACATGATGCATCGGTCAACGTGGTCCGAGTGGAAAGTGCTTCCGAGTCACATCATCATACAGCAGCTTGAACGATTGTGTCAATCTCACGTAAGCATCGCCTTGGGTTCAATCTGCCAGTCTTCGGCTACACGGTACTCCGAAAATCCCAGAAAAGTCGTGGGTCGCAGGCTCTCCAAGAGTTTCCTTTAGTTGAACACTTGGTTAGTTCTGAGTATGCTGGCTACTGCTCTCACAAGAATGTCGCGTAACGGTGTATCAGCAGCCCTTGCCAGGACAAGTGCAGTGGTTGCTCACATGTCCACCAGCACTCAGGCAACACCACTAGAGCAGGTAAGTTCTTTGCATATGTTATTCTTACCAATCCCTTGTGAATCGGGCCTCGCATGCAGCCGGTGCTCTTTGAGTCGAATGGAGCGACACGCACTTATGTTTTGAACCGAGCAAGCAAACTGAACGCTCTCAATGGTGACATGCTCAAGTCGATGAGACCTCAATTGGAGGTGAGAATGCCATTACGTGGAAGTGCAGGATCTTACAAACATCATTTGTATTCCAGCAATGGTCAAAATCCGACCTGTGCAAGATTGTCGTCGGGACGGGCATTGGCCGTGCATTTTGTGCGGGCGGTGATATTGCAAGTGTGTTTCAGTGCTCCAACCCATGTGGACACTTGCTGACAACTTCGCACAGCTGTACTACAGCATTCACTGCATGACGCTACTCGTTCAAAGGCTATAGAATTCTTCAAAGACGAGTGAGTCATAGAATCATGCTCCGAAGCGCTTGAATAACTTATCCTACAGATTTGAAATGAACTATATCCTGTCTGCGTTACCAAAGCCATACGTAACCATCTTGGACGGTATCACAAGTTGGTGTTTTCCTCTGTACAGCATGCATAGCACTGACATCAGCAGTGGGCGGGGGGGTTGGACTTGCCATCAGCGCTCCTTTTCGTGTTGCAACGGAGAAGACAAAATTCGCTATGCCAGAAACTAAGATAGGTTACTGCCCTGATGTTGGAGCAAGCTTCTTCTTGTCCAGGATCGATGGTGAAATTGGCACATATCTCGCCCTTACCTCAGAAACTCTTGTTGGCAGGGAAGTCTTGTGAGTGGTGACATATCTTTTCTCGGTAGGGCCGCGGGCTTACGATTTCGGTAGTGAATTAGGATTTGCTACCCACTTTGTGTCATCAAGGACAGTGCCCAACTTATTGACTCATCTATCTGATTTGGAGGACCCCACTTCCGCTATGATCGACAGGACTATCGAAGGTCATCATACAAAACGGCTTCAAGACGAACCGGTTGGAAGATTAACGGGTCGCACGCGCCAAGCTCTTGATACAGCATTCCGACATGATACAGTTGAGGAGATTATGGAGGATCTCACTAAGTTAGCCTCGACTTCGGATGACTCAGTCGCTAAGTGGGCTTCGGAAACACTGGAGACATTACATATCCGGAGTCCTACTAGTCTCAAAGTGGCACTAGAGGCGGTCCGACGCGGGAAGGAAATGACGCTCCTCCAGGCCCTTCAAATGGAAATGGGTATTGCCACTGCTTACTGTGTAAGTTAATTGGTGATTATGCTATGTGATTTGTTTAACTTTGAAAATGCAGAGCGGCGCGAGTCCAGACTTCACTGCGGGAGTGACCGCGGTCCTGGTTGACAAAACGAAAGCTCGGCCTGCTTGGTCTCCTGATCAGCTCCACAAGGTCTCAGATACGATAGTGAAGCGATTTTTTGAGGAAGATTCTGATTATCTCCGCGACGTGCCTACTTTGACACCGCCGGACTTTCTTACGAATGACAAGCAAAATCCGATGAAATTCGCTCTGCCAAGTGAAGATGCCATCTTACAAATCGTGTCGAAAGTCGGAAAAGATCCTATCTCCCTTTCTGACTTACTGGCACATTTTGATAATATTCACTCGGGTAAGCAAGGTGTTGCAGAGAAAGTGGTTGAAGTAGTGAAACGCCGTTGTGATGTCATTGGTAATGAAGGTTCGGAGGTGGTTAATTGGAAAGAGTAATTGTAATGGTTGCGGCACAGTATACCATCCCTCGATATCACAATTTGCTTATCATGCCGTATGTTTTCGCACGCGCGCAGTTATCACCACGTCGCGCGCAACCCGGCGGACCGGAATTGCAGCTAAGACTCGAAGGGCGATGACTGTTTGAACCTTGTACTCCATCCCTAAGGAGAAAAGTGTGAACATTGATGTTTGACGTTGCGCGACGCGCAGCTTTTCATTATGCCGCACGGCCACTACACTAACTCGAACCCAAGTTGCCCAAAATTGTGATGAAACGATCCGAGATTGAACATACGTGTTCAATGTCGCACGATATGATAGCTGCGAGACTCCACAGGACAGCTAAGTGAAAAAATATCTCAAGATTATTTTCAGGTCCTTCGAAATTTCCTGTGCACTGTTGTGACTCGAAATACGCTTCCGAGGATTGCTTGGGACTGTCCCCCAACGAACAAGTAATAATGCCAGCGTTCACACAGCAAGTTCTCTCTCACTTGAGCTGATTCCGATATGGTTAAGTTCTACCGGAAATTGTTCACACTCTCCACAGCAACAAAGAGTACTCGGACAAAATTATGCGGAGAATACAGGTACTTTGGAAGATAGGACGCGGAGTTCTTACTATACACTCAAATTTGGCGGAACCAATACATTGGTTACTGGATCGTTCATTGCATGACTCGAGTTGCAAAACGAGCATTGCTAGATCTCTCCATCACAGTGCCTTTGAAGTTGGTGGATCGAAGATTCGGGCTGTGAAGATCAGCATTGGAAACAAGACATCTGGTCAGCGCTCGATGCGTGCCAACAGGCAATAGCCTTACGTGTAAGGCATGTGTTCCTCTTTCAGGAGCTATGCACCCAAAGGGGAATGTATAGGATCGTAGCAAGATGGTGACACTCATGGGATCAATGTCAAAGGTTCCTGAGTAAGATCTTACCAATTGGCCAGACTCGACAACGAATTACAAGGAGTTCACAGGACTGAGAGTGGCACCGAGAATGATCGGGGTTTCGTGCCAACACCCCGCAAGTTTCGGTCAACTCCTGCCTCGCATGTAGCTCCGTTAGTTCTCACAGAGGCATACGCGCCCAGTGATGCCGTTTGGGCAATATCGGCGCTGCCGATGCACACACATCAGTGCAAGCACTGTGACTAGGTAACCTTGAATCTCGATGATGTGATCTAATCGAGGACACGCATTGGTAGTTCAAGTATAAAAGGTGCCCGGGTCCTCTGCTCAAATCACAATAAATTACAAGCCTGCGAGTCATTCTCTGTCCATTCCACTCGCAATGTATCCAATCGACCTATTATCTCCATCCCATCTCTTCACCAATGTCATATCTGTGCTCAACTCTGTCCAGCTGCTTAGCAGGAAAGAGGCACCAGGTGCACAACCAACTCCTGCAGATTTTGAAGTCAATCTTCAAACGAATACAGGGTTTCTCCCTGAGAAACCCATCCCACGGCTTCCCGAAGCTTACAGCGCATGGGAGGATGCGCTTACACGAGCTCAGGAAGTGCTGATACTCGGGGAAAACATAACAGAGGACAACATCAAGAGCCGAGTTGATGGTGAACTTTGGAGATCGCAAATGCGAGAGGTCAGTAAATCTGTCATGCGAGGGTGGAATAATGACTTACGTGTTACACAGCTCCCCGTGATCAGCATCAATGATCTAAAAACAGACAAGCAATTGTTGCGTCGCGCACATAAAGTGCTCGCCTTTCTTGTACATTTCTATGTTCATTCAATACCGGACCAGACGGCCGGTTCGGTGCTTATCCCCCGATCTCTGGCGACTCCGTTGCTTGAAGTATCAAGCGTATTGCGAATGGCGCCGGTGCTTACATTCGCCGACACCGTCCTATGGAACTGGGATCTCGTAAACCCAGAACTTCCTGTCACGATAGAAAACATGCGTTTCGGCGTTGAGCTCTTCTCGGGGACAGAAGACGAGCGGAATTTCTGGTTCGGTAACGCAAAAGTTGAGATGTTGGGTGTGGAGATGCTCCACCTTATCAACGAGTACCACAGTCTTCCCAATGTTTCCGACTTCGCGTCCGTCTGCAAAATCAATCGGCTCCTGACTCGCCTCGTGGCAATTATTAATCGGGTTGAAGAAACCTTGTTATCCATGCGGGATCTTGTAGATCCCTCCACATTCTACTGGCAAGTGCGGCCTTGGTTCAATGGAAGTGCTAGCGGGTCATCTAGCCCGACATGGATTTTTGAAGACGGTCCTGACGCTTCCACGCTCGACCTCAGCGGGCCATCAGCTGGTCAAAGTAGCGTCATGCATGCACTTGACATCTTCCTAGATGTCGACTTCAAACTGCAGCAGCGTCGGTATCCAGCCCCTTCAGAATCAAATAAACGGTCTGATCTTGGTTTCATGGAGAGAATGCGCCGGTATATGCCCGGAGCACACCAAGACTATCTTTCCCATCTCGCGAACTCCTCTCGTCCCCTCCGGGAACTCGCAAAAAGTACACCTGCTGTGAAGGAGTCATATAACGCAGCTGTGTCGGCGATCAGAAAGTTCCGGGACTCGCACATACGCATCGCATGCTTATATGTCGTCTCCATGGCACGATCAACGGCGATACCGGTCGGATGTCCCGTATTTGCGATGATGCAGAGGATGGAGCGACAACAGAAGCAAACAGGACACTCGACTGGCACAGGCGGTAACGAGTTGTCGCTGTTACTGAAGTCCAACCGTGATGCTACCACACGGGCTGCTCTAAAGATCTGAATGAGGAATGAACCGATATGACATGGACGGGAAGCACTTACTTTATCATAATAACCCCGCTAAATTCGAAACCTATATTTATTGACCGAGATACGTTATTTTGTGTAGCCCTAGACGCGTTTTGAACATGATACACCCACACTGTAATACTTTACCCAGATTCATATATTTATTATACCGATACAAATAACAGCAAAGCAGTCATTGTCTGTCGATGGCTTGCTGTAGTAGTTTTCTTGACAAAGCAATCTTTTTGACCAAGGAAAAGGGATTAGAAAGCATGGTTAACGTTTCGGCAAGACTATCTGATTTCAAAGTTCATTGGAAAGCCGGAGCATGTGTCCGGAATAGGTCGAATCGCGCCAGCCTGGACCAGGGGAAGTACTGTGTCTGAAGTCAAATTATTATCACGAAATAGACGAAGAAATCGTCATAATCTGAGCCTTGAGTTGGCCCTGAGAGCACCGTGACTTTGTTCTAGAAAGAAGCTTGACGTCGAGGACACCGGGACCCGGATGGCAAGAGTGGGGAACCGAACATGTCAGAGTCGCTGAAACGACGGCGATATCGATACGCTGTGCACGGAAGGTACGGATTGATTCTTGATGATAGATGAAACCCGGAAGGAAGTTTGGGTGACCGGCGGGTATCATGATAGCACTTGGGGAAAAGATGTTACACGAAATGAGAATGTCCCGCGAAGCTGAAGTTCAAGCGCTAAGCGCTCGAGGTTCGCACCGAATGTTTGTGACGGACGTTCTGATCAGAAGATGCAAAGAGACACATGATCACATGTTCTCATGGGCCAACCAACTCTGGAGGGTCTGGACTCTCTACAGTAACCATAGCCAGTTTGATATTTCTACACAAATCAATACTAGTATGAGCTTTTTCCTTGATGAACGCTCCCCGTCCACTTGAAGCTCACCGAAATTCCTCCGACTTCCGTATCGCTCGTACTCCATATAGGACCTTCGAGACCATCAGAAGGTCAATGCAATCTCAAGGCCGTGGCTACTATCATGCGGCAACTTGAACTACTAGCTGGATACATAATCGACGACGTTGATGTGAAGACACAATAACTTTAAAATTTGTGTTCAAGTCGACGTGAGCTCGTACGACAGAATATGTGCCAAGCTTTTATCTGATAATCGACATTCCCATCTAATTTACTAGTACATGTAGATGGGATGATTTGTGCAAATCCGACTCACCCGTCACAGTGAGTTCTTGCTGGCTGACTGCGGTGGTTTTTGCTCCAATGTAACGAAATCCTTTCCTAGGTATATGACACTATCTCAACTTGAAGATCTCCTTCTCACCGGTTCTCTGCATGGCGCCGTGACAAGCAAGCGACGATTTTTAACTTAGTCTGTGAAATCATCATTGTCGTCTCGACTCTCGCCTGTGACCTGAATCCGACCGATATTCGCCTATTCGCAAGCACACTTTTTTTCGACAAGCGATTGATTGTGCAAACAACTGACGTAGTCTGGCTTTATACAAACGCTTAAAGCGATATCTGAATACCGGTCCGAAGGAAAAATGCAAGCCCATTTCTGCCTAGTACGGGAGCAAGACGCAGTCGGCCTAATTAGCTATGCAATTTTCCCTCGAAGAATGCAGCTGGGAGTGTGTAGCAGAGTTTTGAAAGAACGCTTGCTTGGAGAGTCATCGATTCATCATTCAATGATTGCTTGAATGATGGCAAAAACACAGTGCAAGGCCCAATAATGAATGAACATTAATGAACCAACATGTTTGTGACTGGCAGTTCCTGATTACGTAATGAACGCGCTAGCAAACTAATGTCAACAAACACTTTGAGGGGCGCGTCTCTCTTTCATCGCGATTGTTTTCACGTTCTTTCTACTTTATTACAATGTCTCAACTTTCAGCAGGAATTTGTCGCCGTCTCAACGAGGCTCCTCAGGAAGAGATAGACCAGCTTGCTTCTGGGCATACCGTGCAGCTGCTTTCTATCAAGAAAGTCGCCCCGACAAACAACTCGACGACCGCCACCGACAGGTTTCGCATCATCATCTCCGATGGCGTCCATTTTGTCCAGGCGATGTTAGCTACTCAGCTGAATGATCTCGTAGCAAATGGAGACATAAATAAAAATACTGTGGTGATCATCGACAAGCTGGCCTGTAATTTTGTGCAGGACAAAAGGTGAGCAGCTTTTGGTATCATTTCTACCCCTTTTCACTATTTCATCTAGATTGATCATTATTCTTGACCTCCACGTTGTATCACGAAATGAAGAGAAAATCGGGACTCCTACTGCCCCTCCTTCCACCCAAGACGCTCCTGCGCCAGCTGTTCTAGAGGCTACATCCTCATCCGTTACTTCACCAGCTACCTCTTCGTCTACTAGTCAGGCGAAGCCGCTTCAGCCCCAGCCTCGCACGGGCCCATCCGGCAGAGGGGGCAGGTCAGTGTACCCCATCGAAGGACTTAGCCCTTACCAGAACAATTGGACCATTAAAGCTCGAGTTACCCAAAAGTCTGATATAAGGACCTGGTCGAATCAGCGTGGAGAAGGGAAACTTTTCAACGTCACACTAATGGACGAATCAGGCGAGATTCGAGGCACCGGCTTCAATGCAGTCGTCGACGAATTATACGAGAAGTTCGAGGAAGGCAAAGTATATTACATCTCCAAAGCCCGAGTGAATCTCGCAAAGAAGAAATTCTCGAATCTTCAGAACGATTATGAGCTGAGTCTGGAAAAGAACACCGAAGTTGAAGAGGTATGTATCATCACACTACCCCCGAAATGCTGGACTCATGATTTTTAGTGCCTTGAGACCACCAGTGTGCCTATGATGAAGTATAACTTCGTGGAATTGTCTTCGTTGGAAAAATTAGAAAGGGATAATACTTGTGGTAGGTGCTTTGCAATCTATGTCGGTATTTCTCACATGTAATCCATTGCTACCAGATGTCATTGGGGTCATCAAAGAAGTCGGCCCCCTCGGCGAAATCACATCAAAGGCGACAAACAGGACGGTAAGTCATGATTCCACTCGTCAGTTACCTGGGGTTTCAATTCGGTTGAAGATTCCGAAACGCGATTTGACCATTGTTGACATGTCGCAATACTCTGTTCGCTTGACCTTGTGGGGAAAACAAGCAGAACAGTTTGCAGCTGACGACCTTCCTGTCGTTGCGTTCAAAGGGGTTAAAGTCGGTGACTTTGGAGGTATGAACTATTTTTGTTCACCCGAATTGGAACTCACCCCCCGAAGGTCGCACTCTCTCCATGGTTAGCTCAAGTATAATGACGATATCGCCTGATATTGAAGAAGCTCATTTGCTGCGGGGATGGTACGATGGTATCGGAACTGAAAAGAATTTCCAGTCGCACACGAGTGGTTCATCTGGTGCATCTTTTGGTGGTTTCAACCGCAATGAGATGCGGCATCTTAGCGACGTCAAAGAGTCGCAACTTGGCATGTCCGACAAGGCAGAGTTCTTTTCAACTCGTGCCACTATTATGCACATCAAGAGCGAGAACATCTCTTATCCTGCCTGTCCCACTCAAGGTTGCAACAAAAAGGTGGTTGATTTAGGTAGTGGCTGGAAGTGTGAAAAATGCGACAAAACTTTCGAGCGACCGGAATACCGGTATGATCATTGGCTCAGTCCTTTAGACCCAAACCTTACTTTGATCATCAGATACATCATGTCAATGGCAGTAGCCGATTGGTCCGGCCAGGCGTGGTTGCAGGGCTTCAATGAGGCTGGTCTGGCCGTCTTCGGGAAAACCGCAGATGAAGTTCATGAAATCAAGGTCAATACAAATCTCCCGGAACTTTTCTTGCTGTTTACGACCACATGATAGGAGCGCAACGAAGCAGAGTATAATGCTCTCATGGCCCAGGCCAGTGGCGTCACATTCAACTTTAGTTGCCGTGCAAAGCAGGACACGTACAATGTGAGTGTTTTCTATTTGTTACAAGTTTGAAATAATGAATAGTGTAGGATCAAACGCGTGTCCGATATGGAATATCGAGAATTACTTGTCTTGATTATCACGAGGAAGCCAAACATCTCGTCAACCTTCTCAAGTCTCCATGGGCTCAGTGATTCTTATGTCTAGTTGGTGTATATTAAGCATTGTCTACTTTTGCATGCCATTGTGATAAAAAAAATACTGTAACATTTGCCCAATAGTTGAAATTTTGAAATGAAAACGCTCTGTTATCTTTTACAGCGCCCGAATAGTAGCTGAAATGAAAATGACATTATTATCTTTCACGGGGCCCGAGTAGCCAACTAAAAACGCTTTGTTATCTTTCACGAGGCCTGAGTAAATACTTTACATAAATAGTCAACTAGTCAAGCTTTCAAGGGGGATCTAAAGGATAATGATATACTCTCCTAAACACATGCCAGATCACACCGAACCCTTCGAGAACGGTGTCTACCGTCTGTTGTGCGACCGGCGGTAAATCCAATTTCAGAGGCCAAGGAAAAGGTAATACGTCGATAAGAGAAAGCGAGTCGTCATCTGGAGATAAACTCGGTGTGGGTGCGGATGTCACTTTTTCCGTAGCTGTTCCAGATGAAATATGTGATGGAGGCGGGGAAACCGGGGATTGGAAGGCGGTGTGTGCACTAGAGCCATCCATCACCGACGTTAGCGTCGAGGATGATGGCGATGGCGTTGTCGAGGCTGTAGTGTAGCCAACCGAAGGCTTTGCATGCGGAGGCGCATAGATAGTCGTAGTAATGAACACCGTCTCGATCGACGCCTGAGGATGATGATCGCGCAAAACTAGATCATCATGTGGCGTACGCCGATCGAGGGAGTGCCTCATATGCCTGAATTCGGCTCCGAGGTTAAGTAGCACCATGAGAACAAGAATCGCGGGCGCTGTCCATATCAAAAATTGAAGGAGTTTCCCCAGAAACCGGATGCTGGTGTGAAAACGGTGAACATGCGGCTGGGCCCTCAAGCAAAGTGTGGGGGTGAACATTTCTTCCAATATGTAATGGACCAATCTGCTGCCCTGTTGAGATGCGCGTTGGTAAGCAAGGTTGGAGCGCAAATTATGTGCGTCTAGGCCTGTAATACTGGAGTGAGTCAACATCAAGATAAGCATATTCATCACTATTACCTGTTGAGGCTTCCACGTTAACTTCGAGTTTGCCAACAGGCATTGTAAATGTGGGGAGCAGTATGCCCACGTACCCATCATCCTTGGCTTTGCCTTTTCCTCTGCGAAGACCGTCGGTGGGGGTCTTGACCAAATAGTCAATCTGAACGTCCCCGATGAGATCGCCCACGTACACCCTGACCCAGGCAGCCCAATTCTTGCTCCCTAATTTATCCAGAGAGGATGACAAGTCGACGAATTGACCCCTCCGCGTGCTTGGTGGCTGAGCTTATTTCAAAACGGACAGGCACGCCGTCAATGCTCACGCGCGCGATTTCCACAGAACAGTCAACAGGAGACGCGTCGTCTGCATGTGCGAGTCCAAATTCCATCCAATCTGTCTCCATTTCATATGGAGCCGGATGAGTTATCCGAACAGCATATACGTTGGTATATGTCGCATGATCAAAACGCAAAGGCGTCACAACGACTATGACGGAGGGGATCATGAGGGGACCATCCCTTTTTCTTCTCGAGAAGGTACCAAACATCGGAGGGAGAGACACCCCAGTTGCTACACGGTTCATCCCAGTCGGCGTGCGTGGCCGACTGGGAGGGCGCTTTATATTTTCAAGGGTATCATCTGTTGTGGGATATCTTGTTGGGATAAGCGATCTCGCTATGGAGCGTAGAGCAATACGCCCTCCGTCAGATCCACAACGCGACAATCCTCCACGCTGCAGAACAGTCCTGCGTGTCTGTGCATCACGGACGTCGCCTGATATATTGTAAACCTCCACTGTTGCAGCTTCACACTCATTGCGGATGATTGTCGCAATTGTTTCTGCATCTGCAGCGAGCACAGAAAACCGGGGCAAGACTATGGGGATAGGATCTGGTTCTCCGTCTGGCCTTGAATTTGAACCCCCGTTGAAAGCACGCGGACGGGATATGACGAGAATTGTGCCTGTGATATTGAATGTGAATACATTTTTTGATGGGGGGAGTATATCATTCATGTTAATGTGAATGGTTCAATGATGTTGGAGGATGAGGAATGTCCTGTACGTCTGAGTTCGCGCGGCTACGTCCCTCCGACGTCAGAGGCATCGAACTGATGGATGACAGAGTGCCTGAGGGTGTCAGAGAAGTCGGGGAACCCTCGAAAGAGTAGTCTGCCACCTGTTCTCCTGGCAGCGGCGCACGTAATAAAGATGAGGTCGAGGAAGTAGAGTCGTGTCGTGTTGCTAGAACAGGTGCTTGGAGCCGAGAATTCGGATACGATTCCATTGGCGGCGACTGATCAAAATCCAGCGAGGCTTGCCTGGAGACCGGCGTCGACGGGGGGTTGACATCGAAGCCGGTATAACCTGCACCTCCTGTGACAGTCCAAGTCGGCTCTTCATGCAGGTGCCCAAATGACGTCGGATCCTCGTGCCTCCAGCCCTACAGTCCATACCAAGCATTGTTGCCACGCCGGGAAACCAAACACCCTTTGCTGTTCCCTTGTATTCCAGTTTCATCAAGATGCCCTCCCTTCCACTCGCGGGATCGCTGTCCTTTCCAAGAACATGACTATGTCATTTCACCCTTCACCTTCTTTTACTCCTACGCGTCTCCGGCCATCTTTGCAGTCCATGGTCTTCATGGGTGCTGCCCAACGAACACGAAGACGGTCTGCAGATGGGAATGTTCCGAGGATAGCAATACCGCCAGAGCCTCTGTCCGCGTAAGTAGAAGAGTCAGACGACTCATCATCCGCCATGTCTGCGTAGGACCCTGATCGCGAAGGACGAGTCGTGGTTCGTGTGACGTGAGGCTCAGACGTAAGCTCCCATGCGCCGGGATCCTCCTCTGCAGAAGACAGAGAGGCAAATGAGGAGGATGTCGTTGTAGAGCTTGGAGGGAAAATACGAAGCTTGACATTGTTAGACAAACAACGCGGAAGGGGAATGGATATCTGTATTTATGGAGCACTCGTAAGATGAAGATTCACGCCATGGTAAAAACGACGTACGAGGAAAGGAGCCTTCGGGGGACGACAGACATAAGGAACCCAGAGATCTAAGCCAGCCATGAAATGCATGTTATTACGTTCTCCTACAGAGCTTCGTCGCATTTTTGCAGCAGAGAATGCAGAAACCCTGATCGCACTGTCTTCACCAAACCTTGGTGGGAATTCCTTGGGCAGGACGTAAGAAATGTTGTACCCGCTGACGAGGATGTGACCAGTGTACTTGTCATCCAGAGGCGGGATAATAGTGTGAGATGTGGATGTAGAAGAGGATGCACGAGAGGCTGGACTCATGCTAGACGTTGGTAGACCAAAAACAGAGAGATAAGATTTTTGAGAACGTGCCGGTAGATTTAGAGCGCGCGCAGTGTTATTCAGTAGTGGAGAGGTTGTGGAGGAAAAATTGTAAGGAGCAGAATTACTGTCGGTTGGGTGAACTTCCGAACTCAGCATCTTCAAGTTTCCCTCTTCGATGGTGATAGTGAATAGGAAGAAGGTTAAACTGAGAATGAACGCTTACCGGGAAATAATGGTAATGTAGAACCAGGAGAAACAGCATCCATAGGTATTGAAAGCTATTGATGGCCTTGAGCCCATTCGTTCAGTTGCATGAGGAACAACACATACCTTGAGATACATTTTAATGGCAATGCCATCTTGACCCTGCTTCGCTTTGCCCTCGATAGCAAGACGTGTTACAACGTTTAACTTTGGTTGCTGCTGGGCAGTCGCCGTGAATGTGTAAGACGATGCATTCGCTGAGAGTGGTGGGCTGATTGTGCGCGCATGTCGCGATTGCGCAGGTGCATACATGGAATTCGCGTGTCTATCTGGTCAAATGACGCGCTATGATGGTTTATTGGCGTGTTTTGATATCACTATCGTAAAGCCTTGAAGATGGAAAAGTGAACCAAAAACAGGTTCTGCTACCTTATATAGCGCGCAAAATGGCCCGAACAGGTCGCCAAGAGGCCAGCAAGCCGTTGTTGCTGCTGTGCAAGAAATGGAGAACAAAAAGCAGGTCGGTCAGCGGGAAAGGCGCGTTTAAGTTTGTTTGCCACAAACGCGTTGCCGGATATACATGAAAAAGGCATCAAACGTCATTTTGATCAGTGACCGTAACCCAACAACCACTTTTTTGGACGGCCACTCAACGGAAGCCCAGGCAAGCTTGGCCTCGGAGGAGACTCAACTCATGATCAAGGTTCCGTCATTCTTATGCCGACGTGATGACCGTTATATAGACTACCCTATCCGTAACTCTCCCCTCTGCAGCTAGCGCTGGCTTGTCACTTCCACTCGGAACCCGGGCCACTGGAAATCCGACGAACGAGCACATTTTGGCAAGGAACCGGGATCTTGTGTCTGCAGACTATGTAGCCACCCATGCATTGATGATATGCACAAGTTGAAACTATTTCAGTCAGACGCAATCAAATAAATAGGAATATCAATCGATGCATCGCAGAGCTTTACGACGACCTACAATCGGCAACCTAGCCAGTCTATCTTTCAACCTGTGAAATTGCTCAAATGGCATGCCCAACTACTATAGCAAGGCTCGTCGTACTACGCTCTGGTCAGCACTACTTGGAAATGGTACTTGTTGTTTACGGTGGCTACTGCAAGGTGCCGTCGGCAGCTAGCCTCATAGACAGGCTTCCCTGTCCAAGGCTTCGAGCTAGGCCCGTGTAAATGCACACAGCTACAAGGCAAGTTGGATTCCTTCTTGAATACTTTTACAATTTGGTTGCATGTAGCCCGGACGTGCACTCGAGTTTTTGTGGTACCCTCGAGAATGTGATGGCATGCAGTAGGGCTGGTCTTTCATCGATGTCATCAGTTTTATTGAAACGCATAATTTGTGTCGCAATCAAGAACGAGTGAAACGAGTAAGTAAGTATAACAAAATGTATCCAATAGACAATAGGTAATGAAAAGTCGTAATCGATCGTCGTCAGTAAAACGTAGGTGGCATAAGTCATGAAGTGAGAGCACATCGTGACATTCAGGCGAGCATCAGTATTCGAGTAGTCGTTTTGGAGTCAGTTTAGACAGGAACAGTGTCATGGTGTTCTGCAGCCTCCTGTGCCACTTGCGCCCAATCCTTCTCGCGCACACCGGACTCGATCTTCAATGCAAGCTTGTTGAAGTTTACCAGAGTCAGTCCGTGAGATTGGCGAACGCGCGACTCCCAGCCCTCTGGAAGCTGTTCATGAAGAAGAAAGCTGTGCAGGTCCTCTACGCGACCTCCCATGGTTGAAAGTAACAGCGAGGCACTGACGGGACGGTCAGGATTGTGCTTGGAAAGTTGAAACGGATGATGAAATTAAATACTTTGCGCAACCAAATAACCTGTGGAAAGTTTTAAGCGTGAATTCCTTATTCACTGCACGCGACACTGCACGACGCTTGCCGAGTAAGTTGGAGAGATCCTTGACTATAACGACATCGTTGCCGTGCTTGTCCTTGCTGGAAGCTGCCGCAAGTAGCTCCTCGATGTAAGGTACGTGCTTTGTCGATTGATTTGGTTCGAAAGCAGCATCAAGGCCTGAAAACAAATTATTCGACCGAGAAGAACAACCTCATCAAATCGCTCACGTAAGAGAGATGCGTCGTGTTCAATACCATTGTGAACGTCGAGTTCTCCTAAATCAAGGGTATCATTTCTGAAGCTTCTCTTAAGCATGCGAGCAGCATAATGTGCGACAAATGAGGACAAGGTAGAACTGATGTTGTAGGTTCCTGCGACATGGCGATCAAGGTCGACAAATGATATGCCACGGCCAGTGCGCGAGATGATGCCTACATTTTCATGACGTCATACCAAGACTGATTACCAAGATGAGCAGAATTACTGACCATGGTTGGCTAGCGCATTGAGTCCGGGGCAGGAGCAGCGGGAGTCGGTCTCCTGGGGAGGCCTAAACTCGGGCCAGTGCCCTCCATAGCCTGGGTAGCCCTCAGGAGTGACATTGCCGATGCGACGCTTCCTCTCTACGAGGTTGAGGAGCGTGAGGATGACATCCCAAGACACAGTTCCAGCATCGTTGAAAAAGTTGGACAGGTCGGAAAAGAAGCCCATATTTTACGTCCTGAATGTCAAGAAGGTGTTAAGATGCGGACGTGGTTAGGAACAAAGAAGTAAACGCACTTGGCCTAAAAATTTTCAATTATAAGAGAACCGAATAAAGAACTCGGCACCAGGGGCTCGCTAACGACGACTTCTTTGCGATAGGCGACCCGAAATAAACACCATGGCCAGAGGGCGTAAGGAGTGTGCGCCGTGCAAAAGGGATATGTTATTGACCAGTCTAGTAGGTCTAGGCAAAAATGGAGTGTACGGTACTGCCGTGTTAACATTATTGGCTTCCATTGAACTCACATCATTCCAAAATCTGTCAAGCTTTGATGTATTTTATTCGGATGCATAGTATGAGACTTTCCGGTGCTCGAATTCGAACATTCCATCAGGTCAGGGTTGTAAAAATTCTGATAATCAACTGGAGACTCGTTGACTCCACACTGAACCTTAATTTAATCGTTTCATCAAAGTTGCAAACGCTTCATAGCTCACATTTTAAATCCTTGGATATGGGACCTTCCAACATAGATCCATAGCATCGTAGGATGAGGAACATGTACGGCTTAAAACCTGTCACTCGAAGTCATCAGGGGAAGGTAGTTTTCAACCAAGAAAAATGTTTTTCTACATACACTTAAGCTTTACACCTATCCTCATCTGAGCATTTACAACAGATTTGTAGCTGTTATCGACAATATTGCAATCGATGATCCGCCCAAGATCAAAGTCTTGACGGCCGCAAACGTTCAGATTTGGTGTTGAGCATAAATGAGTTACATACATGTGTGGGCAGAAGTTAGAACTACTTGAGGTTAGTTTTGCCGGCACAACCGGCACAACCGGTGTCATATCAAAATTTCCTATCTACAACATCAATGGCAGTCCTACAGAAGACATCAACGACGCCTCGTCCCATCCATCATCCTCACCATCATGATCCACGACATCACCTCATCTATAACAGCTTGGAGTACTATCCCTCGGTCAATTCAGCACAATAAAATGCCTTCCCTCCAAGGACCTCTGCGTTGCTAGTGACCTGGCTTTTCGGCGAAGCTCGGGAGTAGCATCCTTGCAGTGGTGGATGATATGGCTAAGCAGATTATCGTCGCGACCTTGGATTTTGACACCAGGGGAATTGTCGAGGTGACCACAGTCCACAAGTAGCGACCAGTGCTGTTGGGAACTTTGTCGAGATACTCAAAGTTATCGTTCATTAGGGATGGCACTGGGCGGCCACCAGAATGGACCATATTCTGCCAGGGACGGCGAAGGATTAGCCGAGAGCGTCTGTGACCCTGTTTTCACATGTTTAAAGTTTTACGGTGTGCATATTATTATGGACTAGTTCTCTGCTAACCCTGAGTTCTGCCGTGGCACCCTTCAGAACATTTTTCGCTTCTTAGCCGTTTAAGACGTAGTATGTTGGCTCACCCATCCCTTCCGGCTCCCAAACTTTGTGTTGACAAGAGCAATGTACGTGCGCTACCTGACATATCGCTTACAGCAGAGGTCAAGACCTCCAACACCGCTCAGTAAGGTACTTTCTGCTTCAGTCTTGCCATTGCGCGTTTACTGCTGCCCACCGCGCCCGGCGACCTGCGGTTTCCCTTTGCCCACCACATGTAGCCCCCAAGCTGCACCCTCCCGTGTCACCAGCCAATTGTAACCTCATAAAGCCGGACGCTGCCTTTACACCTTCCACACCTCGAAACCTCCGATGCTGATTCGCCAGAACGTGACCGGTTGACCTCCCGAGGCCCTCCGCCGCTTCCTGCTTTCGTCCAGTCATCAGACAAATATCAGAGTGCTTATTCTACTTAGTAAACTGTAAGACGGAAGATGATTTAAAAAATACAAATGAACCTGATCACTCACTCAGGAAGATATCACAACATATAAGGAGACATGAAAAAAAATTGTGTCCCAGGGTGACGACGTGTCCGGCGTTGTCGGGACAATGTAGAATGAGGGAAGGAGGGCTTTGGCAGATAAAGACGACGATGTCATACAAGGGCGTGCATGGCAATGTGACAGATCTACGTAAGCTAACTTAAAGATTCGACCAATCTCATCTGGTCATCGATCATCGATCATCAGGCACCTATGCCATTGCGGTTCAATTCTCCCGACGTTGTCTCCGTTTAGGCAGTTGTCAAATCCGGACACCCGAACCAAGGTGCCTATTAATTTTTGTCGATGCTGCGGACTCACTCACGATGCTCTCTTATCAGCCTTTGCCACATTCCATATTCGATGATTGAACATACTGTGGCAGTTGCAAGCCCTCGGGTTGCCAGCATTTCACGGTCGTTTGCACAGCAATATTGACTCATCAGTGCCCGACTGCCTCAGGCAACGTCTACCTTACTGATATTCTTGTTCGTCTTCACACTGCCATTTCTTCCCACAGGCCAGAGACACATGGAACATCGCACACACGATAACTGAGCTTGCTCCTCGTGGAGTTCGTTTGGAACCCAAGACATCCATCAATCTAAAGTGTCGCTGGAATTGCATGGGAAATCCTGGAGAGGTTCTCGAGCACACTCTAATGCTCTGATGATGAAATGCGATTGCTGTATGAATGTTTGTTACCAATTAATGGTTTCTAGCACGATGGGGGCAGTGATGTTAAAGTTTGAAACACATCCATTTTTAAATAAATATCTGCACAACGCATTCATTCCCCCGCGAGCGGACTGAAATAATGCTGCTTCTGTTTCACCAAGCCATCTGTACCAGCAAGTACCACTTGAGAGTTAGTTGGAAAAAAAGAATTTTGACACGCGGAGGTGCAGAATGAGCAGTCCAACGTCGTATATCGTACGTGCATTGAGGTCGGACAGACAGTGATTGGGCTGGGACTAATGATTGGCTCGGTTCAAACGCTGGCGAGATTCCCGCCGGGTGGGCGGGAGATCTTGACATGCCAGTTGATTGAATGTCTATGAACGTTGAGATACGACGCTACTAGTGGTAGTAAGAGCGGGTATTCGTGTATGAAATACATTAAAGAACGAGATGAATGTTGTGATGAATTACATTAATCCTGGGAAAGGAGTGTGGGCGAAAATATATGAGCGAGCGAGTGTGGTGAGAACGAGTGGACCGTATGCTGCAGTGATGAAGGAAACCAAGAGCAAGAACAAAGGCTTGTCGCTCAGCTGGACGTGTGGTGCCGGTTCCTTCCAAGCGTTCAGGAACCGGGACCTTTGGCATTGTGTTGGATACACAAGGATGAGAAATGAGGTGTGGGTGGTCTGGCATCCAACACGGAGTCCCACGCCTAATGCGAGATGGAACTTTACTGAAAAAGCGCATTCTCTTTAGCTCCATCAGCAAAAAAAGTCTGGGGTCACTCACAAAGTCCCACAGTGTTCCGAATGCAGGAATCCCAGCCTCCTTGCAACCATGTTGGATCTCAAAGTTACCCACATAGTTGGAAGTGATGAAGACAACCTCCGCCTGCCACTGGTCGTATACCTCCTTCAAGATCTTCATGGTGGGTGGACGACCACCACGGACCTTGGAGTCCCAAAGAAGGAGACGCTCTGGACCTATGTGCCTGTGAATGAGACCACTGATGGTTGGACTGAATGTCTTCTCTTGATCGGAGCCTAGCAGATGCGTCAATGATATGCATATGCCTGAGGTTCAGATTGTCGCACCAATCCAAATCAAGTACCAGTAGGGAGATTGAATGCAAGTAGAAAGGGCAGCACCAAGACCAGTTCCAGTGCAGATTCGGATTCCACGCTCGTATAGGGTCGACGTGTTGGAGACACCAGCGAACTGAAAAAAAATTTGGCAATCTAATTGGAAAATTACTTTGGTCATTTTACCTTTAGCTCACGAGTCCAGATTTTTTTAGGCGGGTCGTTGACCAGTCCCTTAGTGAAATCGCCTTGCACACCGCAGATCAGGTAATGATGCTTTGCATGGGTACCCTCGCTGCAAAGAGTTAGTAGTATCGCACGACGACGACACTAAAGACTTACGAGATGATACCGAAAGCGTGATATTCCTTGACAGCCGAGCGACTGATGCGAGCAAGCAGACCCTGTTGCATACCACGCTCGAAGCGGAGAACGACGACTTTCGGAGAGGGAAGTTCGACGTCGACGTCGACGTGTCGCGTGCAGATCCAAGGCAGAACAATGCTGAAACCGCTGTCACCAACCAAATAGAAGCCAGGCAAAGTCGTACTTACAAGATGGACATTCCGACTGTGTACCAGAAAGCCTGCTGTTGGACGACGTATCTTCCGACGTGGTCGAACTTTCCGTCTGCAGTGTCATAGGCATTTGTCACGATGGTGTATACCCCTTCGAAAATTAGTATGGTCGTGAGCTTATCTACGTTATGGTTGAACATACAGGTCATGCACAAGGAAGTCCATCCGAAGAAACGGTGATTCAGCTCGAATACGCTGGGTGCCGACGTCAAAAGGCTGCGATGAACGACCGAAGAGAATACTCACTTGTGATGTGTGTTACAGACCCACGGAAGACCAGCACAGAGAGTGACGAACAGCATGACCGAGGTGATCACCCCGAAGGCAAGTATAGAGTCGTTAAACATATACTTCGTCTTGAATTGATGCACGACCATGAGGACTATCCAAGCTACGCCGGAGATTGCACATCCGCTGTGGATACCACCGAGATGCTGCAAAGAAACGTCAGCTCCCTGAAATCACCACGTGGAGTTCAAAGCGACCTGCAAAGTGGAGGTACACGCAAGGCGGAACCATAGAGGAGTCCACTATAATAGAAAACACATCAACACCGATTAAAAATATTAAAAATGCATGGCACAGACCTTGGCGAAGAAGGTGCTGACGAACAAGTACAAGCAACGGCCGAATATCTCGTTACGCACAAGAATTGCAACGTTCAAATTACCAAGGACCAGAGCACCAGGATATCTTGCGGCGTATGGCCATTTTCCAGCAATCGCAAAGCCAATTCCAATGAAATTGACTACGAACACGACAGTGAAAAAACGCCTTGTTGAATCAGAAGGGTGAGCCATTGGACCATATGTGTTGTCATATAATACCATACCTATACGCATTGTACCAGATGACCCAGAGGACCCACAAGGGCGTACTCTTCTTTGCTGGTTTGGCAGGGGCTGGCGGTGGCTTCGCGACGTCTGGGAGAATAACCGGTGCATCTTTCTCAAGAGACTGCACTGCAAATACCTCGATGTCTACTGCCTTCTTCTCGTCCTTGGTGAGATCGGTAAGCTGGGGAGAGTGGACTTCTAGTGTCCCTTTCTCTGCATCATTGTAAGCCAAAGCAGACATCGCATCGCGAAGAGAAACTACCCGCTATGCGTAGAGAAAATAAGCCTGAAGTTTTAGATATTCGGGTTGAGTCCTTTTATCGTCTCGAGACCGACCGCAGGTCTCCTTTCCATGATTTTCCCAAGGTAACTTGTGAAAAAGATGATCGAGCCTGTGGATCTATGCTCTTCCGTTATAAAATCGTATCAGATAATGCAAAACTCCGAACCGAGCGTGAATTGGTGTGATTGAATTAATTGCTTTAGATTGTAAGGGCCGCTTGCCTCAGTCAGTTAGTGTTGCTGCCGAGAGTTCACGACACAGTGCCAGTGAGACTGGGAGTCTAGCTATAGATATTGAACACGTACTAAATGCTAGAGTCATTTGAGGTACAATTATTCTGATCTGGGCCAGTGGGCCACGCCATGTCTGTACTACTACTATCATCACCAAAATTACCGAATCCAGAGATCACCTGATATGTTGAATTTTCTGACACCACCAACGACACCTGCCCGTTATATCCGACATTTGACATGTCACCCCGGCACGCTGACGTCAAGCGTGTTATCTGTCAGACACATTTCATTTCGTAGTGTAGCGGTATGCCATATGTCAGATACATTTAGATACATCCATGTATTGTATAGAGAAATATAAAACAAAAATGAATGAAAACCACGCAAGTCAAACAGAAAGTACCTAAAGAGCACCATAGCCTTCTTCAATGAGTATGTCGTCATCGAGCACCTCACCGTACTCAGCTATTATCCTGTCCTCGTCCTCATCATCGTCATCATCATCGTCCTCGTCCTCATTCTCATCACCCTCATCACTCTCGTCACCCTCTTCAATATCCCCCTCATCCAGTTCCTCGTCACTGCCGTCTTCGTCTTCCATTTCGATGTCTTCGTCGGCTTCACTATCCAAGTCTTCGACAACGTGTCCCTCCCACTGCAAAATATCGTCCCACTCCCGCATAGCCTTGTGACCGACGGCACCGCCACGAAATCGCATGAACATGTCTCTGTCCACGAACCTAAATAGCATGTATATCGTTAGCAGTTGGTAGATAGCAAAATAAAAATGTGCGTACATATTAACATAATAAAAATTCCAATCTGGGTCTTCCTCACGTCGCGCAATCGTTGGATCAACAAGTCGTTGGGAACGGCCATAAGCGAATCCCGGTATTATATGCACGCCCCTAATGACGCACTCTGGATCAAGGAATCCGAATGCATCGGGGCTTTCATCCTCAAAGAGTTCGAGGCGTTGGAGCCTCTTTACAGCGAATCCGGAAGGATTATTGTCACGCTTGAACCATCGAACGAAGAGGACATCCATACGCTTTGGACGGGTCCGTATCACATCCAGGGATTTGTGGTATTCCACATTGACATGAAAAATCTTGATAAGACGAGCGTACCAGTAAGGGTGAGTACGTTCGTCCTCATGTGACATGACCATCAGGTCAGCACGAGTGCGGGGATTAATTGAGTCTTGCTCACGTCGAAGGTCGTAGGTGGTGTAGTTGATGCGAAGAATGCTATGTTCGAAGAGTTTGTTGTCAGTGATCAGAACCGAGTTCCGCTCTGCATCGGTAAACTCGTATTCATCGCCTTCATATACATGCCCTTGAAGGCGTGCATATAAGTGGTCTTTGAGATGAGGAATAAAGTTCTATTTCACATTATGAGCTAGATATGTTAATAAAAATGAGAATCATGACATACCTTAACGGCCAGATCATCCCCAAGCCCACCCAACCAAGCCGTGAGGTCAAAAGTTGAACGAGCAGATATGGCGATGTGGTAATGGTCCGAAGGTGAGGTCCGCACACGACGAGGTCTATCGGTACCCTGTTGGGCAGAAAACTGTGCCCGAGCATTGATTACCTTCATACAAAGTTGTTTGATGGCATCTTGATTTGCGATGCTTGCAGTCATAGTTGCTTTTGTTTTTGGAGTGCGAGGGTAACGTCGTTTGAGACGCCGGTGCTCCAGTTCTCCCTATACTGGAATTAGATAGTATGATATCAACAAGAAAAAAGACTCACCGGCTGTGTAGTATAGCTGTCTGTCATCCCCCTCATTCGAATCGTGGCCGGGTAGTCCCCAAGTGCGTGAAATTTATAAGTCTGGATGTTCAACTTCTTTACCTTGGGACGAGAAGCACCTGCTGTCTCCTTAGCCGACATGCCCTGCTTTGAAGCCAATGCAGCTTGTCGACGCCCTCGAGCTGCATGTTCATGAGGCAGTTCCGTTGTGTGAAAGTGTTCACATGTCGTCCTTTTGAACTTTCGAATGGTGTTGCCAAGGACCACTGTAGCCGCGTCGAAAAAGTTCAAGGTGTCTTCAGTATGGAGACGGAGCTTCGCATACGCTTGCCAGGTAGCAAGGTTGAATAAAAGGTCCAGGATGATCCCATCATTATGCGGGTCAAGAAGTAACCCTTCGAAGACTGGTATAGCGCACTGAAATTAAATCTGAAATCAGTTGTGAAATGTTATGTGAAATGACCTAAAACTTGCCTGCAACAAATCTTCGAAATCTCGGGCTGCAAGGCGCTTCATTGCAGAAGCATTCTTGTGGAAACGTCGGATTGTGCCTCTCCCAAACGTTGGCACATGACGGTATCTGTAGCAGAACATTATGTATGAGAAATATTAGCAAACAAATCAAAAACATACCTCCAGTTCAACTCCTGCACTGCCGCACCCCCGGCAGCATGGATAATACGCATCAAGTGAGTGAAAATAGCCTTCCACACACCGAGTTCAAATTCATGCAACATGTCTACTACCAGCATCAAAAAGAAATTGAATCTGAATATAAAAAGCCGATCAGAAAAGGCGTTCTGTAACTCGTTAGTAGAAATTTGAATACAATATGAACAACTTACACGTGTAGGGACAAGAGACTCAGAATTAAGGACTGATTTCACTCGCTTGCCGTCCACTGGCGCACCGCGTTGGAAGATGAGTTTGCGTGCGCGATCAATCTTGTTGCGGCGAGCCTGATCATCAACACGTCGGAGTGTTATGCGATCATTCATATCGCCTTTGGTCCCCATCTCAGATACGTCGGCCTTCTTGATAAGGCAGCGTGGACATAGACATTCACCAAGAAACTTAATTCCGGCAAGTAAGATCCTAATATGATGTCAATTTCAGTAACACGTGAAATGAGAGAAAAACTTACTTCTCTGGATAATCAGCAGAATATGAAAAAAACCGAGGAAATACTCAGCGAGTGATGCCATCTCCACAACGGATCACAATGCCATGCTCATATGCATGCATGAAGTCTTCGTCGAGGAGGAGCTTCCATATTGCCTGCATAAGCTCGCGCTTGCAGTGTGTGTGCACCTCTGACGAAGACGCATCCTCGAAGATACTAAAGTACGAATCTTGAAAATCATCTGGGATCTGATTTTGTAGTAAGTAGGGGTAGATGATTTGAATGATTTGAAACAAACTCACCGAAGGAATATATGTGACGTGATGGCATGCGCACACCTGTTCATGGCAGGGTGATACTTAACCGTGTCTAACTATACACAGTACATTTTGTAAGTTTGTTTGTAAACTATCAATCCCCTACAATTAAGCTTAACGGCTTCTGATTCCTTTGGTGATTCTCAGGCTTCCAAGAATAGCACTACCACCGGAAAAATGACCAAATTAGGATATTCCAATAATCTCACTATTCCCACATACCTCCCTGGCTCTACTGCTGCACCAGAGCTTTCCCCTTGCTCACTCATGTATATAAGTAGTAGAATGGCATGTACATACATAAAATGATACAATAGACCGCTTTTTTCATTGTCTGAGAGCTTGTACAGCAGTCTACAGTGCTGACTACAATATGTGCATCCCAGGACTAAAACATATTCGCTTTTTTGCCCCTTTAGCAGGGAAGCAATTCTGGCTGTATATATCATATATTAGAGTGTTAATGAATATATTACACCGCTTGTTTGAGCCTCTGTAGTGTCCTACATCAGTAGATATGTTAAATTCATGAATACCTCTCAAAAAACATAAACCAGTTCGCATTTTTTAGTGTTTAGGTATATAGACTGGTGAATATTATTTCTAACATCTCTTTACTAGTATATACATCATATCAAGAGTATAGGTCAGTAGGATCAGTCCCTAGGGTGATATGTATTGTCATCTTCCTGGTGGTTCACTTCCTGAGAAAAATTTTCCTGCAGCTCCGGCCCTCCAGGATGATAGGTAGTCTTTTAATATAAACATATGGAATATATTTATCACATAGGTATACCAGAACAATACCAGGATCCTTATCTACAATCCAAAGTCACTTCCTGCCTACAATGTACCATATTTTCGCATTTTTGAGGTTTTTCACTACATTCTCACTACATAGACTATACCAGCTGTTCATATATCACTTATAGTACATATATGAAGCCCTCCCAAGGCCAGGATCAGGTAGAAATATGTCAGAGTAATGATATCAATGATATAGGGGCAAACCCCACAATCATGCAAATGTTATATTTCAACCCTGTCTAGGGCGAAGATTTCATGAAAAATGTATAGAATACATTGTGAACTACTTATATATACTATGCTAATATATGTTGTGAAGGTAAAGGTGATGTGGAAGTGTTGTGGTCTCAATTTGTTGCATTATTATGGTCAGACCACCCTTGCATAGACTGTTGGTGCATAGTACTTTTTCGATGTTTGGACTTTTTGACTTTCCCACGACCTATTTCTTATCTATTGGATTCCCCTGCTGTCAATTATTCATGGATCCTTCTGGTAGTCGAGGACTGTATTACTTGGTATATATAGTGTACTCCAAGATAGTCTGATTATAATATTTTACTATATTCATGTCTGGGAATTCTTATCAGTGAGAATAGGAGATATGTGCTTGATATCATTACTCTGACATATTTCTACCTGATCCTGGCCTTGGGAGGGCTTCATATATGTACTATAAGTGATATATGAACAGCTGGTATAGTCTATGTAGTGAGAATGTAGTGAAAAACCTCAAAAATGCGAAAATATGGTACATTGTAGGCAGGAAGTGACTTTGGATTGTAGATAAGGATCCTGGTATTGTTCTGGTATACCTATGTGATAAATATATTCCATATGTTTATATTAAAAGACTACCTATCATCCTGGAGGGCCGGAGCTGCAGGAAAATTTTTCTCAGGAAGTGAACCACCAGGAAGATGACAATACATATCACCCTAGGGACTGATCCTACTGACCTATACTCTTGATATGATGTATATACTAGTAAAGAGATGTTAGAAATAATATTCACCAGTCTATATACCTAAACACTAAAAAATGCGAACTGGTTTATGTTTTTTGAGAGGTATTCATGAATTTAACATATCTACTGATGTAGGACACTACAGAGGCTCAAACAAGCGGTGTAATATATTCATTAACACTCTAATATATGATATATACAGCCAGAATTGCTTCCCTGCTAAAGGGGCAAAAAAGCGAATATGTTTTAGTCCTGGGATGCACATATTGTAGTCAGCACTGTAGACTGCTGTACAAGCTCTCAGACAATGAAAAAAGCGGTCTATTGTATCATTTTATGTATGTACATGCCATTCTACTACTTATATACATGAGTGAGCAAGGGGAAAGCTCTGGTGCAGCAGTAGAGCCAGGGAGGTATGTGGGAATAGTGAGATTATTGGAATATCCTAATTTGGTCATTTTTCCGGTGGTAGTGCTATTCTTGGAAGCCTGAGAATCACCAAAGGAATCAGAAGCCGTTAAGCTTAATTGTAGGGGATTGATAGTTTACAAACAAACTTACAAAACCATACCGTTTCTAGTCAGTGAGTATTATGCTTAATTTTAACAGTATAGCCTGATCTCTTACTGGCCAGCACGCTACAACATCACAACCTTATTGTAAACTCCTCACAATAATCTAGATTGACAGAGATTAATAGCTATGTACCAACAACTCAGATTTATCGCAGTATACATTGCCATATTTACCAGGAGAATAATTACATTCGTCTATAGTTTCCATGGCTACAATATCACGGACTCATGAATTCACTGATGAGGGTCCCTATCTTAGAGAAGGACGTCTGCGGCAGGAGCTAAGGCGGGTGGTCAGACTTAATTGGCGCTCGGCTTGACGCTGATGCTCAGGCTTCGCTGTCTAAGCATCTGGCTAAATCTCTCTTGACTTTCAGTTGTCAGTACTTTGCTGTTAAGCTCTTCAACATTACTGTCAACTTGATGGCTGATGAACGGACGGCATCAACAATCACTTGGCTCAATTCCACGTTACGCACCTTGCAAAAGAGTTCAAACTTCTACCTTAGTCAGTCAGGTTCAAGTTCATCAATGGGCTCTGATGGACCCCAAACGTGTGCATGATATTCATACCATATCATGGACGTATCTCACTTACTATATGTTGTAGAACAAGAAGCCAACACAAAAACCGACTGTCAAATTTCGAGAACTGATGAGTTCATATTTAGAGGCTGAAATTGATGGCCACACTCAAAAAAGGAAGTGTGGTGCCGACAGCGCACAAACTCAAGAAGATTTGGATCCAGTGTCTGATGATGATGGTTGGTTGGACGAGGAAGAGGATCCAGGATTCGAACGCAACCCACTTTGCCAGGGCAGTGATAGTCAGACTTTCGTTGGCAGTCAGGATGCTCATCTTGATTCACCTTGCCTGTTGGACTTGCTCTCCGATAGGCCGGTAGAAGGCTCCCACACAGCACCTCTGCAGAATGAATCTGATACTTCGACCTTGCCTTTGGGAGGGCCTGTACAATGGGCATTCACTTTGTCGTAGCTCGAACATGTTAGAATAGCTTGAAAAACTGGTTTCTAGACTGTGTAAAAAACTTGTCAAAAACTAGTTTTTAACTCATGTCAAAAACCCTTCGAGGATAGGCCTGAGTTAAAAACATGTCATAAACCTTGAGCCAAGTTTTTCACGGAGCCCTATCCCAAATTCCCACGAAATAGTAGTTCGGTCTTGGTTTGACACTCTGGCTCGACCTCAGGCCTAAGGCCTCAACTTTTGCCCTTCTTCCACTCCATGTGTGTAGACTCTAGACGGACTGGTCTAGAGTATATGTAGCTTGCGTGCGCTATTTGATCTTTCTGCATTCTCACCCCCTGTAATGGGTCAGTATTTCTTTTTCTTCTTTCCATTCTGAAACTTTTGTAGGCAGGGACCATGGCAAGCCTCCTATCTGCGCTATGTGCTAGCCATCGACGGGATTCAGTGGTTGTGGCCTTCTCCACTATTGACGCACCCGTTTTCCATCTCGAGATCCTCCGTCTCACAGACTGGTTCATCATCCAGAAGCGCGTTGCGCACTAATGTATTGTTGCCAGCACCGAGAGATATGAGCGCTCAAGGCTCAAGCATCCTCGCTTCACCCCTTTCATCCCGCGAAACGGGCGAGAACTTTGGCAGGACCCGTGCCATACGCCAGGATAACCTGTATGACGTTCCACCTTCGGAGCAGCTTATGTGTTGTAAACGGACCAGACCAGACGCTTCTCAGGACAAATCGAATCACCAAGTTCACCAGGATGGGACAACTTAGTCAGTCCGAGTCCAGTTTGGTCATTGGCTACACATTTTCCGACAGTTGCCGTCCGTGTGGGGTACTACTTTGTAATGCATGTCTGTTCAGTGGCCGATCAGACGTGCGCGATAGTAAATCATCCTTCATAATGTGTCAAAGTAACCTGTATACTGGTGGCCTTGAATAACAGATTCAAGAGCTACTTGAAGCCCATTTTTCGTCTCAGTCACTTTATCATTCTTTACTCCTCCAAGCAGACAATGTCTCTCCTCAAGAACCCGACCGTGCTTATTATCGGTGCAGGCCCCGGAGGTCTCATAGCTGCTCCTTCTCTGCCCACCATAGGTGCCATGATTTCATTATTGTGGATGCCGTAGCCGAAGGACTGAATGCATCGAAGGTGGTCACTATATACTCTGCGACGGTCGAGGTAAGCTACAGGTTGCACGGGACCAGAGTGGGCTTGGAAGACAATAATAGCATATTTTTAGATGGCTTGGTCACCGTATTTTGTATACCATAATTCACGCCATCCGTATTTCTATTTTCAAAGATAGGATAGACATAGAAGTATCAAAGCAGTGTACTTCCTAGCTGCAGTCATTGGACGAACTTGAATATACACTTGATTAATAGGAGGGGAAGTGCCAGACTGCAGGCTGATTGTCATATCGATGACAGTAACGTGATTTATACCAGAACACGCATCATAAAATATTCTTACAAAATGAAGCAATATATATAGACATGTACCATAATGCGATGTGGCACACCTTCATGTATGGCTTTCATCTTCGCACCCTTAGTAGTTAGCATCCTGTTCAATAAGCTCGATGGCTTTCGCAGAGCGGGGCTTAATAGAACACTTGAAGGGCTTCGGATGACTGAAATTGTGTCTATTCAGGCCGACGCCGGACACGATAAGACATGTGACATACCTGATTGTGCCGGATGAGGGATCAACTTCAGGGGTGATCTCAACACCGTTCTCAACGACTTTGGAAATGTCGAATACAGCCAGTGACATCACAACGGAGATCCAGACGGAGGCTTCAGCGAGGTGGATACCTACACATCACAAAAAGAAACATCAGAAAATTTATCGGTGCTTTCTGTGAGTTGAGCATACCTGGACAGATACTGCGAAGCAGAAAGTTAGCATTTCACAGGTAACCAACTTTATGCCCACCGTCTTCCAAAGCCAAAGCATATTTTCCGGGGGTCGGTCTCAGGCTTCTTTCCATCATTAGACAAAAAGCGTTCAGGGTTGAATTGCAAGGGACTAGCATATGTCTGCGGGTTATTGAGCATGAACCTGTCATTACATTACATTCTGTTAAGACATCAAATGCAGAGAATGGGTGTACCGACCAAATGTTGGGTATTACCAAGGAACCTTTTGGAATGAAATAACCGTCATGGATGTCATCCTCAGTGACACAGTGGGGGACAGCTGTCATTGAGATACCCTTCAACAACTGAAGAATGTGATAAACAAGATACACGGACCGGTAGGGGCGACAACATTCCATCGTAGCACTTCTTTAGCAAGGGCCTCAGTATAGGGGAGAGAGCCTCTGTCGGCGAAGGAGGGGAGACGATCAGGACCAATGATAGCATCTATTTCGGCCTGAGCCTTCTTCTGCACATCATGGAATAGTGTCATGGCCAGGAAGAACGAGTAGATCGCAGAAACAGTCTGAGGAAAGCAGGGTAGTACTCTTAGAAATAATGAGTAGCAATGGATAGGGAGGGACTAACCGTGTCGGCACCGCCGGCGTATAGAGATGCAGCAGACCACTTCACAACATTATCGTCTTCTACGGACAAAGTACGGTTTTCTAACAGATTCGAAGTAAAAGACTCTGGGGCAATTTCAGCTGCCTGTAAGAATTTAAATTCTACACATGATTGCAAAACTACAGATGTTGATCACCATCTGATCCTTGACGAAATTGTACGGTGTAAAAACCATCTCTTCGACGGTCTCGCGCCATTCAGGGACTAGGCGCTTGAAGCCAGCACCAGGGAACCATTTGGGGGCTTTGACCACTACAAATGGTGAGGGAAATAGAAGTAAACATCTGGATGACATAGCTTACAAAATGGCATAAAATCGGCCACAAAGGCACCAGGAACAGTGGAACGCGAGAATAGATCTACAGCGCGATCCGCAAGGTCAACGAGAGGATCGTCGTTTTTCGTCACTTCATAACCATAAGAGATGCGCAGGATGATGGCACCAGCGGTGCTATAAAAATCAAGATCACGTCGATGCAAAGACAAGTATTACATACTGTCGGACGTGTGCCTGTAGTTGGCCTGGTTTTGTGAGCACACGCTTAAGGAATCGGCGAGTCTCGACCTCTTCGATCTGGCTGTATATGCCTACTGCGGCTCGGCTGCCAATCACGCGGTGGATGTTCCTGCGGTACCGGCGAAAGCGGTCACCATCAGGGAGAAGGGGCAAGCTGTGTTTCCAGCCAACAAGTTCACCGCCAACGGGAAAAATAGGACGGTCAGAGTACAGTGTGCTCTTCTTGTCCAGCATGTCTATTGCAGCCTTGACGGAGTTCAGTACCACGATGTGTTGACCCATAACTTGGATGTGCAAGATATTACCTGCAGACAAGACCTTGAAATGCATGATATCGGTGAAACGGTAGGTACTCACCATATCTCTTGCCCCACGTAGCGAAGGTGAGCCAGGGCTTGATGTGAGGCATGTCTAAGATGTTCCCGATGAGAGGCCACCCCGGGGGACCAGGCGGATATGGTGCAGGATTCTTCTTGTTGAAGACCCACATTAGAAAATATACTCCAGCACAAGCAAGGCATAGTTGTATGTCGAGCCAAGTGACGTTGGCGAGTGTCAACATGGTCTACAGAGCAGGGTTGTGTAATGCGAGTGAAGGATCATATGAGGTGAGTCCTTTCGGCTTATATATACCTGAACTCTGCATAGGCTTCATTGTTTTGTCTGGGATGGAAGAGAAGAAACCGTCGATATTCAGTGGGATTCGCAGAAGCAACGTCACGGTCAATGTCTGGCACAAGTCAGCCTCCAACCTGAAGGGCTTCAAGGTCCGGATACAAACAATGACTAATGCATTGCCTTTCATAATGACCAGCACGGCACCTGTTCTGCCGTTCACCGTCACAGGCAATCCAATCTCTTTTTTGTCCTCATCGTTTTCTCGCTTTCTTCTGTAGTACACACAAATCTCCAAGTCAGTCCTATAATAGTCTATCGGCTTCAACTGAAACCGGTGCGCCACTTACTACGCTTTTCACCGACGAGATTCGCGAGGACCAACATTCTGATCAGCACGCAACACGCGCATGATAACCTTGTTTAGGAGCGTTGTATACAAAATTGCCGATAAAGAGAGCTCCTGGACAACTTTTGTGCTTCGATTGGGCCTTGGTGACTCCTATTAGCTCGGACTGGAGCCTGGTTTCCCAGCGTTGTTTCTGGTACCTGACGTTGTAACATGTCCACCATCATCATTTTTGAGTCGCAGAATGAAGAAATGACAGCTTAGTAGCTCCTCACTCTTCGGTTGGTGCAGACGTATCTGGTTTGTCCACTTCTTACAATTGAAAATTTGAAATATAGGTACCGACACATTAGTAGCAAGGCGCGCCCCCGATATTAATAGAAATGGCGCAGCTCATTCTAAACCCCACCCCCTTCGACTGTTCGAGATCATGAAGGCGGTTCTGGTTTTAGAGTCATCGATGGTCAACATATCAATGATAAACTTCGCACAAACGCAATCGCAGTCTCCCCTGACGGGCAACGCATGGTTACGGCCTCGTGGAATATCATTTGTCTGTGGGATATGAAGATGGGCGTGCTGTTGAAAAGATTGGAGGGGCATTCGTCCAGCATCGTGAATGCATTATCGGTATCGCGAGATGGGCAATTGATAGCAAGTGGGATGACAAAGGACGCTCATCGCTTGGGATTTAAACATCGGAGAATCTCTCACTCAAGCCATCAAAGCCCACTCCGGTGGGATCCCCATCACTAGCCTTTTCTCCTGGCGGCTCACTGTTGGCGACCGGTTCAGAAGACGGAATGATAAAGCTGTGGTGCACAAAGACTTGGAGCTGCTAGGAAATATTTCTGTTATCGATGACTTGAGCAACTCGTGTCTTTTGATCCTCAAGATTATGCACTAGCGATGGTCCAATTTGTCAGTCTACTACTATGTCTTCGAATCTTCCGTATGCGAGGCCGCCTGGCAAGGACAACAGGGCTTAATCCAGCCATTTATAACTACTATTATCCTACTAATGCAGCAGCCCTCACACATGTACCTGCACAAATTCCGAACCACCACCAGCCATGCCGTGTCTGGACCACATGCACCTAGTACGTCACCCACCTCTGCGGCCGCTGCACCAGTACTATTCATGCAGAGCTTTTGCCTGCCGCTGCAGGGAGTATTCCGACATCTTACCATTCGTCCCCATCCTCATATATTGTCATCGACATTTAACATACCCTCAAGCTCACTCCTTCCTTCAGCTCGTGATCTAGCCAGGCTCGGTGATGCGGCACATGCCAATCGATGTGAGACTGTGCAGGTCAGTTCGATGTGCCCCATCCGACACACTTGTCACACACTCACTCTCAGCAACCCAGCCAGTCGTTGCTAACGGGCAAGGAAGTTCGGACCACTGCCGCCACTCAAGTACTCACTGTTCGGTTCGTGCAGGGTTCAGACGTGTCTGGTTATCGACTTTCAAATTTGAAATCTAAAGGTACCGACTCATCAGTAGCAAGGTGCGCCCACGATATTAATACACACATCTCACCCAAGCGCCTGACGCAGTAAAACAACAGCAAAGTTCACTTCGATCATCCTCAAAATCATCGACGACTAGAAGGTGAGGGAGCTGTTAAGGGAATGTACATGATTGGCGGAGGGTTGTACGGCTATGGGTGTGTTTGATCATCGAGTGATGTTGGGTGGTTTTGCGGTACTTGGAGATGGCGTTTTATGTACTTCTTTGTAAGTTGTTATTTATGCAATACCCGAGTCTAATTATCATAAGCTATAGGACATCACTGGACTCTATGCCATGCCAACGCATAATCTGCCCTGCTACACATTCGTATGCTAACCTCGAGAAGCTCTGCAACTCCGGAGCAAGATAGAGTTAATGCTAGATCAGGGACCTTACTGGAGAGAACTAGCATCTTCGAAGCGAATCTAGGGCACAACACTAGCCTCGGGCGCAATAAACAGAATCATGTTGGTTTGTCGACTTGTTACAATTGAAGATTGACATATAAAGGAATCAACGCATAGCTGCAAGGCGCCTATGATATTAGTGACACATATCTTGAGAGCCTAGCAGCATGAAACTAAGGATTCCTATGACAATCTCCCCGTGAAGTCCACTCGATCATCCTCAAAATCATCAACTTTTTAGAATGGCGCAGCTCATTCTAAATCCCACACCCTTTCGACTGTTCGAAGATTATGCACAGCACGATGAGTACGGTAACAAGGATAGACTTCGCACAAATGCAATCGCAGTTTCCCCTGACGGGCGACGCATGATCACGGCCTCGTGGCATATGGTTCGTCTGTGGGACGTAAAGGAAGGTGTTCTGTTGAAAAGGTTGGAGGGACATTCGTGGAGCATCGTGAATGCATTGGCAGTATCGCGAGATGGGCACATGATAGCAAGTGGTGATGAACAAGGGATGCTCATCGCGTGGGATTTAAACATCGGGGAATCTCTCACTCAAGCCATCAAAGCCCACTCCGGTGGGATCCCATCGCTGGCCTTTTCTCCCGATAGCTCAGTGTTGGCGACCGGGTCAAGAGACGGAACGATAAAGCTGTGGTGCACAAAAACCTGGGAGCTGCTGGGAAATCCAATCACTTGCGGTCATAACTTTCAAAAGACAAATGTCCGCTGCATTCGGTTTTCGCCGTCTGGCGAGCTTCTTGCGATTGCAATACAGGACACTATCAAAATCTATAATTCGGGCACAAGAGAACGCGTAGCAAACTTCCTAACCTCCAAGGTTCCCACTGAAACAAGCAATGTAACCAATGAACACAG
>JABBWF010000195.1:0-85058 GCA_016647645.1 Suillus variegatus
GACTATGCCAGAGGAGTGAATATGTACGAATAGTAGTGGGGAAGGCCCATGAGAGCACATACCATATGAGAAGGCTATTCCCGTAAAAAGAAGGCTGGCGGATATTGTAATAACAGCCTGGCTGATGAATCAACAGTGTTCAGGTGTGGTCAGGGCATGAAACTCACAAAAAAGGTGGTCAGCATGGCTACGCGTAGGATCCGACTGTTGTTCCAAAGCGCACATGTTCTGAGCACAAAAATGCCTGAAGGAATTGGATCAGGAGCATGTGCATGGCGTAGGAGAAGGACAGATACATTCGGAGCAAATGAGTGATATCAGTCCAAAACCTGCGAGAGGAAAGAGCGGCGCTTAGCCAGGAAGTGCAGCCATTGATCAATTACCATGCACGTACATGAGTAAATATTGATTAGCACCCTGCATTTCTGGCCAAGTCACGCAGTTACTAAGCATCACTCATCAGTGGGTCAATCCAACTGCGGGCTCACATACATTGGGGTTCTCGTCCGGTGCGAAGGTCACTGAAGCACAGCATTTTAGTCCATGATCGGGGGCATGTATGCTGGTTGTTTGAAATGAACGCACTGTATATGCCCATAGTCATGGAGAAAAAGGGGACATATCGTGTAAATATATAAAGGACTTTTACCCTAGTCCAGCGCGACTGACGCAGGAATGTCCACTTTGAACAGCATATTATCAATATTCAAAGCGAGACGTATCGCGGAACTGCATCGCTTACCTCTTCGTGAATCAAACAAACATAATCATAGGTCTGGATAAACAGGTTTAACTCGACAGACAGGAATAGATTGTGGACCTACCCAGAATGTAGCTTGGGCCACTGAGTTGTCAAGTTAGAACGAGAGAAAAGTAAATAAGACCACACGCACTGCGTAAGTACTGGTAGCCGCACATGATATAGGTATCTATTATCGTTTCGCCCTGGTATTAAGAAAGCGACGCACCGCTAAGTGATGCAGACCCCAGGCAACTGCAATTTGGTCAGCCGAAGGTTCCATCTGCTTTGGATTGAGAGGTAGTAGGATGAACGGGTTTTGCACACATCATGCTACTGTTTTGTCTCTTATGAATGAGCTAGACACCTGCCGAGATGCGGGCGGACGCTGCCCGCCCCTGACACGTGTAAATGACAGTTCTGATTAGCTCAATGATGATGGGAATGCAGCGTTTCACTGGCTGATTTGTGTGAAGTCGACTGCGCAGGACCCGTACGAAGTTGATAAAAGTTATGATTGAGTCATCTGTGGCCCATAAAGTTGAAACATATGCTCATCATTGTGTGGGTCCTTCATTCTTGCTTTCGAAAGGCTTGAAGTTTGAAACACTCCGGCCATCGATGGCAGCGGCCCTATACTCAGATTCAGGGACTTACGTTTCTACAAAGAAGTTTCCATGATCAACCCGGCCGTTTCCGACGGTACTACGCTTCTTCGAAGTTCAGACCGAAATTCGCCATCTTAAACCTTACCAACACCATCACCAGAACAACCGCCTCCTTGTGAGCGCATTGCTTGATAAAACAGAGCATCCCTGGAATCTCGACACGGACATCTCAGTCGGCCCTCCCCTCCAGCACGACGAGAGAGTGGAATGTGCAACCCTTTCTGCTGATGGAACAGTTGCAACAGTGCTAGTCATTGCCAGTGACAAAGATGTATATGTATGGCATATTTAGGCTATCCTCGAAAGTTGGCCTTGAAGACCTATTTTCCATTTACAATGTGAGTTTCTCTTTTGAATAGAGAGTCGAGACCACTTTGGCTGAACCTCCCACTCGCAGGTCGCAGATGGAAAGTCGTTAACAAACTTATCTTTTTTTGTACATAACTAGTACAAGTACTGAATATTCTACGACATGAAAGACTCAGCTCAACTTGAGGATCCCCGTCCAATCGACGATACCAGATAGTGTGCGATCTCACTACTTCCTATTCTGACCTCAAAACTCTCGGTCCTCCGTGACGCGTCACGACATCCGAATAATGATGAGACATTGCAACTCCAACAGTCTTCAAGGCAAAATTTTGTTTCCCATCATGGCCGTAGTCTAGTAGGAGTTGCTACAGTAAGGGGGAAAGGGGTACGTTTTTCTTACGCATCTTCCACTCGCTGTGATCCGATGATATCTCTGCAAACATTATATATTGCTCCGCGACCTACTAAGCGAGGCCAACCGCGGCACGCCCAGACAGCCTCTACATTCACACTACCTCATGCTACCGCAACCCCAGTGCAGCAGCGCAGCCACGTCCCGTAGTCTATGATCGACAAACCCATACAGTAGACTGGATTCGTAGAGACGTGGCACGCCGACTACTATTCTCACTTTTCATCTTAGTTCTTTCATTTGTGTTCTTAACTCATCGTAGACACCATTCGCTATGCTATCAGCACCTTCCATCTCTCATCCTACCATGACAGCCTGCTTCGTTCGCGCACCGCATATTTTGCATTCCAATTGCAGGTTATCTCGATTGCATGGTAGCTCAGTTTAGTGCCAAAATACCAGTCTGTATTTTTCAAACGGAGCTGGGCATGTGCTGGTCGTTATGCCAGAGATGCGCGTGGTGAGATTCGTCCCTCTGGCAGTGTATTAGCATATGCCTGCCCGATGCCCCAGCCCGGACTGACATTTGTAAGTTTTACTGCTTTTCAAAGGTTTTTTTTTTGCTAAAGACATCTTTTCGTCCATTAGTAGTATGGCAACCCAAGTCGGTCAGAAGCTTCGCTTCTCTGAGGTGACGTGCGACGAGTATGAGGTCCCTTTGACTTCTGGCTTCAACCTACAGTGAGGATGAAAGGGAATCCAGAACGTTCTGCAGGCTTCCATTCTCATGGCAATCTTTTTCCAATTCTCGCTAAAGTTTACATTGTACGACTCATGCTTATGTTTTCCATTTTGCCACACTTTCTTCTTGTTCAATCTGGCTTGAATATTATATTTTTTGAAATGTCTGTCTGTTCGTTGTATGTACACGCAGATAGCAAAGTCTGATTGACCCTCGTCACTCGTGGTTTCGATCGATATGGGTACATTCTAATCTATCACGTTCTTGACTCAGAGGTCAAGGCTCGGTCACCTCGGGCTCCGATCCGATGAATATGCAAGTATTTGATAGGAATGTCTGCAAACCAGAGCTGTTCACGTGCTGATCGTTGTGCCAGAGATGGAGGTGCATGCGCGTAGCGATGATCGCAAGGACACAGACTTCCAAACTGTATTTTGGAGGTTTCGTCAGTATTAGGAATTTCTAGCAGGAGTTGGAGGTGCGTACTCTTCAAAGGAGTGAAATAACGACTGGGCGTGCATAACATCAATGGCTCGATCATATTGAAGGATATTGCGAGATTTACGCACATCGGAAAACAGCAACGGTATGAGCACATTCATGGCCGAGAGAACTTTCGGAACAACAATCATCACTGATGGGCATGGAAAGATATGAAGCCCTGACTCACGGAGACCGCATGCATAGTAGAACATGTTATGCTTTACCAGGATAGAGTACAGATGCCCCTTGGCTGTACGCCAGCTCTGTATGACATGTATGAGTGTGAGGGAGAACAGTCCCGAGGAGAGTATCAGCTAGTGCGTATATGTAATTGATGTTTCCAGTTCCCGGCGACGTACCCGATTGAGATATAAGCAAGAGAACAAATGACATGGAATACCAGACACCGCCCAAGCTCAAGTAACAGCCTGGGATGCCTGGGATCACGCTGGTCACGGGGGACAACTGCATTGCTCACTTCTTCGTGAAGACAACAAACATAATCATAGGTCTGGATAAACAGGTTTGACTCGACGGACAGGAATAGATTGGGATCTACCCAGAATGTAGCCTGGGCCGCTGAGTTGTCAAGTTAGAACGAGGGAGAAGTAAATAAGACCGCACGCACTGCGTAAGTACTGGTAGCCGCACATGATATGGGTATCTGTTATCGTTTCGCCCTGGTATTAAGAAAGCGACGCACCGCTAAGTTATGCAGACCCCAGGCAGCTGTAATTTGAACATCGTCAGCCGAAAGTTCCATCTGCTTTGGATTGAGAGGTAGTAGAATAAACGGAAATTTTGCACACATCATGCTACTGTTTTGTCTCTTATGAATGAGCTAGACACCTGCCGAGATGCGGGCGGGCGCCGCCCGCCCCTGACAGGTGTAAATGACAAAGACTAAGAACACAGTTCCGATTAGTTCAATGATGATGGCGATGCAGCGTTTCACTGGCCGATTTGTGTAAAGTCGACTGCGCAGGACCCGTACTAAGCTGATAAAAAGTTACGGTCGAGTCATCTGTTGACCATAAAGTTGAAGCGTGTGCTCATTATTGTGTGGGTCCTTCATTCTTGCTCTCGAAAGGCTTGAAGTTTGAAACACCCCTGCCATCGGTGGCGGCGGCCCTATACTCAGTACTCAGTCCTTGAAACACTTAGATTCAGGGACTTACGTTTTATGTTTCTACAAAGAAGTTTTCATGATCAACCCGGCCGTTTCCGACGTACGCCTCTTCAGACTGAAATTCGCCATCCTTACCAACACCATGATATCACCAGAACAACCGCCTCCTTGTGAGTGCATTGCTTGATAAAACAGAGCGTCCCTGGAATCTCGACACAGACATCTCAGTCGGCCCTCCCCTCCAGCACGACGAGAGAGTGGAATATGCAACCCTTTCTGCTGATGGAACAGTTGGAACATGCTAGTCACTGCCAGTGACAAAGATGTATATGTATGGCATATTCAGCCTATCCTCGAAAGGGTGACCTTGAAGACCTATTTTCCATTCACAATGTGAGTTTAACTTTTCAATAGAGAGTTGAGACAACTTTAGCTGAACCTCCCACTCGCAGGTCGCAGATGAAAAGTCGCTTATCCCGCCAGCTTTTTTTGTACATAACTAGTACAAGTGCTGAATATTCTACGACATGAAAGACTCAGCTCAACTTGAGGATCCCCGTCCAATCGACGATACCAGATAGTGTTCAAGTGTGTCGCCATCTCACTACTTCCTATTCTGACCTCAAACCTGTTGGTCCTCCGTGACACGTCACGACGTCCGAATAACGATGAGACACTACAACTCCAACGGCCTTCAAGGCAAAATTTTATTCCGCATCACGGCCGTAGTCTCGGAGGAGTTGCTACAGTAAGGGAAAAGGGGGTACGTCTTTCTTACGCATCTTCCACTCGCTGCGATCCGATGTTATCTCTGCAAGCATTATATATTGCTCCGCGACTTACTAAGCGAGGCCAGCCGTGGCACGCCCAGACAGCCTCTACATTCACACTACCTCATGCTACCACAACCCCAGTGCAGCAGCCGCGCAGCCACGTCCCGTAATCTATGATCGACAAACCCACACGGTAGACTGGATTCATAGAGACGTGGCACGCCAACTACTATTTTCACTTTTCATCTAAGTTCTTTCATTTGTGTTCTTAGCTCATCGTAGATATCATTCGCTATGCCATCAGCACCTTCCATATCTCATCCTACCGCGACAGCCTGCTTTGTTCGTGCATCACACATTTTGCATTCCAATTACAGATTATCTCGATTGCGTGGTAAGCTCAGTTTAGGGCGTACATTTTCCAAAATATCAGTCTTTGCATTTTTCAAACGGAGCTAGGCATGTGCCGGTCGTTATGCCAGAGATGGAGGTGCATGCGCGTGGCGAGATTCGCTAGGACAAACACCTGCAAACTGTGTTTTGAAGGTGTTGTCAGTAGGAATTTGCAACAGAAGTTAGAAGTGCATACTTTTCAAAGGAGTGATGCAAGGACTGGATGTGCGCAATATCAATGATCCAATCGTATTGAAGGGTATTCCGAAATTTGCGCACATCGGAAAACGTATGGTGGTATTGATGGCCAAGAGAACTTTCGAAACAACAATCATCACCGATAAGCCTAGAAATGTGGAGTCCTGACTCACGGAGACCACATGCATAGTAGAATACGTTATGCTTCACCAGGACGGCGTACAGATGCCCCCTGGTTGTCCGCCAGCTCTGTATGACATATATATATATATAGAGAGACCAGTCCTAGGGAGAGAGATCATCAGTCAGTGTGTATATGTAATTTATGCTCCCAGTTCCCGGTAACATACCCAGTTGAAATACAAACAAGAGAATAAATGACATGGAGTACCAGACGCCGCTCAAGTAACAGCCGGTAATGCCTGGGATCGCGCTAGTCATATCTATGCCAGAGGAGTGGATATGTGTGAATAGTAGTGGGGAAGGCCCATGAGAGCACAAACACATGAGGCGTTTGCTGTAAAACGAAGGCCGGCGAATATTGCAACAATGGCCTGGCTGATGAATCAACCATGAATTCGGGTGTGGTCAGAGCATGGAACTCACAAAAAGGGTGGCCAGCATGGCTACGCGTGCGATTCGATTGTTGTTCCAAAGCACACATGTTCTGAGCACAAAAAAGCCTCAAGAAATCACATCAGGAGCATGTCCATGTCGCAACAGAAGGACAGATACATTCAGAGCAAGTGACCGATATCACTGCCAAACCTGTGAGAGGAAAGAGCGACGCTCAGCCAGGGAGTGCAGCCAAAGTTGAACAAGTACCGTGCACGTACACGAGTGAATATTGATCAACATCCCGTATTTCTGGCGAAGTCATGCAGTTACTAAGTATCATTCCTCAGTGGGTAAATCCAACTGCACGCTCACATACATTAGGGTTCTCGTCCGATGCAAAGATCACTGAAGCACAGCATTTCAGTTCGTTGTCGGGGGCATGTGTGCTCGTTTGGAATGAACGCACTATATATGCCCATAGTCGTGGAGAAAAGGGGGACATATCGTGTAAATATACAAAGGGCTTTTACCTTAGTCCAGCGCGACTGGAGCAGGAATGTCGGATCCACTTTGAACAAGATATTATTGATACCCAAAGCGAGGCGTATCGCGGAACTGCATTGCTTACCTTTTCGTGAATCAAACAAACATAATCATAGGTCTACTGGTAGCCGCGCATGATATGGGTATCTGTTATCGTTTTGCCCTCGTATGAAGAAAGAGACGCATCACTGAGTAATACAGACTCCAGGTTGCTGCAACTTGGACATCGTCAGCCAAAGGCTCCATCTACTATTGATTGAGAGGTAGAATAAACGGGTTTCGCACACATATCATGCAACTTTCTTATCTCTTATGAACGAGCTAGAAACCCATCAAGATGCAGGTGTAAATATTTGGAACATCAAACACTCTGCTTAGCTTAGTGATGATCACGATGGAGCGTTTCATCGGCTGATTTATGTAAAGTCGACCACGCAGGATGGGTGTTGATAAAAAGTTACGGTTCAAGTTGTCGCCGTGTGTAGCCAGAGTGAGTACTGTATAATTAGATCCGGAAATGAAGTCGAAACATGTGCTCAACTTGAATATCGTGTCCGTCCTTAATTCTTGCTTTTGAAGAGCTTAGAGTTTGAAACATCATCAGTCCTTGAAACATGCAGCCACGAATCCGAGGGACTTACGTTCAACTGAACAACCGGCCATCTCCACCGTACGCTTTTTCAAACATGAGATGGCTGTGATACGCGCACGATCCTGATATGAAAGCAGACTGAAGGAAATTAACACGTTCTTGTCCATCGAAATTTGCAAGGGAGCAGACGTGGTAATTGGGAATGGAGTTTCAGAATGAAGAACGAGAATGGTTGAACGTTCAAAGGGCTTCAGAGCTTCAACATCCTCTCAAATCTACCTCTGATTTTGTGAAGCCGCGTCACTGACTCACATTCCCAGTGACACCGTCCGCTATAAGACTTTGCCTCCGATGATTCGAACACTTTGCGGTATCAAACCATAATATTCCTCGCTATTTGTTTGACTCGGATTGAGAGGATAGAGTCTTCGAAAGAGATGAACATGGCTATAAGGAAGGAATATTTATGATGCGCCGAAAGATCAACCTTAGCTGCGAGATGCAACCCTTGAGCTTGAAGCTTTGAAGCTTGACGGGGAGGTAATGTCATCGTGTGTTTCGGTCACAAGTTGTTTACTCACGCGTGTAAATTCAATTCTAGATGCTCTCACGGAGTCATTCAAGAACAACCAACAAGTTAACCATGATCCCATTGTTTGTCAGCCCCCACGATTCTTGACTTGGGGCATGTTCTCGCTTCGTAAGATTGAGTCACCATCGTACGCAGTAATTCACTCCAGAGTCACCGATCCATCCCAAATCCATCCTCCGGGTTAAAGGTTTAGTGGTCTAAAGTGTGGACGGACATTATGAGTTCGTCACTGATGTTATAGTGCTACGGTATCAGACGTGTCAGGAAATAAAGACTTGCTGAAAGTGTGTTGTCTTTGAATTCAAGTTTGCATAAAGTAGTGGTCTGTATCTGTCAGGTCGTCTTCTCATTTGTGTTATGCATGTTGTGTCTAAGCGAAGAAGTAGCGACAGGAACCATGACACGGTAGTACCAACTTGAAGTACTTACAGTTCTGTGGATAAACACGTTCAAATTTGAGAATCTTGGTCCAGAAACTGCTCTAAAGCAACGACTCTATGCCTATGCTGACGTTCATACCCTGCAATTATCCAGATTGAAGACCATGAGATCCTCTGCGCCAATCTCCACTAGTTGGTCCATGGTATTTGCAATGTTCTTCTTCTCAACCATACTACTGATCGCAACCCAACCTTCCGCTTCGAGAGGACTGATGGTGGGTGCTCTTCTTCCAGGCGTAATAGCTGCCGCTTGAGATATCGATTGCCTACGAATGTTATATTCGCAGATAACATATTTCGCCGCCGCCAGGACTCCGGCTATTCGGCTTGCCATGAGATCAATCAGAGGTGCATGATGGGCACGATGAGGAGCGTTTGATTTTATGAGTACCGCCTCTGTTTGAAGTACTGTCGCAATGGCGTGCAGACCGGCTGCTCGCATCGTATCTCCAGATTCTAAGATATTGTTAGATCTTTCTACACCTGGCCCGGGGCGATAACATACCGACAAGATCGACTATTCAATGACCAAGATATCAGCATCATCGCAATGTCATTCTAACGCGCGACCCACCAATACCATCCGCGAGTCCAAGAGCACAGGCCGCTTCTACACTGCCGCCTACATACTGGATCTTGGTTTTGTTATCACCAGTGAGATTCAATCGCTCATCGATCTCAGCAAAATACGCCCCCGCGATGACATCAAAACTTGTAACCACGCGTTTTCCGGCAAGATCTTCGACCGATTTGAATGGCCCATGTTCTGGAGTTTGCACTTGCAAAGCGCATTTTCCGAACCCCAGCCGATGAATCTCCGTTATCTGATCTTGCATTCCAGCCTCAAGGATGACATCGTGGCCTGTTATGCCAAGGTCAACGTCTCCATTTGCGACAAATGATGGTATGTCTGCTGCTGGAAGGAATACGCTACATCAGAGTCAGATTCGGTTAGATGTAGGATTGGAACCGGAATTTTACAGAGCCATGGGGTGATTCATCACCAGGCAGACGTCAAGCCTGTTGTGTCTCCGGAATTGTATGTCGGCGCCTGTAGGTTGGTTTGCATATCACTCAGATATTAAAGGAGGAACACACCGGAGAGTAACTCAAGACATTTCTCGTGCAGCCGTCCTAGGGTGGGTTAGTACTACTGACGAAATGTAATCAAGATGAATTTGACCTTTTTTTGGAATTGCGAACAGCAGTCGGCCATCAAGCAGGTCCTTGTCTAATTTTTTGTCAGCTAGAATGAGATCCAGTGCGCAGAAGATTACTTACTCATATTGAGCTGTACCAAGCTGCAAGATCTGCGATCGTTTGAGTCAAGTTTACGCAAACAACCCCGCTTTACCAAAAGCAGCGGGTAGTATTGTGGGAAAATATGATTAAACTGCCTACTTACGCGGCCTGGGAGTCAGACCTGACCATCTCTATTAACTCTCTTGACCACCAACTCAAGCTTGCCCACTTTCTAAATGACCATACCTGACATGGATTCAGTCGCTCATCCTCAGGAGAGGCGGTTCAACCCTTACACAGAAAATGGTGGTACAATCCTTGCTATTGCCGGTGCAGATTTCAGTGTTATTGCTGGCGACACACGACAGAGCGAAGGATATTCAATTCAAACGCGATATGCACCAAAGGTATTTCGATTGTACGCGTGTCGTCACTTACTATTTTTTCTTTTTCTTTAACTTTTTCTTTCAAGAACCGATCGCGCAGTGCTGGCTGTGAACGGGTTCGCAGCAGATGGCAATATGTTTGTGAAGAAAGTGAAGCAACGTCTGGAGGTTCGTCGTTCCTTGATGTGATTTCGTTGTATATGCTTAAGGGGCTACGTAGTGGTACCGTCACGCTCATGCGAAAGATATGCCCCTACGGGCAATAGCAAGATTAATTCAAACGATGCTTTATGGGCGTCGCTTCTTTCCCTACTATGTATATAACATTTTGGGTGGCGTCGAGGAGGATGGTCCGTTCATCTTCATGCTCCACCTTCTTAATTTATTCAACAAGTTTCTCAGGCACTGGCGCCGTGTATTCGTTCGACCCCGTGGGCTCGTATGAACGAGAGGCCTGCCGTGCTGCAGGTGCTGCTCAGTCATTAGTCCAGCCGTTCCTGGACAACCAGGTGAGTATTCACTACCCTCCCTATCCTGATGTCGCCCGTGCATTTTGTCTGACGTTGAAACTCCTAGATTTACTTTAAGAATCAACAAGCTGCACCGGGGACTTCGCATCCGTCGCATCTACCGCTAGAGACCGTCTTGTCGATAGTAATCGACTCATTCACGAGCGCGACTGAGCGCCACATTGAAGTGAGCCCCATATTCTGGTCGTGTAATTTCATCTAACATCGTGCAGGTCGGTGATGGCCTTGAAATCTTCATCGCACTCGCCAAAGGACGTACTCTACAGGGTATGGAAAGCATCCGGGGTCTGCAAGAGTTAACCGTGACGGAAGATGGCGAACGCTTGTTTGTTATGAGGAGGGATTTGAAGAAAGATTAAATCGCTTGTATTCTATATAACTTTCCCTCGCTGATTGCATTTTGTTGTTGTCTTGACATCGACAGTGAATACATTCTTTGAGTATGTACAGAATGCAAATGGAAACACCGAGTTGCTGTACTGATCATAAAACCTATGCAGCTGATTCCGCAATTAGTACGTGTAAAAATTTTGCGTGACGACATGCTACGACCACCTGATGGTCTGATCTGCCCGGTTGGGCACTGCAAGCAATTAGGTGGGACGTCAAGCTCAAGCAGTGACTGCAGCATGGTGGCAATCATCGTCGGAAAATTGGCGCCCAATGACATGCTGAAGCTTGTTGGTTTCATGTTGGACTAGAGACGGAGATGAAGACTTACGGTGAACTTGTGGTGAACTAATGTTACCAAACACAGTCTCAGAGAAACCCGCATTTACGTGAGTTATTCACATGGACGATGGAACCCCCTCCCAGTGTCGGCGATAAAATTATTTACATAAATAGTATCAAGATGTGAAACAAAGACTGATACCAAACAAGAACAAACAGACTGCTGGACCTCTCACCTCGACAGCTATCGTCGTTCTCAACGTTCGCTCCCCCTCGTGGTTGTCCCGTAGTCTTTTTCCTCTGCCCTTCATACCCCGAAAAAATATCAAACGCTGGCATAAAATATCTGAATCTTATAGACATCCTTGATGATGATATTCACTTCCTTACTTTTGCTGCTCGCAACCTCTGCCCACGGCCAGACCGTTTACGATGCAGCCCATAATGTCACCGCCATCACCTGGCACCTGGAGCTCTGGCAGCCAGAATGTTGTTACTGGATCCGTGAGTCGTACATTTTGATTACAGTCTACTTTTTCGGCTCAAGTTGCTGTGGTGTCAAGGGCTTTGCTACGCCATCTCAAGAGTCGTTTACATACCCAAGCACAACAGGGATGTCATATTCTTTGTGAGTATCGATCATTTTCCAAGCCTCAATGTCTGACTTGGATCGAATCATAGCACGGACGATGGGTACTACGAGATCGCGCGGTATCGTATGACCAGCAATGGTTTGCTTTTTGTGCTGTATCATGTTTCATGCCGCTAAAGCGCTCCTCACAGGCACCGTACCAACCTGCATCACAGGCGTTATGAACTGGTGTCACGGTACATACGTGCTCGCCTCCAATGGCTCCATCGTCATGACGCCATTCGGTGACGGCTACCAACAAATACAAGACCCTTGTGCCGCCGTCTCCAACTTCATAGAGATCTATAACTACGTTGAGCTTTACGTTCTCTGGAACATATATCAAGATCCGGTCAAGGGGTATACTCTTCAGCTGTACCAGTACGATGGCACACCGTTGCCACCTCAATACCTCATCAGCACTTCACCCAACATGCTCCCAACTCAGGCCCTCCGTAATGTCAGCACAACCACCAGTGCTACCGTCCAAAATGCAGCAGTCGTCAACGCCAATGCTGGGGAGCGCAGATGGGAGGCAGCGGGCATGACAGGCCTGCTTACTGTGATTTCAGGTCTTGGACTGGCTTCTCTACTATTGTAGAATGGGACATGATGACTATACCTGCGCGCCGTCGTCGTATTTTTTATACCTATAACACACGCTTTTTTTGCATTGGACCTTTGGACACATACCTACCTGCATCGTCATGGATCCTTTTGTCGATGCAATATGGATACCCTGTGATCGACTGCAGCAGACGCTCGTTTGATATGCGTTCTAGTCCTTTGTTTAGTATTACATCCGCCGGCTTGGATAATGAAGACACTTACACGTCACAGGAAGAGTATGGTGTGCCCGTGAACATGTGATTCTGGACAACATGGGTGCCACAACTTTGTATGGCTTGTGACATAAAAATGAGCTCCGCGTTCAAATTGCTCCACAACTTCCTGCTGCGGTTGCCTTTGCCAAAACTAGTTAAGGCTCCCCGTTGCCTTCCCCTCCTTGTCCCCGTGTTGCTGCCCCCATTAATGAATTAATGATGCTCCGTCTTGCTCCGGGCTTCACGCAGGAAGGGGTCCTCCGCTGTGGCACCATGTTTAGCAGCTCTCCTTTCTGTCAACCAGCGAGTCTAAACATTCTCGCTCGGTGCATATGAAAGTCACCGACCCAATTCCGGCCGGCGCGTGTCAACGCAGAGAAACCCTCATCGACATTTCACAGGGTCCTTTGCGCCGGACAGACGTGGTGGCCACATCAAAATTCCATAACATTCTACACACGTCAAACACTTCCCCCCGCTCAAAGACTAAGACACCGTACGCCAGATGGCAGGTCATCGTCGGGTCTAATTTGAAAGTTCGATACGTGGTGAACTGGCATTATGGGAATCAAAGAAATTATATTTGTCGCTTTGATGGTAAGTACATCCACGACGAACAACAAGCCAATCCATCCAGCTGGCCAGACCTTGAGCGAGTCTAAACTCAGGATCTTATCATAGACTCAGTGGCAGTACATGGATCCCTGACTCGCAAAGATATCTGATATCGAAGGTTGATAAACGTTTTTGAATTTGGGGTAGGGACTAGAATTGTTGCCTGAACAGGTTGTGCGCTAGTCCGGACGACAGCGTTTCACTCGGTGTGTTTGTGTGTGGATCACTAGACCTCGCCAACTCCGCTTACTGCAGCCGCTGGCGATCCTTTTTCAAGGCTCTCCTCGGGCTGTCGAATTTACCGGAGGGCTAGTTGAATCTGAAGTTAGTCTAAAACTCACCTTCTTTCTCTCGTTATCGTACGGCTACGGTGGCGGTGCGTGCATCGTTGGCAGTAATATCAATATTTGATGGAGTGGAGGCCTGGACATTTGCCTGTCCTGGTTGTTTTATATCCTGGGTTGCATATTTCTCGAGGCGCATATCCTGCATATCCCGCTTAGCAGCTCTACTTTCGGGAGAACTTCCCGGCACTGTTTGCTCAAAACAGCTCGCTCGGGGGGTTCTTTGCAAAGAGAAGTTGCCAAACGAAGCTCGACCGACGGATCTAACATCCAATATTCTGTAGGTGACTGAAAATATTAATTAAATATACATCCTTCCATGCTCGAACTAGCCGAATGTCACCCGAAGGCCAGTCCAGCTGGTCGCGGAGCGTGTCTAAACTCACCACTTTCTCTGTGTTAAGCCCAGCTCGGTGGCAGTACATGGATTACTGGCAGCGATATCGAAAATGCATGCACGTTCTCTTCGTAGAAGGAAGTATGGAAGGTTTCCTGTCCTGGTTGTGCGATACTGCGGCCACACGAGAATTTCAGATTGCGTGAGGGACCGGGGATATCGAATTACAAATATAGACGAAATGAAGTCGATGAAACAACTTAGTTCGGTATCGATACACTCACGGTGAGCGGGCCAAAACTTATCACATGTGTGCCAACTGTATGGTTGTTTATCGTGCGGTTCATCGATGAGGCATCATTCGGATGGTCCGTTATCGTGCGGTGGTTTGAGGCGAGCCGTCAGAGGCGGACAATCGAATGAGCTTATAGTGCCACGGGAAGCAACTAGCGATCGCCGATGCCGAGCAAGTCCGCGCTGGTCTGACAAGTGAACTTCTCTCAATGAGATTGTCATATGAGAGAAACTGCTTCGGATGTCCCCAAAAGTAATGTTGATGATCAGTCGCATTGCCACTACTGGTGAATAGCGTGGCAGCGGCGTGCTGGACTAAATACGATGACAGCAACAAATTGAAGTATACGTTATCATCGGAGTCATTGTTTGACGTTGGGGGTGAAGTCTTGTACGCTGACTTGGAAAGAGGGATCCATAATAAAGGACTTGATTGATTTTGAAATCTAGTGAGAGACCCTAAATGTGTAAAACAGATTGGTTTGCCAACTCAACTGAGCCACTGGTGGCGAGGAGGCCCACAGAGATAAGTGAGACTCGATAAGCCTGGGCCTAGAGATAATAGCTGCATTGGATTGAAGAAAATGAGTTCGAAGCAAGGAGCGTTAAGTAGCCGTAGCAGAATAGCCGCCCAATTTCAAGATCGGAACCGGAATGTGACTGATATAGATAAATATGGGAAAGGAGTCACACGCCCGTAAATTGGCGATTACTCCAAGAAGTCGTTTATTTAAATTCTCGTGCCTCTTAATTCTTCCCTTGTCGCCGTTTCCCCTCACAGGCCCCACAATACGCGCAACATATCCTTCTACTGTCATATTCATCGATTTTCTTTGTGCTATTAGACCTTATTTTTCATTGCTGTTAAGCTCAGATCATCGTTCATTTCTACAACACTTTTCCATGACCTCGGGCCTCATCAAATCTCTATCTCCTGCAACAACTACGGCGTCGCTTTCACGCTCCTCCAAAGTTACATCGCAGCATGAGCGCGTACCTCTAGCTTGGGGTTTGCCACCATCCCGGAAATTACCAGATGAATACCAGATAACAGCATCCCAGTCAGCTTCCGGCTCGGATCTTGACCAGGACATCTCACGGCAACTTATTACAAGCAACAATGAGCATGCACCTCTCTCAGAAAGCGGTGGTGTTTCCATGTCACCAGCAATGATGTTCTTATCTGCGTTTAATCCCTCCGCAATCCCACAATCACCGGATGCAGAAGGTGAAATCATTCGCGGCTATGTCCTTGGACCAATCATAGGTTATGGGGGTTTTTCTGTGATCAGACGTGCCTCGTCCCCTTCCGGAGGTGTTGTCGCTGTCAAAATTGTCTGTCGCACCGATTTGGAGAAACAGACAGATCCTTCTTTAGCTAGAAGGCGACTCAATCACGAGGCCCAAATATGGGCTTCTCTATGTCACGAGCACACCTTGCCCCTCTTCTTTTCCGAACACACTCCCTACGCCGACTTCTTCTTCTCTCTTCTTTGTCCCGCGGGATCTCTATATGATATACTTTTAAGGGACGGCCGTCCCGCTCTCCCTCACGATGACGCCGGCATGATGTTTCGACAAATTGTACGAGGCATACGCTACCTGCACGAAGTCGCAGGCTATGTACACAGGGATATCAAACTTGAGAACGTTCTTGTAGACGAGATGGGTATATGTAGAATTTGCGATTTCGGCATGACTCGCAAAATCGGCGAAGTTGACGGTGATGAACCCCTATCCGATGCAGACAATCACTCTGATAACCACTCTGGTGCTCATCGTCACCGTTCCACTTCTAATAGACCTGTAAAATCCAACACGTCTTCACACCTCTCAATTTTACGACACCATCGTCCTAGGCGTCATCGTATATCAACTCCTATCGGCGAAAACCCTCCGCCTGTCCATCCATCACATGTTTTCCAGCAAGGGTCTTTACCATACGCATCTCCTGAGCTTCTTCAACCCAAACCTTCACGATTCAAAGGTGCTAATCCAGCTCAGGACATATGGGCCTTGGGTGTTCTGCTTTATGCACTTTTGACTGGCCGCCTCCCATTTTCCGACTCATTCGAGCCACGACTCCAGATGAAAATTTTGCACGGTGAGAATATAATATCGCGATCTCCGGCTTGCTAATGCACTTTTTTACAGGCGTCTATGATATGCCTTCTGGTATTAGTCGTGGGGCTGAGCATGTTCTCAAAGGCTGCTTGGAGCGTGACGTCCGCACCCGGTGGACGATCGCGACAGTGGATGAGATGGCTTGGGGTGTTGGGCTTAACGACGATGACGACGACGACACATCTCCTGTAACAGACAAGGATAAATTTAAGTTAGTAGATTATCCCAGCCGCCGATCTCCCTCATTATCCCAGTCGCGCTCGCGCCCTTGCGCACGGCGTGATAACAAGCCGAACCCACCTCATACCGAAGAAGCACCCCCAAGGCTGTCCAACCGTTCCCTCTCCCGTGCCTCTGTCTCAACTGCGAGTTCGCTCTCAACACGATGTACAAGTCGCAGTATCTCCCGCCCACCAGTCGTTCGTTATCCAATGTCTCCCACATACAATGAACTCAGTCATTCAGTGGTGAGCGCCTCGACGTCTCTCTCTGTGCCGCCTCTTGACATCGGTGGCCCTGCTCTTCTTGCCTCGCCAGGGCCATCACCTGAGCGTGGCCGGAGACCGAAGAAGGCGGGATTTTTACCCCCGGCTCGGTGTACATCATCATTAGCGACGTCTTCCCGCCAATCAGAATATGCTCCAGAATCTGGAGATCTGGACGCTGATGTAGACGTGTTGGGCGATACTGCTCACTGGACGTCTACTCTAGGCATTAACGCTGTAGAAGGACCTAATGCCCGCCGTAGTGGTATGACCACTGCGATCGAGCGTTTGAAAGCCATCCAGGACGCACTGCCGCCGCAAGAGCACAAAAGGGCCGAGAGCACACCTCCAGCGTCAGGTGCTTGGCTACGGAGATCGCGGCTTCGTATCAAGGAAGATCCTTCTTCCTATCGCGCAGCCGAAGTTCACGGAGCGGGCGGATTTCTTAGAGACTCCAGCACCACTCCCATCCCAATCACGCCCAAAGGCGGTACCCGAAGCCGGAGCGTAGGACATGACACCCGTCACGCCTATGGCCGCACTCGCTAGTTGTATCACCACTCTTCTATTCCCCCAAAATTGCAATCTATCTTCTGGGGACCATCAGATTTGTGAGTTGCTGAAACAATTGCTATTTATCTTGCTTTTTTGTCTGGGTTTGGGCTCATAGTTGTATTTTGTATTCAATCTTGAGGACTTCCAGTACATACGATTTCCTTGTCTGTTTTTTTCCCGTTATGTCGTTGATTTTAGAGCAACTGGTGTTTGAGATACTCTTGATGGCAAAATTTATATTACGCATTACTTACCAGATTGTACTACTTGTCTTATCCTCAGGAAATCTCGAACCTCATTCACAATACCTATCTGTGTGGAACAAATGCGCGATACGACTAGCAATAACACAGATAAAGAGCACAGTGGCTAAGTAGTGAGTTCCATCGGGGCATGACCGCTAGCTGTAACTATCACGTCGTCCGCTGCTACTTTCTGAGCCTGACGCTCAGCAGCCTTAGCTTGAAGTGCCCTTACATCGTCTTGCAATTTGGCCTGAAGAGGAATTTAGCTGAACCCAAATCAGTGATACTCGGACGCACTATTTTAGCCTCTAGTTCTGCTTTGTCAAACCCCTCATATATTCTTTTTGATGACAAAGGTTTTTTGCTGTCTAATGAGTGATGTACCTGAGAATGATCTGACGGAGATAGTAAGTGGCGTTCCTACCAAAAGCTGCACGCCTGAAGACTTCTTCCATTAACTCGTGGTTTCTCCGATATCTCGCAATTGCTAGCGTCCGTGTCGATAGCATTTCAGATTCATCTACACAAATGATCAATGCGAATAACGTTCATCTGAGCGAATAAAGCAATCGAACCTGCGGATTCGTCATCATCTAGCCGTGGAGGACCAGGCCGTTGCTGAGCCAATAACCAACACATCAGATAAATGTTTCTCCGATGATAGGATATACTCACGCCCACCCCTACTCCCCCACTCCCATCTCTCGTCCGTTCACGCTCCCTCCTCCTTTCCAGGGCCTCCATGTTACTGTTCTGCTGCGTTATCATCGCCTGCGGGTTCATTCCAACTTGGGGCATACCGCCTTGATGCGGACCTGCGGGGTGTGGGAAGACTTTGTGACCCGCCCTATCGCCCATGACATATATAGGAGGGTCGGTGATTTGTCGTAGTGGGTAGTGCCTAACGGGATTGTTCAAGAGAGATGGGACGATCTCTGGAGTGCGGGAGATGTATACGTGCATGTAGACGTAACGGTGAATGTGTATGTGGGTGTAGATGCGGTGAAGTTGCAGACATATCGGACAACGTCGATGAGTGGTGAGAAGGCAAAAATGATGGTATGGTGATGATGGGACTTACGGATTGGTGGTACGCGGGAGTAGTGGACTAGCACTAGTTGGGGATGGCCGCCTTTGTGAAGGCGGTAGCGTCGGCGCATACGCCATGCTGCTGTGTCTTGGGAGTTGGGTATGAAGCCGTATTTGACTTCTGCGACTTCGAGTTCCTAGAGAAGGGTTAAACTAATTTATGCATTGCATAAAGGGGCTGATACGCACCCGTGTACCACGTTGGACAGGCATAGTGTATCGATTTTCTTGGTCTTGCCATCGGATACCGTCGTTCAGAGGTTGAGCAGGATTTGGCATGAACAAGAGGTATATTTGACCCTCTGCATGCGTCGTAGAAGTAATCAAACGTTAGTTAGAGACTGAGGTCTTTGGTACTATTCATACCTTGTGGCTTATCGATAAAAGTCCATGTGTAGGGTTGGTTTTGAGAGGTTTGGATGGCACGGAATAGCATGTTGGCTGCATTTTCTAGGGAGACGTTTGGATGAAGACCAAAGTCTTCTGGATATTTGAGTATGGGAGTCTCTTGTTGTATTTGCTGAAAGGCCATTCTGGTCACGGTTTACTAAGTTGAGCTGTTTCTTGCCGAGGCGTTGTTTGGTTTTAAAGCTGTTGGCAAACAAACGGTCACGTGTGGGCTAAGCTCTTCGGCTGTTTCTGTGAACACTGAATACACCGATACCATTAACTTGAAGTTGATCAATCCTGTTCAAAGTGTGCATTCCCGTTGCAATCGCTCTGGATCAAGGTAAATGCACTTTCTGCCGCCACGCGATGTAGTCGTTCATCCAAAGAGGTCGAGCTTCTACGGTAGTAACAACAACGGGACCCCGAAAAAACAACAACGACTACGTCTACTAGTACTTGAGGTAGTTGTGGGTCGCTCCAAGGTCTTCGCATTTCAACTGACGATGATGTATAAAACTTTGAGCTCAAGGAGCTTCGTAATTCGGTGGCCAGTACAATGAGCGCACGCGGCGAGTTTCCGAACCAATCTTTGTGTTTCAGTTATCAAACCTATGTAAGTTATATATAGTTGTTAGGTGCGTTCTGCGTTTGTTATGTAGTTTGACCAAAGACTGAGCAATGTATGTGCCTCGGAATAGAGCACGACTATTGAAACTACTGCCTTAGGCATCGGAGGTGCAACTGTATCTTCCATCAAGTTGCTCCCTGGCCGCCAGCCGGTACATCCTGTGAATGAGTCATGATAGTGAAACACTACAACAAGCTAAGTTCAAACTCAAATAACATGATCCCTAGTATTTTCACTGCCATATTGATGGGCTCACAGCTCGTTCATAAAAGCTAAGAAGGCGCATGATGCGTGTGTGTGAAATACATTTTCTGACCCCCAGATGGAGTATTCAACTGATGATATCGCAACAGCGAGAAGTCTGCAGGTCACTACGGTATGTCTTCCTGATGATGTGGGGGCGAATCATCATTAACGAGTCATGTACTATCAGTACATATACAGTGCGTACTGTCTGAGCCTCATATTCTTTGTCCTGACACAGTTCAGCGTCGATGGCTACATTCTGGGTAGGCTTATTCTGATCTATTCACGTCCTCTGTCAAACTCGCTTATCTAGACCTATGATTATGCATGTTCACTTCATGAAGAGGTAATGTCCTTGTTCCATTTCACATCTCGGTTTTGATACCCACAATATGCTGTGCAAAGTGGACATTTTTGCTTCGATCGCACTGGACCAAGATGAAAGGCCTGTATATTGCCACACGATACCTCCCCTTTATCATGCTCGCCACGGATCTATATAGTGCGTTGCACTCCAGCACACATCGCCGGAATAATGAATTAACACTTGGTTTTTAGGGAGCTTTACCCTGAATGAGAACACAAGTGTATGTGATGCGGCGAGAGCCAATGGAAACAAGCAATTCACTGACTTTGCCAGGGATGTTTGGTGTCGGTTCATATTAGCTCAGGTACGTGCACAGTGCATTCATGTATGGACGTCCTTGCCGAAGGCTACTACTTTCCCCTCACAGGTCTTTGCACAGTATTATCCATTTTCTCCGGATGTATCTCTTGTTTCCCCATATTATATGTGTGGTTCTGATTCGATACATCCAGGTTTTTTCATCCTCAGAACATATGTGCTCTGGAACAAAAATAGAATCTTGCTCGCAGCCATGCTGTCCACTTTTTTCGTGAGTTCTTAATCCACTCATCACACCCAAGCTAGTGATAGATGCATCAGCCAGACTTTTCTCGGAGCATCCTTCGGCATTGTCTTCGCCACTGCCGTCCCCGCAGCATGTACGCACTCATCTTCCCTCTGGCGTTCCACAACTACTGGAACATTCTGTTCATTTTCACAGATCCAACTAGCGCGATCCCGGGAATCATTGGGTGCTATGAGATCAGTTTCTGGTACTTTATGCCATTTCTTCTCTTTTCCGTGTTCCAATTGGGTGGGTAACCAGGAGCACATATGTGTGCAAACACGTGCTGACAGATATTCTCTCTAGGACTGATGATACTCACGCTCATACGCGCCATACAGAGCTGGCAGAGATCCCCAAGCCCTCTGTACGTTGTCCTGGTGAAGCATAACATATTCTATTATGCATGCTGTCTTCGTAACTTAACACTCGTACGCACCGTTTTCCGCACTCATCCACGATCATTCTCTTTCCTGAAGTGTTCTCAGTAACGAATATCTTCATGTCGCTGCTCCTCCAGGTGCGTGAATCTATAGGGTGCCTTTTTTGACCGAGCCGTTGATGTTCGGCGCCCCAGGCCTCTTACCGCACCATGTTGTATGAGTATGCATCTCCACATCCTGCTGCGTATTCCTACTAACAAGACCCGAAACGTACACCCATGTATAGTTTCGAGTTCACGATCCTTGCAATCCTCACCACGCGCATGCACCTCCATCTCTGGCGGATAAACCAACATGCACACAGCTCTGGCGCCTCCGTAGGTATCCCAATGTCTGACATGTCAACTGTGATTTCCATCGCATGATGTTTTATCTTGTGGTTTATTCGGTGTTGTTTGTGGAGCGAGGGTTGGACCGTACAAGATGACTGGTGGGGGTGGGTTTGGTAGAGTTCGTTACGTGCCTAACTTATAGACGAATCTATCGCAAGGTGGAGCATTTGAATATGTAGTTTCCACTGCAAGCGGTGGCGCACTCAGGATCCAGAACTCCAGTGTGCTGGAGCCAGAATCAGTGAGCCGATCAGTTCTTGATATTGTAGCTTTTGGATGAAGACCAAAGTCTTCTTGGCATTAGAGTATGGGAGCATTTGCTGAACCGCCATTCTGGTCACGGTTTACTGTTTCTTGCCGAGGCGCTGTTTGGTTTTATGTAAAGCTATCAGCAAAACAAACAGTCACGCGTCACGTGTGGACTGTGTCTATCTCTATCATTACACATTGTTGACTGATTCCCGCTTCGATCGCTCTCAACCAAGGTAAAGGCCCTTGTTGTCGTCATACGATCTATCTGTTCATCTAAAGGGATAGGGCCTTCAAGGTAGTCCTAACGGGTTGTAGAAATTGGGACATCGAAAAAACCGACGACCGAGTAAGTACTAGTACTCGAGGGCAGTTGATATCTCAAATTAAAGCTCTGAAAGTTCCTTTAGGTCCCTCCGAGGTCTTCGCATTTCAAGTGGCTATAATGTATCAAACTTTGAGCTTCAGAAGCTTCATAAATCAGGGGCCAGTACAACGAGTGCGCGCGGCGAGTTTCCGAATCAATCTTTGTGCTTCACTTGATCAAACCTGTGTAAGTTATATATAGTTATTAGGTGCGTTCCGCGTCTATTATGTAGTTTAACTAAAGACCGAACAACGTATGTGCCTCGGACTAGAGTATGACTACTTCAGGCATCGGAGGTGCAACTGTATCTTCTATTAATTCGCTCCCCGGCCGGTGTATCGAGTGAATCACGATATTGAAACGACCACAGCAAGCTAAGTTGGAACTCAAATGATATGATCACAAGTATTTACCCTGCCACCTTGATGGGTTCACAGCTCATCTATAAGAGCTGAGAAGGCGTATGATGTGTGTGTGTGAAACACATTTCCTTTAGATGGAGTATTCGTCTAATGATATCGCAGCAGCGAAGAGCTTGCAGTTCACTACGGTGTGTCTCCTTTGTCGATATGAGGACAAATCATAATTGACAAGTCATGTATCATCAGTATATATATAGTGCGTACTGTCTGAACCTCATATTTTTCGTCCTATTAATAGAGCTCAGCGTCGATGGCTACATTCTGGGTGAGCTTATTCTAATCTATTCACGTCCGCTGTCAAACTCGCTTATCTAGACCTATGATTATGCATGTTCACTTCACGAAGAGGTAACATACGTGTTTCATGACACACCTCGGTTTTGATACTCACAATATGCTGTGCAAAGTGGTCATTTTTGCTTCGATCGCACTGGACCAAGGTGAAAGGCCTGTATATTGTCACACGATACCTCCCCTTTATCATGCTCGCCATGAATCTATGTAGTGTGTTCTGCTCCAGTATACATCTCCCCGATGATGAATTAACACTTGTTCTTAGTGAGCTTTACCCCGAATGAGAACCCAGGTGTATGTGATGCGGCGGAGAGTTAATGAGAACGAATGACTTACTCCATAACTTTGCCAGAAATGCGGGGTGTTGGATCATATAAGTTCAGGTACGTGGTATATCCATCTATACACATCCTTGCTGAGGATACCCCACAGGGTTCGGCATGCTATTAGCCGTTTGCTCCGAGTGTATCTCTCCTGCCTCCTTGAGATATGTATGTTCCTAATCCGATTCATCCAGGTTTTTTTATCCTCAGAACATATGCGCTCTGGAACAAAAACAGAATTTTGCTCATAGCCGTGCTATCTACCTTTTTCGTGAGTTCCAATCCACTCACTATACCCAAGCTAGTGGTAGATGCATCAGCCAGACTTTTCTCGTAGTATCCCTCAGCATTGCCGTCGACGCTACGGTCCCCGTAACATGTACGCACTCTCACCTACTCTCCGGTGTTCCATGACCAATGAAACATTCTATTTACTTTCACAGATGCGACTAGCGCGATCCCGGGAATTATGGGGTGCTACTGGAGTTCGACCAGTTATTGGCTCTTCATACCTTTTCTTTTCTTTTGCATTTTCGAACTGGGTGGGTAACTGGGAGCATACATACGTACAAAGATGCGCTGATATGTGTTCTCCCCAGAACTCATGATACTCACGCTCATACGCGCCATACAGAACTGGCGGACAAACCCAAGCCATCTGTACGTTGTCCTGGTGAACCATAACATATCCTATTATGCATGCGGTTTTTGTGAGTTAGCACTCGTACGCGCTGTTTTTCGGTACTCATTCATGATCATTCTCTTTCCTGAAGTGTTCTCGGTAACGAACGTCTTCACATCACTGCTCCTCAAGGTGCGCGAATCTATTGAATGTCTTTTATGATCGAGCCGTTGATGTTCCGCACCACAGTATTGCTACCACACCATGTTTTACAAGTATGAAATTCCAATCCTGCTGTGTACTCCTACTAATAATACCCGAAACGCACACCCATGTGTAGTTTCCAGTTCATCATCCTTGCTATCCTCGCCACGCGCATGCATCTTCATCTCTGGCAGACGGACCGACATCTACACGGCTCCAGCACCCTCGCGAGTATTCCAATGTCCGAGATGCCATCTGTAAATTCTACGGTGTGATGTCTTATCCCGTGGCGTATTGGGTATCGTTCGTGGAGCAACGCTTTGTCCGTACAAGATGATCTGCGGGGGTGGGCTTGGTAGAGTTGGTTACGTTCTTAACTTATGGGATGAGTCTGTCGAGGGGTGGGAGGAACATTTAGATGCCTTCGTCTATTTAAAAAAAACAATTCGGGCTTACTACTCCCGGCTTTCTATCGCACTAGCGCAAGCCAAGGAACCAACTCTTAAGCACAAGTTTGAAGGGCACGGGAAGGAGAACTCGAATTTCATCTTTTTGTGCGACAACATCCACATTATGAGCAGTTCGTTGAGCGACATGATGTGCAAGTAAGGTGGAAACAATGGACTTGTTGTGTGGGAACCATCGGAAGGCAATGGTGGATGCATATATACACGGCAGCAAAATTGCGTGTGGGAGGGATGACGACGGAAGCGTTCAGCGGCGGAACAGTAACGGAGAGAGGAAGAAAAGGGTTTCGATGGGTTATAGTAGGTAGTAGCTCTCGTGATCTCCGAGCGGGTGATTAATATAACTAAGGAATAACCGGAAGTATAGTGCGGCCTCATATAGGTACAAGATCGGTTAACAAACTGATATAAAAAATAAATCCTAAAGAGGTAGACCCAGCCAAAGCCAACTGCTCCGAACCAAGCAGCTTTTGTTTGACCCAAGTCTACACCATTGCGCAAGACAATGTTATACGCATTTTGGGCCCCTCTTCCCAACGCATTTGAGTTGCAGTAGCAAGTATTATAGGTACCTGCAAACTCCAACATCCCTGCCACAATTATCCAGATTGCATTGATGATTGCCACCAATTTCCCACCCCATCTCAAAAGGTTCGATACTACCTTCGTGAGACTGAGAGTGGTGGACTGAGAAAGAATCACTGGGTCTGTCTGAGCACGAGGATGCGTAGTGCGACAAGGTGCTCGACATAACGAGCATCGCCCATACTATCGTTGCAAGTGTGCCATAGATGAGAAAACCGAGATCTCTACAACCAAGGCCCTGTCGTGTGCCGCTAATCAACAACCAGATAATTATAACCGCATAAAAGATGATACTTACTATAGTCGGAGTAAAATATACAACTAATACCGCAGATACAGTTGTTGCCCATTGCAAAGCTAGGGGCAGCAGCGAGGCCACGAACATGCGAAAGAACATCCCTGTGGCCCAGGGGCTTCGTACCACGTCTCGCGGAAGTTTGCAGTGCCAGTAAGCATCGACTTCTGATGCATTGCCTCTCCTGTTGCCGGGTTCAATAAAGTTCCTCCTATTCGCGTTTATCCATGTAGCACCAATCTTGACCGGACTGTGTACTCTGGCGTTGTTGGAGGCTATTCGAAAAGCATTGAGGACGTCTTCCGCTGACCGAGACCATGAAATGGCCCTGGCATAGTTATAGACGGGCGGAGTCAACATTTCAGTCGGGAGACGAAGGACTTTCCGTATTGGTATCAATGGATACTGCTCGTCTTTCTGAAAGATCCGATGCCTTCACAACGACTCCATGATTGGTGGTTACAAATGCCATTGCATCCGCGTTTTCCATGGCCTTTCTAATGCGTGCATAATCGCACTTCGGGGACAGTTGCAGCCAACCTATAACGATTGGGATAAGCCACAACCACACCGATCCCGTCGCTTGACCAATGTTGGAATTGAGCTCGGAGGAAATGTCAGATAGCGAGCTGGCGACCGTCAGTAGGTAGGCGATGACAACCCACGCAATGGATGTCACAGATGCGATGGACCAGTGGAGCGGGGCGCTCTGGCAGGACAGGACAGGAGTGGCAGGGGTCCTGGCGCGGTAGCAGGAGTCCTGGCTCGTAGTCGGTAGTCCTCGCATGTGTTGTAGTCTGTCCTAGATAGACAGAGCCGTAGCCTCCCGCTATAGAGGTCTGGCCTTGGTTCCCCTAGCAGTCCGTGCCCGTTCCATCTGGTGATGAGAGTGGTTTTCGATCCCCGTGCTTGACATCTGAGTCCTCTTTCTCTGTTTTGCTTTGGTCTACTTTTCTACCTCTCTTGGTTTCTGAGTCGTTTTCATTTCATTTTTGCAAATTCTCTTTGCCGCATCATCATAGTATTCCCCGAAAATTTCAAATTCATGTCTATAGAACCTGTCCCGCTCTTCTATGGTGACTATGGCAACAACGAGGAACCGTCTACATGGTTCATGCAATTCCAGCTCTCCCTTCCAACAACATGGACCGACACTCAGCGTGTCCAGCGCTTCTCTATGCAACTCATGCCCGGACAAATGGCAGACGAGTGGTTCCAGTCACTCAACTCAGTGCAAACTGCCACATTTGCGGCACTCAAGATGGCTTTTTTCAAATGATGGCCGCTTCCGAAACCGCCCAAGTTATCTCATGCGCAGCAGAGAGAGCGTGTGGCTGCGCACGCGCTGAAAGAGGGTGATATTGGAGCATTGGCGCCCAATGGCAACTTTGCACATGTTGTATGGGCAACTGAGATCTCGCAACTTGCTTTGGGTATGGGAGATTTAAAAGGAGATTTGATTGAGGATGCGCTCGAGGGCATCCCCGACCTCCTCAAGGACCACCTAACATGCAGTTACTCAACATGGGACGAGTTCGTTGAAGATGTGCTACGAGTTCCCAGCATTAAGCTCCAGCGGAGTCGTGAGAAGTTGGAAGATAGGAATCGTCGAGACGCTGACATTGCGCAGTTGAAGGCATGGAGTTCGTCTGTACTGTTGCCATACTATCCACCGTCTTCGCCAATCACCAACACTAACCTTCATACTGCCCCGCCCACTTGGGCAGATGACGTGTGCTACGCAGTTGCTCAGACTCGACCTTCGCGCGATTTTTCGGACCTTCGCACTTCCTGTCGAAACCCATGGTCCAGTCTTCAGTACCGGCGTCATCGTTTGCGGACTCGTGTTCAACTCCCTCATGCAGTGTTTGCAGTGCTCCCACATCACTCACACTCAAGACACTATCCAACATTCTTTGATAACTCGCCATATCATTTTTCCCGTCGTACTACACCACATTGTCCTACTTGCCACTGTCGAAATCCTCTCCGTCTCGTTCGGCCACCTCATTCTCGTCGTTTTCGGACTGTGGCCACACATTTGTCGTTCGTGGTACAACCGCGGACGGTTGCATTTGGAGAGGGGGTAGGTGTACCAGGGTGGTGGTCTGGCGCAGGCTCTCGCACTCCCGCACATTCGTCTTTCGTTGTACAACCGCGGACGTTTGCATTTGGAGGGGTGGCATATGGAGCGGGGCGCTCTGGCAGGACAGGACAGGAGTGGCAGGGGTCCTGGCGCGGTAGCAGGAGTCCTGGCTCGTAGTCGGTAGTCCTCGCATGTGTTGTAGTCTGTCCTAGATAGACAGAGCCGTAGCCTCCCGCTATAGAGGTCTGGCCTTGGTTCCCCTAGCAGTCCGTGCCTGTTCCACCAGGTATGAGTGTAGTCGAGAAAATCGGCAATGGTCGGCCACCAGTCATCATTCTGTGGCAGAATAACGAGAGAGCTCAGCAGCGAGTCCTCGTTTGTTATTCTCAGCGGACTTTGTTGAAGGCTTATAAGGATACGGACAGCGTCATTAGTGTTAGGGAAGAATAGGTCTTCGAACTGGCGACTGATCCAGTTAGCGTTGAGAATGGTGAGAATCATCGAGTAACCAGCGAGAACCGGTGATCCGACTGTGAGTATGGCAGACATGAGATTGTCAACTTTATATCTTGCACCGAAGGGTAGCTGAGAAATGAGTGCAAGGTAAGGCAATAACCAGGTGCCGAACTGTTGCGACATGTTTGCCCAGATGGGACTCTGTGTTCCAGAGCTACACTGCGAGAGACACGTCTGGTACGTGAATCCAACTGCGTTCATAATGTCCGACGACAGGACATTTCCGCCAGTGCCGTTCACTAATCCAGATGGATCGAGGCTCTTGTTCGTATGATTTCTGAAATTGATAAAGCAATCGGTAATATTGAAGTTGCTGGCATATGCCCCTTTGAGAAATGGGAGCAGCAGTAAGAAAAATCGGATTCCTGAGAGAATGGTGAGCATAAATCATTATGAGCCATCGAACTCACTATTTGTATCGCGCATGAGCAAAGTCGACTTTGATCAATGGGGTGAAGTGCACTTAAGAAGGAACTTCCTATGTGGATTTATCAGTGCGTCTTTGATAGCCACTAGAAACTTGGAAGTGCTGAAAAGACTGTGCTCTTGGGGATTTCCTCGCTAAGAAACGGTTCTAGGCCGCCATATAGAATTCTTATCTTGGCTATCCATGCCATACATGTGGTTAGTTCATGAGAACTCCCACTTGAGAGCCGCGGGAAGCTGTAGCAGGTAATAAGCTGTAATACAAGACAGACGTAATTGCTGTGCTGATGAGCAGGCATTACTTTTAGAACCCACTTGCACAAAACGAGCGCGGGAGGGAGCACCTGCTCAATACACAATTGTTGTGCAAGCAGAAGTGCATGCGGGGGGTTGTGTATCCTGAAGGTTCAACAATTTATGCCTGCAAATGATCGGTAAAAAGTGTGTATAGACCTTGTGAGAGGACTCCTCAATGACTTACTACTAGCGCTAGAGCGTTCCAAGCCCTTCAGTGAGTTTTGATGACCCATAGGCGGACCAATGAAAGGAAAGCACGCGTTATCAGGGGCCGAGTCTGGTGAGATAGTTGATAATACTGACACATTGAGTAGTTACACAGTCTAAAAAGAATTCAGATTGTGTCATGTTGATGTGGTGCAGCAGTGTTATGCAGTAATGATGGAAGAAGCACACGGCAATGGACTTCGTTACGCCGCCTTTGACGCGACTGATGAATCGAATATCTAGTAGATCAATCATAGATGTGATAGACAATACCTGGGCCATCTCATAGTTGCTCATCAAAAGATGTTGATGACCTTAACGACCTGAGCCATACTGTGATGAACGAACTCCTGTTCACGCTGATGAGGGGTCCGATCGGACACAGCCAGTGCAAGGTAGGACTCAGAGTCTTTACTGTACGACCAAGAAGTGCCGGTAAATGCCAAGCCAATCCACGAAGGGGGTCCCAAGGCTCAATGGTACTTTGTATGCTCATTTGAAGACATAAACGCAGTACTGCCGGTCACTTGAGTCGTATCTTGGTCGTATCTGAGTGGCTGTGAGGATTATGAACCATTTGTCATCTTCAAGATAATTCGGGCCAGGTGAAATTGACGCGGCACTGTAACAAATTCCTATGTACAGATCATGTTTGCACAACTTCATATCGCATTCCAAACACTTTGAATCATCGTTAATGATCAACATATGAGTGTCTGCCTGCGTACAGGCTCCATAGTGCTGTATTCACCTCTCACCAAATTTACAGTGCTTGCCCTCTGCGTTCATACTACTGGTATGTATCTTGCGCGTCAGTCCTATATTTAATTTGTTCATCTATGTTGGTTTTCAGACGCAGTGTCAAATGTTGTCTCACTGCGTCAACCCTCGATCTCACCCTGCCAAGTTCGATCCACTCTCTATACCCTACACCACCACGTCAAGCCCCAACCATGGCATGTCAGAAGCCTCGTTTAGGCTGCATCAAGCACCACTCAAACCACGACAAGTTCTCCCAAATATCTTCGCAGTCTCTGTACTGATATCAACATCCACACTCTATGCCGCGTCAAGGCCTACTACAGTGCCGCGTCAACCATAGCACATACCGCGTCAGTTGCCGCGTCACATGCGCGTCAGTGCCGCGTCAAACAAGTTGTGCCGCGTCAAACCTCCTCCATGCCGCGTCAGTGCCGCGTCAGATCCGCGTCACCCGCGTCAAGCCGCCACCTGACCTTCCCAATAGGTCAGCCTTACTATGCTGAGCGATCACGTGTATGGTTCAGTTTTATTTGGCTTAGTTACGATAATTCTCGACACCAGCAATAAATCATGTCCTAAATCATCTCATACCTTCAGGTATACTACGGTAGGAGGCTCGGCAACGCATTCGGCAGTGTATCCCGCTCAAAGTCGCCCTCCCACGCCCTCTGCGCTTTCGGCAAAGGTGCGCATTTTCCGGTAGCGGGCTTCTCACGCCCCTTACTTTTGCTCACCGTCATCACCAGTGCCCTCCTCAACCCTCATCTTGGCCTTCTCAACATCTGGGCGCCCTCCTTAGCTTCTGGACACCTCTCACCCTCCTCAAACCATCTTCCTTCTGCCCTCCTCAGCCTCTGTGGCATCTCTCCGGCCATTCCTTCCTTCCATCTGGCATTGTTTTCGCCCGGCTGGTGCCCTTCTACCTTCATCGCCCTCTGTGGCATCTCTCCGGCCATCCTTCCTTCCTTCTTGCATTGTTTTTGCCTGGCTGGTGCCCTTCTACCTTCATCGCCCTCTGTGGCATCTCTCTAGCTATCCCTTACCTCCACCTCTTCTCTGTTATGTCGCTTGGAACTTCCAGGAAAATTACAGGGCTCTCAAAGGCCACAACTAGACATGGATTCCAGCGCTCCATTCACGCTTCTGAGGTACTCACTGCGGGGAAACAGCAACAACGACGGCAGGCAACTGATGTGAAGCGCCGATCACACGTCCAGGGTGCGAGGCCTATGTTGAACTATTGTATTCTCCTGACCTTTGTTTTTAGAAATGTCCAGTGAAGATCGGGATCTCGTTGAATCTATGTTGGCTGACACTAACATCGACATAGATAGTATACCTCACACCGTACCACCTGGCGAGGAAGGACTTGACTTCAGCCATGAGGGTGGAGAGTATGAAGCTTTTGAAGGATTGGCTCGACAGATGGCGGATCTCTCAGGATGGTATGCAATTATATTTATTATCCTATTGATTCATCTGAAGCATTGTTGGCATTGATAGCCGCTACGTGGACTCACGCACTCGTACCAATCGTATAGAAGTTCAAAATGAACATTGGGGTGTTCAAATTGAACGGCTGGTCACTGTGTATCTTGACTATCGCACCCATGACGGTGGTGATGGCATGCCAAGCTTTCCGCCTTCAGATGAACCCACCCTCAATGGCGACTGCCTATCTCTCAAGAATATTGAACTAGTTGATATTTTTAGTAAGGTTCAGCGCACATTGGCTGGCTTCATTGTTAATGTTGTCCAGGTCGAAAGCGCGTGTCTTTGCAGCCTCATCCATCTCACCAGTATCCGAATGAAACACTCATCCATCATGGTTATTTGGGCTGCTCGCCATTATTTCCCACTGTTGCCATCTCCATCCGCACACTTGCAGCATACCGACAGGCTCACCGAACTTGTCCCCGATTCAGCATTCAGGCGCAATGCAAAGCCTTATGTCACCTCCATAATGTAAGCTCCCTAGCATGTGTCGTCATCATTTCCTCATTCCGAACTCTTCTAGATTCCATATCGACCATATTTAAATGCGCAGTTTTCAGATGCTTATGACATTTATCTTGAAATCTTACATCGCGTTGACGTCCTCATCAATCAAGCGCTTAACCGCAGCTCACCCAACTGGCGTCTTCTGAACTGCTGCCCATGCTGCTTCTACAAGCTAGAGGATGAAGAAAATTTGGCTCTGGACTGGCTGGTGACTATGGACGGCAACAATAGCTTGAAATGATGGACATCGTCAACAGCTGATGGCACCGCCCGAAAAGATTCACGCAGGTTTCGTTCTGACTACTGGCTCGATCGCTCGACAGTTGATAGATTTAAGGATGAAGTGCGAGGACAAACAGTAGGTCTTCTCATTGCCACTCTATGAGACTGCAACTCAACCTGACTAGCACCCGACTGTGGATATTGACAACTGGCAAGATGTTGAGCAAACTGACACAGCGCCCTCATTTACTTGTGTTGACCGGTGGCGAAATGCCGGTCCAGAACAATGTAAAAGGATGTTTTCAGTGTTCGATGAATCCTGGATATTTATTGCTGCATGTCGACACCGGTTTATCCTTCTCGCTTGCGATATGGTTAAGAGCGGTGAACTGTAAGTTATTTTTGTTCTCCGTTCAAATCGTATTTGATCATTGTTAGGGCAAAATATCCCCTTGCGATTGTTGATTGATTGCTAACAGTTTACGGCAAAAATGGAGGTTGTGCGTATGACATTGGTTGTGCGTTTGCCAAGACGCTTGGGAACAGTACTTTGGGACCACGAGCTTCTGCCCTCAACTTCCGGATGATGGTAGGAGCGTTTCACGGCCATGCGCACAATCGAAGATGCCAGATAGATTGGCATCCTATGTACATTGAAGGCACAGGACACACGGAGGGTGAAGGATGCGAACACATTTTTTCTTCATCAAATGAGCTTGCATGAAGTACTCGGCATGCTACAACTTTTCATTGACATCAATCGATCGAGCAACATTTTGCATTTTGGGACGAGGATAAGTATGCAGCCTTAAGTAAGTTTTTATTAATATCTACTCAATAGCCAAACACGACATCCCTGCCCAGGTGTTTTTATACAGAATCATTATCGCGAAGCCCAGGAAGATATCCGGACTCTCACAGCAGAGCTCTCGGTCATTCAGGAAACTCTCAATCTCGCTGATACTGACTTCATTCGTTTTCATGCACAAGAGCATGAATATCTTGATGCTTTAAAACAGACGCCGGTCAAGGATCTTCTCAGTATCTGATACATCAATGTGCTTGATGAGCTTGCTGAGCGCCAGTGAGTTTTGATAACATTTCGTACTAATTACTTTATTCATTATGTTTGACCGAGGTCGGAATGGAACCAAGCCCGAGAAGCAGCCAATCGCTCACTAGTTGAAATTCATGTCGGCAGCCTAAGTGACATGCACCTCGCTTTAAACCAAGCTCGCGTCCGTGTCGATACGGCATATTCAAAACTCCAGAACACGGAACAGTTAGCTGGACATTTGGAGGTTCAACTTGGAATCGACAAATGCTGGGAAATCGGAAGCGAATGTTATAGTCGGTTTCGAGAAGAAGCCTTACTTTTGAAGTATCATTCAATGCTCGATGAACTTGAGCGCCTCGTAGTCATGCGTCTATTTGAACTGTCCAAACTTTCATTATCAGGAACAGGTAAGTACACTGTCTTTGATGTATTTTAGAATTTAATTGCAGGGTGTTTAGGTTACAAGTTACGTCAACAGATCAGCAAAGCCCTTCAACGACGTTCAGATGCTATTCGGAACGCTATAAATCGTTACAACACTCAGGCTGCCGCTTTGGTCCCACCTAGGCCAAAACTAGCATGGAAAGACATTGTCGAGTACAGCTTCCTAGGCGAATTTGACCTATTGCGCAACTCACGTACTGACATTCGAGATGCTGACTGGACCACACCTGTTCATTGCGAGGCCACAGTGAAATACTTCAAGCTCCAACGTGCTCGGGAAGAAGTACAGCGTCTCAATATAGAAGTCCGACGTCTACGCACAGCAATACATGACGAAGAAATCAAGACCAATGCAACTATAGACCAACTCATCGTCACAAATCCCCCACTTGCCGTAGAGTTGAGAAGACAGTGGCAGGCTCGTGCCGCTGTTAACGCTGTCCATCTCTACCGGTTAAATCGAATTGAGTCGCAGCCTGCATTTTCAGGCAGGCATGGTGTTGGTGTCCGAGTTGCAAGTCCGTCAGTGTCAGTAACAGTTTCATCTCCAAATGCTGGTGCGTGCGGACTTTGTTGTTCTACCTGCTATTAATGATTTGTAGGCATTTCCGTGACTGGTATTAACGGAGAGCGCTCTGAGGAGAAACTTGATTTAAATTATGTTATCTCTTTTGAATCTGACGGTGGAGATGCTTTCGAGGACGAGGATCAAGCACAGGTCACGGACGACTTTGCCAACTATCTACTCTCAGTTGCAGACTAGCGTTTATTTACCATGCCCATACTCATGTTGTGAATGATGATAATATGTTTCATTGAATTAATCTACAAGGCGGTCTGGTAAGAATGAAAATATCAAGTGGACAGAGAATGAAATTAGGTGGTAGATCTGATAAATTGGGTTGTGGTTGGCTGTCTCAGGCGATCAGAGATGAGCAAGCAGGTAGAGACAATGAAATTAGGTGGTAGATCTGATAAATTGGGTTGTGGTTGGCTGTCTCGGGCGATCAGAGATGAGCGAGCAGGTAGAGACAATGAAATTAGGTGGTAGATCTGATAAATTGGGTTGTGGTTGGCCGTGTTGCAGATAGCGGTAGATCTGATAAATTGGGTTGTGGTTGGCCGTGTTGCAGATAGTGGTAGATCTGATAAATTGGGTTGTGGTTGGCTGTGTCGCAGATAGTGGTAGATCAGATAAATTGGGTTGTGGTTGGCTGTGTCATGCGTGGCTGCCAACAGTAAGCACCACTAGTTCTGAGTCTCACTCTGAATGTACACGATTCTCATCACTGTCACGTCTATTGAACCCAATCCTTGTGCAGTTGTTCAAAATGTGGGCTTGCATCATGATTAACTGGTGAGCGCCATACTAGTACTTAATTGGACTGCCAGTTCACTAATCGCTTTCAGTACTCTTTGGTCTATTCCAACATCCACCATGGACTCAAACATATCCTCCCCCTTGAAAGTCAAACCAGCATCTTCACGACTCCGTGGTGTACCACTGTCTATGTCTCGGATGTCACCTGCCATCGCAAATGATATGCCCAGCGCCATCCGACCTCGGTTTTTGCTGGCCAGCATTGCTGCCTTACGCTCGAATATATCCAATACTCAGGAATTTAGCGAGAGCGAACGCCAGGCGGCTGCACGCGCGCTGCTCAGACATGATGCCCATCAAGATGGCACTCATTTTCATACCAGGAAACCCGCTGGCCTTCATCCTTCATACATCGGTTTCAACTCATATACAACGTTGGATGAGAACTCAATCACACACGAGGGATTTGTTGAGGCAGCGTTGCAGGACCTCTTTGATGCAGTATGTATAACTAGTCCTATCTAGTATCTAGCAGGATGCTAATAGCATGGGGAACAATAGGCCGCAATGCAAGACCATCTCGATGGTGGGATCTCTCTCATTATTCGTTGTCCTGGGTCCGAAGGTACACCGACTCTTTCACCGGAGCATCTCTCTCTTGATCTTTATATTATGCCACGTGAATTACATGCATCTCCTGACCGCATTGGAGGAGATATATCTGTCTTGGTGCAGGCTTTTGCAGAAGAGTTTGCAATTCCACATTTGCAGCGCTTCACAGAGCGCTGCCGCATTGAGGGTATTGTTCCTCCTTTCCACTGTAAGTCAGCACCTTCTTTCTCTTGCACTCTGAAATTAATTCGCTTTTCTATGTTCTTACAAGACCCAGCAAGTCAGGTCAATCTATCTGCAGTCCCGCACTTGCCGGCACAAACAACTGCCACAGGCTCCCACATTCGTTGTTCGGCACGTCCTTCTTGTCAGTTCCAGCACGATCTTCAAGCCAACGCCGAGTCCAACACAGTGACCTCCTCTGCTGTTCGGGAGGGTAGAGCTATGGCACTTTTGGACTCCAACACGCCACCTAACAAGATCCGACAGCGCCGGCCTGCTGATGCGTTTTTCACTAAGGGTTTGACGGTTCCCGGACACGAAATACAAGGGATGCGAGAAGCAGCATCCTTTACACCACTAATTAGCCTTGGCCCGCACACAGATGCCATACTTGATCGTTTCAAAATAGATGATGCGGTACTCCTGAAGCTTCGTGCACTCGTCGGGTCCGTTCGCAGCAGCCGTTGGGAAGTGGTGCTCCGATCCCCCAAATGGGATCTAACGTACGAACAGGCTTCAAATTTAGCTAGAGCCCTTCTCATGGACGTTCAGGGAGTGCATCAAAAGGTTTGTTTAGTCTCCTTGACCACATTTTAGTTTGTTGATTATGTGGTCATCCACAGCCGCCTCTCTCGTTACTTTCATACATTTTCAGGGTGGTTGGCAGCGTAAGTTTCCTGTGCGCAATTTATTTGTTTTATTTGTTCTTTTCATAGATCGTTCGATATTTTTGGTATCATAAATCGTGTTCACCATTGACTTATAAACGCTGTTCACTGACAGCATGAACTTTGCTACCCCAATGGTTTCGCATACCTTCACGGCGACAAACAGCTGCAGACGTGTCCAAGCCCAACCTCATCGCCGTCCAAAGGTGACCCTTAGCAAGGAGGCTCGTGCAGCTCTAACTGCCCAACGTCGCAATAAATCACGTCAATTTAAGACAGCTCTTCACAATGCTTGGAGCGAGCTTGATGATACTGTGAAGGCCATCGCGTCCTCGCATCATAAGAGTTTTTGTCACATCCAGAATGACTTGTGCATGGGCCGCGGGATGTTACACTACCAACGTTCAAAGTTGAGTGCATGGAACACGTTCTGCTGGAAGAAGCGCCATGAAGAGAAGGACAACGGTAACAGTGTCTCTGTCCTTAGCATATACAAACTGACATCACATCAAGGGGCCACGGGCAAGACTGTATTGCAAGATCTCGTTAGGGACGAGAACCGCACTGAATATCGCAGTCTCACGGACGACAAGAAGGCACAGCTTTTGCAGGAGTACCAGGAACACAGGGAGACAAAGGCTACTGGCATCCGTATCTCAACAAAATCGAAAGTCAACGACGTAACACAGACACTCAAGGCTGTCGAGAATGAGGTGAGTCATTATATATATATTCTGATGCTCCTTATTGACACAGCTACTAGCTCAGCAATCTGAAGATGCGGACGGGTGCCGAGACTATTCTCTACACGACACGTGGCTCCACAGATCTCCCCCTCCGTGGTATTTCTTTTGCAACCGAAGGAGTTGACGAGTTCATGAGCTCTGTGATGAATATCGATAACCAAGATCTCGTGAGTAAGATGGAGGGGTTTGCTGTCCAGGGCATGAAAGGTATAGGGATCATTTTTTCTCAAAAACTCGCTCTTTGCTGACTGTATCTATCAGGCGCTGCAAGAAATCACAAAAAATGCATATCAGATATTCGGAGCACAATCCGACTTGAGATCAACAAGACACTTCGTAAGTGCTTCGTATTTGAACCATTTTCTATGTTACTGACTACAACAATTTTTCTAGAGGAAATCACACAGGATCCGAAAGCACGGATGCATTGGGCGCACTACTGGCGCAATGTCGTCCAACGCTACCTTGTCGTCATCGAAGGCTGGCCCGAAAATATTCCTTTTGTCAACCTTAGCACCATATCCAGTGCCCTTCCTGACTTGGAGATGCTTTTGAATAAATGGGAAACCGGAGAAATCCATTGGAGGGACCTGGAAGAAGATGAGTACAAGAAACTTCATCAAGAACATTGTGAGAAGGTCAGCAGCGGTGAGGTCATTGAAAAACGCCGCCGGACTCGCTCTGACAAAGGAAAGAAGCGCAACCAGCCTTTGGACAATTCTGGTCACCGCAGGAAAATGTATAAGAGTGCTGAAACTGTTGTAAGTGATGATGAGTCGGATGCACCTGGCAATACGGCCACCCATGAGCATACACCTACCATTAATGCCCCTTCTGGCCGTATAACAAACCCTGGGCCCACACCATCCACTCCGCCCACTATCCCAAGCCCGTTCCCCGAGATCAGATCACCTACTCCGCCCGCTATCCCAAGCCTGTTCCTCCCCCACATTAGATCACCCACTCCGCCCGCTATCCCAAGTCTGTTCCTCCCTGAGATTAGATCACCTACTCCGCCCGCTATCCCAAGTCTGTTCCCCCCCGACGACGATATGTTTGGCATGTCCAATTACTTGCCTGCAGGCAGCCCTGGTGCTGGTCCATCTATTGGCACGAGGTCATCCGAATTTAATTTTCTAGAATTCATGAGCTTTGATTAGACTTTACTTACCTTGTCTTTCAAATATGCACTATGTCCTTTCTGTTGGCCAATCAAATATAGGGACAAGGGATGTAATTATATTCATATGAAGTAAGAGAAAAATACATTAAATGTATGACGTTGAGTAATTTGACACATCAGGACAACAAATAAAGTCCGAGAGCATCCTCAGCGACATGTCATACGAGATGGGTAGCACATTGAACCAAGTCCAAGGGTATCTTCAACGACTAGTTAGTAGTAGGTTCTATCGTGCATGTTAGCGAGAGAACGAACAATAAGTAATACGCGCACATGAAATTATAATGGGCAGTAAGACGGTGGTGAATTGACGATTACAGGTAGAGGCAGGCACCAGCCGGGCAAAAACAATGCCAGACGGAAGGAAGGAATGGCCGGAGAGATGCCACAGAGGGCGATGAAGGTAGAAGGGCACCAGCCAGGCAAAAACAATGCAAGAAGGAAGGAAGGATGGCCGGAGAGATGCCACAGAGGGCGATGAAGGTAGAAGGGCACCAGCCAGGCAAAAACAATGCAAGAAGGAAGGAAGGATGGCCGGAGAGATGCCACAGAGGGCGATGAAGGTAGAAGGGCACCAGCCAGGCAAAAACAATGCAAGAAGGAAGGAAGGATGGCCGGAGAGATGCCACAGAGGGCGATGAAGGTAGAAGGGCACCAGCCGGGCGAAAACAATGCCAGATGGAAGGAAGGAATGGCCGGAGAGATGCCACAGAGGCTGAGGAGGGCAGAAGGAAGATGGTTTGAGGAGGGTGAGAGGTGTCCAGAAGCTAAGGAGGGCGCCCAGATGTTGAGAAGGCCAAGATGAGGGTTGAGGAGGGCACTGGTGATGACGGTGAGCAAAAGTAAGGGGCGTGAGAAGCCCGCTACCGGAAAATGCGCACCTTTGCCGAAAGCGCAGAGGGCGTGGGAGGGCGACTTTGAGCGGGATACACTGCCGAATGCGTTGCCGAGCCTCCTACCGTAGTATACCTGAAGGTATGAGATGATTTAGGACATGATTTATTGCTGGTGTCGAGAATTATCGTAACTAAGCCACATAAAACTGAACCATACACGTGATCGCTCAGCATAGTAAGGCTGACTTATTGGGAAGGTCAGGTGCAAGCCGCGTCACCCGCGCGTCACGCCGCATCAAACTTCATTCATGCCGCGTCACAAGTAGCACATGCTGCGTCAGACCTCACCACCTCCACATGCCGCATCAAACCTCACCACCTCAACTGTTACACTGTCCATATAACTTAGGTATATTTCATTTTAGATCTGTCATAATAATTGATGTTCTAACAGTGTTCATCCTGACAGAATTAGACGTCGTACACTGTAATTGTCCATAGGCAGTAATAAATTTATTTTATTAAGGTTTTGTCTCCTCTGGGCTCGAGAAGAAACCCTTATTATCGCGCTCTTGTAAATTGTATCATGGCCTTTGTGAGTACTTTGAAATACGGAGTAAACTTGTTATAACCATCTTTTAAAAATTAATCAAACATGTATTCATCTTCTTCTATCCCAACAAGACAGAGAATCAAAATTATCCAGATCGGCCGGGTCCGCTGCTGAGTTTTGGGGACCTCATACCCTGCTATAGCCGTTCAGGTGCGTCATCCGACATATTCTCCTTGTGAACTCAGATGTGACAAATAGACCCGTTAAACGTTGATGTGCTCCACAGGCTCGAAGGGTCCAGAGAGGGAGGAAAAGAAAATAGTCATTGGCTTATGTATACCTAGTTGTACATGGCTCTGAGGCAAATAAAATAACAAAGGAATGGTCGTGAACTCATCCAACTTGATCTGGAAGTTGAATATAGAATATAGGAATGGCGCGTCAGTGGCCGCGTCAAGGCTCGTTAGTGCCGCGTCAAGGCTCGTCAGTGCCGCGTCACATGCGCGTCACGCCGCGTCACGACCGCGTCACGACCGCGGCAGGCGCGGCAGGACAGCGTCAAAATAGCTACGCCCAGATAATTCATACCAGGTGCCGAACAGCCTGACTTGAAACCTCAGCCGAACTCCATTCACAGTCTTCATATCCTTACCCGTCTTCCAGATCTCTCACTCATTCCTTGATCCTCATCATGTCCACCATACCACCACCATGTCTAGTAGCTCAAGAAGCCGATATATCAGACTTGAAAGCGAGTCCCTCCGTATCACCTTCGCATCTGTTTCATGATCCTCGCACTTTATGTACAATCATCAACGGAATGAATCTTCAAGTCCCTTCCGACCGCATTCCCGCTGGCATTCACATATCTATCAATTTTGACTCCCGGAGACGCTGGAAATCAGCCATCAGTGTCTCATTATCTGACGAACCTTAGCTGATATACATGATCTTCGGGTGTTCTCGCGTTTCCTACTCCCACCTTCGTACGAAGACCTGCAAGCGGCAGTACGCCAGGGTCCGGTCATCACCCTCATTTCCAGTAAGTACCCCTCGTTGTCCCGATGTCAAGAGAGCCCCATCATGTTCCTTTGCCATCCATTGCTCTCACAGATCTGAATATTCCCCGAGGATCGCTTCACCAGGGCCATACGACACGCATCTTGGACGAACCCAGCGGAGTCGAGGGTGGATTCAATAGTACTCTTGCGGATAACGTGGGACGAGATTATACCCCCATCGTCAACGTACTCGAGCATGTCCTTGAACTCAAGCACCGCTCCCGAATCTGGCTGTGTTCAACTGTGGCTTTCACTTTCATTCCTCTCCGTGCAGCTCACCCCTTTCAAACAAAGGCAGATCGTTCTGGGAAGGAGCCATGCCTTCAGGATCTCTATATCTACTCTTGCACGCCGACACTTACAGCTCTGATTAGATCTAGACACTTAATAAAAAAGCGCGTGCCTCCATCCTTCGTGGCGATTGGACAAGGTCAACCGGGCGCAGGGAAAAGCAAGGCGTTCTTGGCTGTTGACAGCGAGCCCGAGCTTGTCCATAAGCTCGTCCCTACGACGGCCAGCCGCACCACTATTTCTGGTGACGCAGCCACACGAGTAGGTGCACTCGAATCTTTGCAGCACAACACCTAGCTTGTCATGGTAAGCAGGACCACGCGCAACCTTACAATTCGCATCTTGTTATGAGAGACGAACATCTGAAGCTGCTCGATATCATGGGGGAGAAATTCTTGTCGACGTGCTATACCGCCGTTGGCGACGAGAAGACGCCCGACGAAGCGATTCACCTTGCACATGGCCTCCAGTTTTCAGGGTTCAAGAGCGTTGTTGGCACTCTGTGGGAGGTCGACGATACTATCGCAAAACACATTGTCAAAGCTTTCTACACGAATATGTTCGAATATTGTAGTCGTTTGGTAAATTCACAATTCTCTTTCATCCTGTTGTAAAAATGACCCTGATATATCATTGCGCTCCAGCTATCTCGTTCTTGCATACTCTATTGTGTTTTTTCCGACTACCAAAGCTTTGTGTACTTGACTCGTTTACAGCGTCGTCTTTTGTTCGGGTACTGGCTGGGCCTGTCGAGCTGACTCGCGCCTTCCTATCATACCCATCAAGTTTCAAGCATATTGTATGTCAATAGATACGATGATGGGTCGTCAGCCAGATTTCACCTCCCTGCACAACACTCGAGAAATATTTTCCTACACAATGCTACTAGTTGGTACATGTACAAGTTCCAGGAAAACAATCGAATTCATGCTAGTATCGGCATCGGAGTCTGCCACGAGTTTAGCATGGTATTTCCGAACGCTAAGGATGAGGCGTGGTCCCAGCACAAACAACTGCATGCTCGAGAAAATGTCAAAAGCACCATTGAGTATCATACCTGCCATATAATTCGTATTCTACAGAAATGATGAGCAGTGTTTGCAAAAACATGGCAATGACAGGGTGGCGCACCAAGAGCCCTGATGAGAGATAAGCAAACTGGAGGCAAGAGACGCAAACGATGCTAGCACGTGCGCAACTTGAGCAGAAAAAGATGGTCATATTCACATTACATGCTCACCTTGCAAAATAAAGCATGTGAGATTTTATCAGTACTCTGAAACAGTCTCTGATGGTCGATCGTGTGGATGGACCAAGTCGACGCAGGTCACGGAAGTGTTTTAGAGCAATCCGGACTGAAAGACACAATGTGAGAACCTCCCAAACGGTGCTGAGCATCCAGATCATCCAGATCAGAAGTTGGGCATCCCCCTGATATTTATTATAGCACATGTACGTGCCAGACAGTATCATTTCCTCTGATGTTTGTCCAATGAGTTGTGTTCTTCAATTGAACAAGTAAAGCTTACCCGTTACGGTACTTTTAAGTATTGTTGCTGTGATTATTGCGCAGGCAATGTTAACAGCCATGAAGATAGCAAAAAGGATGATAAAAATCATTCTGGATCGTTGATACATGGCATGCAATCGAGCAATCATGATGACTTGCATCATGTTTCAGTCGAGTCAACTCAAATATTGCAGCTCGGTAACTCACCACCCAACATGGCAGGTACAATCACATTCGTCGCATTCAGTGCATAGCTCACAATAATGCCTAAAACACCCAATTAGTGATCATCCTCGTACTAATAACAAACACTCCGACTCACACCTATTGAGTCATTATGTCGAGTCATGCTCAATGTTAGAATCTCACTCACCCCTACATATGAGTGTATCCATCGGATAGGAATGAGATGGTTGCAGAATACTACTTACTGCATCTGTCAGCGAGACCGATGACATAATTGCTGTGTGCCACCAGTCAGAAGGATCGAACACAGCGCATATGACACATACGCAGAACATAGACACTAATTGTTAGAGATGAGCTATTAGCACGGTGCCAATATCTTGGCCTCGATACATACAAAGGATATAGTATTCCAATATAGCGTATCTAGAAAATTTCGGAGTCAACACAACTGCCAACCATACTATAGCATATCATGAGGTACGAACAACCACATACAGCACGGTCATGAGAGACCAGCGTTGCCTCTGTCGCGAATTCATTATATTCTCCTGCCATGGAACTGTGTCACTCACCCAGATCAGTTCAATCTATAACATCATTCTTAGCGAGTTGGCTGCGCCAAAGATAACATTGACCTACCTCTTGTCTGAGTGTCAGCACTGAAAATATAATAAGAATATATCAGCGGTTTCAAAAACTGTCCTGCTCACCCCAATCGTATACCACTACAACGCCGGCAGCAACTGCGAAACCGCAAGTTGATGTCAAATTGAGAGACATTGCTAACAGAAACGACGAACCCGTACAACAGGAGTAAACCAAATTCGAGTTGATCATCGGCCACAAACTAGGATCATTCAAGACTACAGTCATATTCGAGGGATGGGTGTGAGCGAGTTGGAAATGTTGGTGGTGTGGTATGGCGATAGCGTTTATGATAGATATACCACCGTTCAGGGCTTCCATCGCAAAAATCTGCATGGTGAATTTGATCCCGTTTCAAGACCCATCATGATGATCAGGTGAAGTATTGCAGTGCGAAATCAAGCAAAAAGGAAGCCCTTGATAATCAATCTTGAAAAACATTTGAAATTGCAAACCAGTATAGCAAACGAATGGTGGGAGTTGGGTATGAAGCCGAATTGTGACTTCGAGTTCCTGTCAGCCTGAAGGTGCCATATGCATTAAACTGATTGATGAAATAAATAAAACAGCTGGTATGCACCTGTATGAAACTCGTTGACTACTAAATTGCAGGCAGCGCAAACTTCAAAGACTCCTTGTCTTTGAGCCATGCTACAATGGCAATATGTTAATTTGCTCTAACAGTGCTAAGCCCGGGCCATGGTGTACGGGGGCGTTCAGATTTCGGGTCGGAACCGATCAAGGCTCCGAGTTGGAACGGAGCTATATATAGTTATTACATACTAGGTGCGTTGAATTCTGTGTTTCTTATGTAATTCAATATTCAATGACCACAATGCATATGTGCCAGAGCATAACTTATTACAACTGCCTCAGGTGCAACTGTTTATTTTGTCAAGTCGCTCCCCAACTTGGTACATCCAGTGAATAATGATGGTCATGATAAAACACTCCATCACGACCGCGGTCCGCACTGCAAGCTAAGTTTAAACTATAACTAATTCGAATGATGCTGATGCATTCCTACTAGTAATATTTACACTGCCACCTTTAAGAATGGGGCTCATTCGGCTTATTCGCACTAAAAGCTAAGAAGACGCATGATGTGTGTGTGAAACACATTTTTTTGACCTCTAGATGGAGTATTCAGCTGCCAATATCGCAGCAGCGAGGAGCTTGCAGTTAACTAAGGTGTGTCTCCTTGTCGATACGAGGGCGAATCATAATTGACAAGTCATGTTCCATCAGTACATACACAGTGTGTACTGTCTAAACCTCTTACTATTTGGTCCTAATACAAATCAGTGTCGATGGTTACATTCTGGGTAGGGTTATTCTGCTCTACTCACGTCCGCTATAAAACTCACTTATCCAGATCTATGACTACGCATATTTACTTCACGAAGAGGTAACACGCTTCTTCCATGATACACCTCCGTTTTGATACCCACAATATGCTGTGCAAAGTGGACATTTTTACTTCGATCGCACTGGAGTAAGATGAAAGGCCTGTACATCGTTACACGATACCTCCCCTTTATCATTCTCGCCACAGATATATATAGTGCGTTCCGCTCCAGCACACATCGCCCCAATGATGAATTAAACTTGTTCTTCAGGGGGATTTACTCCGAATGAAAATGCAGATGTATGTGACGCGGCGGAGAGTAACAAGAACGAATGACTTATTGCACGATTCGCCAGAAATGCCTGGTGTTGGACAATGTTGAACTAGGTACGTGCATGGTACATTCATGTATGCACGTCCTTACCGAAGGCTACTACTTTCTTCCTACAGGTCTTAACCTAGTATTGGTCATTTTCTCCGAATGTATCTCTCGTTTCCCCATACTATGTGTGCGTCTCTCATCTGATTCATCCAGGGTTTTTTATCCTCAGAACATGTGCTTTGGAACAACAATAAAATCTTGCTCGCAGCCATGCTCTGCACCTTTTTCGTGAGTCCCCAACCCAATCACCACACCCATACTAGTGGTAGATGCATCAACCAGACTTTTATTGGGGCCTCCACCGGCCTTACCTTTGCTACTACTACTCCCACAACATGTACGCACTCTCACCTTATCTCTGGTGTTCCACGACCACTGAAACATTCTGTTCACTTTCACAGATCCGACTAGCGCGATCCCAGGCATTACAGGGTGCTACCAGAGTTCCACCACTTTCCGGTTCTTCATACCATTTCTTCTCTTTTCCGTGTTCGATCTTGGTGGGCAACCAGGAGCATATATGCACAAACACATCCTGACAGGTGTTCTCCTCAGTTCTCGTAATCCTCACGCTCATACGCGCCATACACAGCTGGCGGGTAAACCCAAATCGTCTGTACGTTGTCCTGGTGAACCACAACATAGCATATTATGCATGCGGTCTTCGTGAGTTAACACTTGCACGCGCCGTGTTTCCGTGCTCACCCATGGCCATTCTCTTCGCCGAAGTGTTCTCGGTGGCGAACATATTCACATCATTGCTTCTCCATGTACGTGCATTCCAAATACCTTTTATGACTGAGTTGTTGATGTTCTGCCACCAGTCCTCCATGTTGTATGAGTATGCACCTTCACACCCTGCTGCGTATTCCTACTGACAATCCTCGAAACGTACACCCACGTGCAGTTTCCAGTTCATGATCCTTGCGACCCTCGCCACGCGCATGCACCTCCATCTCTGGCAGACGAACCAACATCCACACAGCTCTAGCGCCCTAGTGCATATTCCAATGTCCGACATCTCATTTGCAAATCCCACCATGGCGTGATGTTTTATCATGTGGCTTATTCTGTGTCGTTCGTGGAGCGAGGCTTGGACCGTACAAGATGACTGGTAGGGGTGGGTTTGGAAGAGTTCGTTACATGTCCAACTTATAAGATGAATCTGTCACGGGGTGGGAAGTGGATCTGAATGGCCTTCGCACCTATCATTACGCGGCGACGGATTCAGGATCCAGAATTTGCGTGTGCTAGAGGAATCAGTGAACCCTTGAGTTCTCGACATCGTAGGTGCGACAACTATAGGTCGATATCATTCTGCCCATACACATGATCATGTATATACTACGAGACATTTGACTTGATCACACTCAGAGGACTAGTATGTGTCATGTATTATTCTCATCGTCACCCTTGATACTAGTACTTCGAATTCAGGACGCTTATTGTGGCGGATTCGTATTGTATACACACTACTTATTTTTACTAGGCATATATTATTACAAGCGCTCCGATCACCTTCGGATGTTTCCTATCGTCAATTACAGTAATAGATGCTTGTACTACAACTACGCTCACCGTCATCCTTTTCACCTCAGTCTCTGTTGGAAACAGCGCCCGAATGCCACGGCAGCATCGCACTCTCGACAGTGCGGTGTATAGTTGTCCACAGCAGAATTCTAAGGACATGTGTTCATCTGCCGTGGTGGTGATCACGCGAGCGTTGATGAAATATCTTCAGGTGGTGCGCATGTCCCACCAAAAATGAAAACAGAGACAGCAAGATCTGTTAGGAGAGATATCAGTGCGGCTGGGATTCAAAAGGAGACCATACTAATAGGAGACACGGAGATCGAACAATTGGAAAGCGGGTGGCGCTCAGCTGGAGCGCGCACGTGGGGTAGACGCGAATTGCTTCCGCGGGATCAGACGTTCCGTGCTTATATATATTAGAATACCGGATGAAGTCATTCCATTGATGTGTTTCTACAGGCTAATAGATCCTCGAGCAGCGAGTCTTGCTAGCAAATGGGTACTATAAGGGGTGAGCCAGACTAAAGTTCATCAGGAACTCTATCGGCTCCTTCCTGTACGTGTCCTGAGCAATGGTGGGCGGAGACCAAGGCCATTCACCAATCATCAGCATGTCCTTTGACTCGACCGTATATTGCGGCCAGAAGATGCCAGTAGGATCTCCGTTAGGATCAAGGTTGGTTGCGAATCTAATCAAGTAATCCAACAAGCTCCCTGGCCCGCCCCGCATCTCATCAATGAAGTCAGAACCGTGATACTAGAACGAAGTGAATAACCCCGTTTGAATGACCATTAAAATGCCAACGTACCGCGCCTAGCAACGGGACTGCCTTGAGACCTTTGCTGACTGACAAGATGGTTATCTCCTGATGTCGAACAAAGGGAAACTTGTACGCACGATAGGTCCAAATTTTCTGTTTCCCTGATCGCTCATGCAAAAGGAGCCGTCTCGGTGCTTGAAATACCGAATCTCCTTGAAAAGCAGCTATGCGCTTGAACTGCGGAGTTAGTCGGTTGAGCATCCCAGTTCCAAACGGAGATCCTGTGGTTGGGTCTTCAGGATACACGTGCAAGATGCCTTCGATCTCCTCATGCGTTGCATTGGGCGCCCAATATGTCTTCAAGTATTTATGGAATTGTTCGCTCGTCCTAAACGAGTTAAGTGAATCAGCGTTATCAACCATAAAACTATGAAAAACGAGTATCAGTACGTGATGTTGGCTGTACTGAAGGAGAAGGCTGTTCCCTCGTCATCGCAGTTGCCTGCATCCTCAATTAGCCGCATGCCATTTGATCAGAATAACGAAACACCCAAACCTGTGATGAATGGTACATTGGCAATTTTCCCGTCCTGGATGAGGCGCTGGAAGTTATCTGATAAAAATGTTCCATCCGCCCTGGGCATCCAAGCCAAAACGAGTGACTACCAAAATGACAGCCAGTCAATATCAACCCTTCCAACACTGAAACTTAATTAGAAACCTGGTAAGATGAGGAGGACGGCGTTTTGTCCACGGCAGCTTGAAGAACATCCTCGGGTACCGCTCGCAAACACTCCAATGTATCGCTCGACTCCTTGCACCCTGTTTCGTCAACAATAAAGTCGTAATAACGTTGTCCACGGGTGATATCGCCCATAGGTGTTGGGGATCCTGATTGCATAAATGCTGCGCGAAAGAGACCTTCGTTGTTACCATCATATGCAAGCATCTGCAGAGCGACTGATATTGCTCCCGCACTTTCGCCCCACCTTTATTGGTTAAGGTTCTTCCAGATTACACAAACATGATCAGCAGGGCCACTCACAAGGTTACCTTTGCTGGATCGCCTCCGAATGCGCCGATATATTTCTGTACCCAATGGAGGGCTAGTCGCTCTGAGGATAATTACGGGACCAGATAATGCATGATAAAATCAGTGTGCTTACGATCTCGAAGGCCTAAGTTTCCGATATCAGCCTGCTTGACTTCGTGGCTCGCTAGGAATCCCCAAGCTAATCCAATGTCAGTGGAAACGTATTTTACTCTCTGAGGCCACATACCACTCAACCTGTGATATGTCGCTTTAGAAAGAAAGTGCAAGGCAGAAAAAAATCACATACCGGTAGTTCATGCTGACATAGATAACTGGCTCACGCATATGCAAGGACCTGCTGACCGTAATATTACCAAATTCCCTGATATGAAACGTTATTTCGGTTCGTATTTCATTACAGGATACCGAATAACTTACGATCGGCTACTGCCTGTCTCGAAACCACCTCCAAATATGTACTAGAGCTGACCTTCAGGAACACCAAATCGGAAGGACTCAGGTCAGGGCTCACCACGACGACAGGCAGTTTCGACCCAGGAAGCATAACAGCAGGAGTGAAGACATTTAATGTGAGACCTATGAAAGAAATGAACAGGATGAAAAGCAGAACGTTAGATAAGTACTTACAATCTTCACTTGACGCAATAATTCCTCTCTTAGTTGATGACCCCTGCTGGAGGCAGGCTGGACCATAGGCAGCTGCACTGTGTTCACCTTCATAAGGAGCCAACGGATGAGGGACCTGAAAGCGAAGGCTCCCGACGCTGCGTGCATTCAGTTCATTGATTAAATGTTGAATTCGTGGTAATACTCACGGAGGTTGAGCAAATGGAATACCCAGGAATTGTGCCGTATCATCAAAGAATGTGCCGGTAAATATCGCATCATCCAACTTCACGAATGGTGCAAGATGTTGGAGGACCTGTTGCGTCCGAGACGTGCAACAGACTGGGCTGGACAGCGCAAGAAAAGCCAAAAATGTAGCAGACGCGAGTTTTTTCATCTTGTGCAGAAGAAATAGTGAAGAGGGTCCTATATATGCAGTAAGTATGCCTTTATTAGCGTGCTCATGCCTCATCAATGGTGGTGCAGCTCGGTTCCGGTGATGCGAGTAGTAGAAACCCCAATGACCCGAATTTCATGCGTCGGCAAAGGGTGTGCTTTCCGGGGATGTTTGTGCGCGCTGCTCCACAGTCTGAATGGTATATCAGCAAACCTGAAAATTGTTTGCGCACCTTCGGTCGCCGCTACCAATTCACTCGAATTCACCAGACAGAGTCGACGTAAGGTGACTCCGGATTCCGATCGCTGGCTAAATAATCTCGGAGGAGAGTCGATGCATCGAATAAACATCAAAACCTATGTCGAGAAATGGGAAGATTGGTGTCCGGTTACGGTTACCCCTGCAATGCCATGACTGCCTGAAATTAAGTACGTACCTGGTCACATGACGTTCCATGGTTCAACTGTCCATGGTCGCTGCTTAGTAAACACGGCGAATCCAAGGTAAGCGGCGTTGCATTAGAATATTTTAGTATTCTAACACTTCCTCAGGCATTATACACATGGTACAATTCTATGGACTTTGATGGGAAACGAGTGAATTGTACTAGCGAGGGATTGATTTGGGCTATCCGTACCTCAAGATAGCGGAAGATGCAATGGAAATGATTTCCCTGGCTTCGAGGGATGTTAGGACAACGGCAGGCACTCACTTCCACACCAAGATTTGCGATGTGAAAACGCTCCAGGGGAAAGGTTTTTGGTACATTGTCTTCGCCTCGACAGATCCTTATTGACCAGCGTACCGCCGCCAGAGCAAAAATACAAGGCTTTGAAGGATGCACTACGGAAGGATGGTCCGCACTGCTGGTTTCGAAGTTCTTGAAACACAACGTCAGTGACCTATGCACATCGCCAATGGAAGTAACTAACATTTATCCCATGGAAACCACACAGTCTCTTCGCATTGCATGAACTGCAACATACCTTCCAAGCCCTCGAATTAATTTATTGCGATTATTCCTGGACTTGTCTGAGGAATGGAGATCCGAAGATCCGGGCGAGGATCCTCAGGTATTAGTCCTTCCAAATCCTTCAATCGAAACCTGAAATGTTCACAAATGGTATGAAGTTCCCAATAGCCTACACAACTCCTTTACATGTTGTAATAAATTATAGCTCAAGCCGAATTCCTTTCCTCCTTCCTAGTCCGAGCTCTGTCTAAATTACCGGGAAGAGTTCAGTTAATAGAAAACGAGTCAGCCACGTCATCGATATGATGACTCCGACTTGTCCACACCTATCTCTCTTTCAAGCCCACCTCGGAATACCAATTCGTCAATACAACGACGAGCCTTTCATGCCCCCTGCAGAGTACCCGGCTGTTGTTCGTCTCTTATGTCAACCATCACTGTCAGTCGATGTGTCGTGGGTGCGCTCCTGGAAAGCAATGGTATGCCAATTCCTCCGCCAGAAGTGGTCGTAAGGTGATCGTTGTATTCTCGAACGTGAAGAATGAGACATGGTCCCAGAACAAACATCTGTACGAACAGGACAATTTCAATGACGCCATAATAAACATCAATTCCACCAGAAGCGAAGTTCTGTAAAATATATATAATGAGTAATAAGTATAGATATAGTTGGTTCGACGTACAGATATTCGTGGAGAAAGCGAGCCGAGGTTCAAGCAAGCAGCAGCGCAAAATCTAGCACATGCAGAACCTCAGGGTGATGATGATCAAAGTTCAAAGGACAAGCTCACATTGTAAAGTAAATCACGTGCATTTTTATCAGCGCCGTGAGACGGTCCTCGATGGCCCATCGTTTCATTTCACGGAAGTGCCTGAAAGCAAACCAGAGTGCAAGAGACAGTCCAAGGATCCCCCATGTAGCGTAAAATACCCAAGGCAGGGCTACTAGGAGTCTGGCCGAATATTGGGATCCTTCGCCAATGCACTGATAGGTGCCGGACAAGACAGTCTCCCCTGATATACATTCCATCAGCATGATGCGCATTGAGGATTTCGGGCACAGCTTACCATATGGAAAATTCATGCCTATTATCCCAATAACCAATCCACAGGCAATTGTGAGGACCATGAAGACTATCACCAGAAAAATGAGCATCTTTCTGGAGTGGTACATAGCATGCAGACGAGCTATGACGATAACTTTTATAGTACTCAGCCAAATCAATATCATTGAGGTACTGCAGTCAAGTATCTCACCACCCAATATGATATATACAACGAAAGATGTCCACGCTTGTGTGTAAGCGAGAATAGTACCTGAGAAATCCAGTTACAGATGAGCACCGGAAGACTCGAACAAACCTACAGCTTTTTCGGCGGTTAGATTGAGTATTCCAGTCGAAAATATCACTTACCCCTACATACGAGTATGGTCAGTTAAAGGGAACGGCGGGTATCGGTGAAAGAATACTCACTTTGTCTGTCAGTGAGATTGATTGGTTAGTCGCTGTTTGCGGTAGTGTATAAGATACAAACACAGTGTATGCGAGGATAGTACGTACATAGTATGTTGAGGCTGATCGTGCCAAATTGTGATCAGCACACTGACAAGTACCAGCTTATCAGACATACACGCAAAATATTATTCCAACTGAGCGCAGCTAGAATATTCTGGAGTCAGCACAGCTCGTCAACCACACCTGAAACATGAGCCACGTACAGCAAGATATAGGACCGTCATCAGCGACCAGCGTTGCTTCTGCTCCAAATTATTATGGATCATGTGGTTCGTCTGATATGGGAGTCTGCTCACCCAGATTAATTCAACCTACGAGATCATTATTAGTGAGATTAGTGTTGAGATGAACCGGCCTACCTCTTGTCCGATTGTGAGCGCTGCAGAATAACATGGAGGTGTCAGAGGTCAAATAATTCGCTCGCTGAGGATGAACTTGCTCACTCCAATCATATACCACTGCAGTAGAGGCTGCGACTGCAAAAAGATCGAGTAAGGCATCGCAAAAAGAATCCGACTCGTTCTCCACGAACCTATAAAATAACTGATAACACGATAGAAATAAATCAATGGCCACAGACTGGGATCATTCGAGGCTATGGTCATATTCAAGGGATTTGTGTCAAGGAGTGGCGAGCTTCAAGGTGGTGGATGTACAATGATGGCGTTTGTGCTAGATATACCACCATGACGGCGCTTCGATCGCGGATTGTGTATAGGAATGAATATCCTGTGCTGATGGAGTTGATGGACCTTGGCAAAGTGTTGTCGAATGAAACGAGGTTGAACAAGCGGAGGTTGTGCGAAGGGTGATGCAGTATATTTCAACTTGATGTTGATTGTGAAAAGCGGTGTCACGCGAAAGGCTATCCCTGAGGCCTGCAGGCCTGATTCCGGGCACCTGCAGTTTGTCATTCTCGAGATGTCCTTGCCACGCCTGCATTAGTCTCAAACTAGTATTATGTATCACTGGCAGGCGATGTGACCATCGAAAAGAGCCCAATATTCTCTCCACCTTGCGTGGCTCGCTGGGGCCGGGATCCGGAGGAATAACAGCTATTTATCGAGGTTACGAGGTTACAATGGCAGGCATCACAAATATAGAATGTGTTGATCAAATAACTCGCGCTGGGCTGATGTACAGCGCTTTATGTAACAAGTTAAAGCAATGCAAAATGCACCAGACTGAATTCATTTGATGCCAGAGCCTTTGATCAGCCTTAAGTACTAGCTAGGTAGTACTTGGACCACCCATTAGATTGTGAAGGTGATGCGCGAACTCTCAGTTAGCGGCTATACAGCGGCGAGAACGCACGGCGCAAGATAAGACCTATGGTAACTTGTCATAATCATTACATTATGTAATTTGATAGACCAATGGCTCAATTGCCGTTCCGGCAACACCCGGTGACCTTCGGTGTGCCTGTACATATCACCATATGCTGCATGACTGTTTTTTGTTTAATCTTCCTACCGCGCCAACGCTTCACATTCGCCGCCACTGAGGTCATTTGATTATTGGGCACAGCTTCATAATGTATCCACAAATAATCCAATGATCATTGGATGTCGCACGACAACACCACGAGGGAACCTCCTGCAACCGTACCTCGATGATTGCTTCCATCTTTTTGTGGGCTTCTCGAAATGAATTACTGGGATATAAGCGGTCATTTCATGATCAGCCGAACACGTACGTGACTTGTCCCAGTGTCTCTGTGCGTGTTTAGAGACAGGAAACGATGTCAGGTGCAATGTTCTCTTTGGTTAACTACTTGGCTGTCGCATGTTCAGGAGGCTGCGAGACAAGAAGTTTCTAATCCGAATCTCCAAAAATGCCATAAGTTGCCAAGTCCCTCCATATGGCGATCAGCGCCCATTCCTTGAAATACTCATTCTATTGTATAACGTGAACTTCTCTATCATTAATCCTTTTTCGTCATCAAGGATGGATATAAGGGTCGCAACCATCTATTACTTTCATCGTGTTCGTACAAGCCAACTGTGATATCGCATCCTACACTCATAACGGTGCGCTGCTCTTGCATCCTGCCGCTCACATTCGTCTAACAACCTCCCCGGGCCCCATAGCAGATGGCACGGAAACTCATCTCATTCCCAACCTTCGCTATCTTGCTGATCGCTTTCGGTTCGTATCTGATCATCATTTACGCCTCCACTTGAATCAAACTTCGTTCAGCATCGCTTCTTGCGCATGCAAACCCAATGCCCTTCTTTCCCATTGAAGCTAGCAAAGATGCTGCTCTCTCTGACTATGTCGTTAAGGTATGCGGGATTGTTCTTGTATTATGCGTTGTTGAATGACAAGTAATGCATGACTAGAATTAATAACAAACTTGAATCCGGATGCATCTTTGTCTACCACCACATAGTACCTATTCCGAATTTCTGTTGTTACCCGGTCTGATGGTGAACGTTCACCTTGGTGTGAACTTTGAACAATAATATTTTTAGCCGTAGTGGCCAATGTCATCTTTACCTTCCTTGCGCTTACCATACGATGATATGTTGACTTCCATCTTCTGCACCTTATGGTACTTCCGCTTTCGTAGCATTACTCTGTTGAAAATTGGTGCATTATACAATTTTAGGCTTCTTTGTGTGTTGTGTCTGCTCATTGCTGAGTAGCAACAGGTCAGACGCGTGTCCATTGCCTTCACGGTCGTCCCGAGCTCCGCTGTCTTTCGCTTCCTCTCATTTCGTACACACAAAAAAAAACGGAAACAACAGAGGGAGAAAGACGTACAAAGGGGGCACAATAAAAAAGCCCAGACTCCGAGGTGCCCTTTCCTAGCAGAAATAGTTATGGGTTGCGTCCTGGATTGATTATGTAGTTTGACCTAAGACCAAAGTAGTAATGACAATATTAATGTACTTATGTGCCTCGGACTCATAGATACAGTATGACTATTGCTACTACTAGTTGACTATTCGGGATAATACTGCCTCAGACGTCCAAAGGTGCAACTGTATCTTTGTCACTTTCCAGCTGGTAGTACATCTAGTGAGTGGTAAAATCTACATGCATCACGATCGCAATCAACTAAATTTGGTCCGCGGTATTTAGTACTATTTATACTGCCATCATGAAGTTTCAGCTCAGTTCAGCTCATTGTCCTACATAGGATACTTTTCTCAACGGACACAAATTGGAATCAAAAAAAAAAGTTTCGGCTCAATAGTTAAGAAGGTTCATGTCAGTGATGTGTGCGAAAGACGTCTTTTGACCTCTTTGAAATGGAGTATTCTACTGACGATGTCGCAGCAGCAAGGAGTTTGCAGTTCGCTAAGGTATGTCTCCTTATCGATATGAGGATGAATCATAACTCACAACTCATGTACACCAGTACATATATAGTGCGTACTACTGTCTGAACGTCATATTATGTGTCCTGATACAGCTCAGCGTCGATGGCTACATTCTGGGTAGGCTTCAACTCTTATCTATTCATGTCCACCGTCAAACTCTCTTATCCAGATCTATGATTATGCATGTTCACTTCATGAAGAGGTAATACACTTCTTCCATGATACGCCTTAGATCTCAGGCTGATGCACACAATATGATATACGAAGTGGTCATTTTTACTTCGATCGCACTGGAGCAAGATAAAATGCTTGTATATTGTTACAAAATACCTTCCCTTTATCTTTATCATCACAGGTCTATATAGTGCGTTCCGCTCCAGCACATATCGCCCTGATTAATTGATTAACACTTTTTTCAGCGAGCTTTACCCCGAATGAGAACCCAGTTGTATGTGATGAGGTGGAGAGTTAATGAGAACGAACGACTTACTCCATGACTTCCCCAGAAATGCGGGATGTTGGTCAATATTACCTCAGGTACGTGCATGGTACATTCATCTATGTACAACCTTGCTGAGGGCAGCCCACTTTCTCTCACAGTGCTCGGCATGATAGCAGCCACTTGCGCCGACTGTATCTCTTCTTCCTCCCTGAGATATGCATGTTGCTGATCCGATTCATCCAGGTTTTTTCATCATCAGGACATATGTGTTCTGGAACAAAAATAAAATCTTGCTCGCAGCCATCGTGGGGACCTATCTCGTGAGTTCCCAATCCACTCACAATACACAAGCTAGTGGTAAATCAATCAGCCAGTTGTGTCTCGTAGGATCCGTCAGCATTATCATCGACGCTACCGCCTCCGTAGCATGTACGCACTCTCACCTTGCCTCTGGTGTAGCTGAAACATTCTGTTCACTTCCACAGATGTGACTAGCCCGATCCCGAGCATCACAGGGTGCTACCAGAGTTCAACCAGTGACCGGATGTTTATCCCATTTGTTCTCTTTTCTGCGTTCGGAATGGGTAACTTGGAGCATATATGTGTACCAACCGGCGCTGACAGGTGGTCTCCCAGGACTCATGATCCTCACGCTCATACGTGCCATACAAAGCTGGTGGAGAAACACAAGCCGTCTGTACATTGTCCTGATGAACCATAACATATTATATTATGCTTGCGTTTTCCGTGAGTTAACACTCGTACGCGCTATTTTTCTGTGCTCATCCATGATCATTCTATTTCCTGAAGTATTCTCGATAATGAACATCTTCACATCGTTGCTCCTCCAGGTACGTGAATATTCTAAAGGTCTTCTATGATGCGCCGTTGATGTTCTGCGCCGCAGGAAACCTACCAGACCGTTTTGGATGGGTATGCACCTCTGCATTCTACTGAGTATTTCTACTAATCACACTCGAAATGTACACCCATGTACAGTATCCAGTTCCTAGCCCTTGCGACTGTTGCCACACGCATGCACAATCATCTCTGGCAGACAAACCAACGTTCACGCGGCTCTACTAGCGACTTCGTTCAAATTCAATTGTCCGACATATCATCTGCGAATGTCACAGTGTGATGTCTTATCATGTGGTTTATCCAGTGTCGTTCATGGAGCGAGGCTTGGACCGTACAAGATGACTGGTGGGGGTGGGTCTGGTAGAGTTCGCTACGTGTGTAATTTACTGGATGAGTCTGTCGCGAGGCGGGAGGAGTATTTGGATGGCCTTATCTGTTTGACGACTGTAAATTTAGCTGTTGTACATTATCATTTATGCTACGACAAATTCGACTTGATCACAGTACTTTATCCGTGGTGACTCATAAAGACGAAGTTATGACACGGTACCGCCATGACATCACAGCGAACAAGGAACAGGAGCGCACTCATATCAACATGGTTGAGCCGAATTCTTACGTACAGTTTTATATATTTCATATTGCAAGATCATACAAGAAGAATCGCGTTAGCACACATCAACATCTATATATATATGAAACGAGTGGTAGTCAACTTTTTTCACCATCATTGATCACCACCCTCACTGGTAGAGTCAGATTCGTCTACCAGACTACCGTATCTTTCCTATCAACTTTTTTTCACCATCATTGATCACCACCCTCAGTGGAGTCAGATTAATCTATCAGACTATGGCAGGAAAAATACGGGGTGAAAGTGACGAGACAACAGGCTATTCGGGTCAGTTTTGCATGCTGCAATTCCAGGCGCCTCGCTGCCAACGCATGATGTCACCGGATCACGTATCTATCTTGGTCCGCTTAAAATTTTGAGGCAGTTCGATGTACATTGGTCTGTTATATACGTCTTGTCAGCGAGTGGAATTATATGATGTTTGTTTGAACTGGTGCGAATCTGTATTACGCTGCGCAGTACGTAGCAGCACTCCCAAGCAAAGCACTACCAGTAGTGACAAGTGATTGCATAACTGATGGGAACGTATATTGATACAGAAGTCCCTTGATGTTCGCTGCGCAATATTGATGTAATCAACACCTCTGGGCGTTGATAGTGCCCAAACCAAAGTTCTCTCGTCTCAGTAAGCAGAGAGTTACATCAAAGCCAAAGCATGTTCAGAACTTCACCAGCTTTCCCTCATATTGCAGTCAACAACCATGAGCTTGATTCGCTGACCAGAGGAACCCTGATGTAGGCCACGCGGTATGCTCTCACCTGTCTGCGTGACCTGTTGCACGCCTTTACCCACAGCCGAACCGTTACCGCGTTTTCGTGCACTAGTAACAACCCCTAGCACGCTCGCTAGGCACACCTTCCACGTAGCAATACTCCTCCCATTGCTCTCGCTCAAACGTGCGTGCTGACGAACGGTAAACGTGTAGAGATTGAGTAGTCTGCGAGAGCTTTCCAGTAAGAAGACCGGTACGAATCACTATCCAAAGATTATGATAAACGACAGGATGCCAAGAGGACGTACCATCGATCGCCCACTTCTCTACTTTACTCAATTCAATCTGCAGGATTGACGCGACCTCTGAATACGGCAGGTCATGCCCGATGTGTGAGAACAGTGACACAAATGATAGAAGACAGATCCGCCGCTCAAGCTGCGCTCAGTAGAGTTCTGCAGGCCCGTTAATGGTTTAAATGTGTGGTATTAATCATAATGAACCGACTTACCATATTTTTCGAGAATAGCGGGATGGCTTTCGACCGGTGAATGTAATTCTGGTAGACCACTATTCAAAAACAGCTGCAGAAGCGAGAAAGCCTCATGATCTTTCGCAGAGACAACAGCGTCCAACTTGAACAATGGATCAAAGTCGAACGAGGTGGGTGAGCACAACGCCAAGGCTATGGCATCGATCGCTGCAGATTGACTTTCAGGGGAAGAGGATGGTGACGAAGAGACGTAAGAAGCGTGTGATGATAAGCAGTTTCCCTGTATGAGTCAGATGTCAACCGCAACCTTGATCAGTCAAATGGAAGAATACGTACGGCTGGCCAGATTGTATGAATGCATCAGCAATGGACTTGAATAATTGACTGCGCTCTTCCCCAGAAATATCCAATTCTTGTAACAACTCCTCGACATCATTTCTGGATGAACGCAAAGTCTCGAGCTCTCCATTGTTGGCGGCGTAACATGGTGTAAATAGGTAAGCGGAGGACTGAGTTACGAGGAGCAGGATTGAAAAAATTTGATGTAATGTTTAAGAACTGAGCAGACAAGCCTGCATAAATGTGCTCAAAATTCAGTACTCGCACGCGGCACTTCACTGGTGAATGCTCGGAAGGTAATGAAGCAAGAACACCCAGGAGCGAGGAGACGCGATGTTGAATTTCCAGTGAGTTGGTCGGCCATGCCGTAGTGTTAGAAGGCGAGACGAGTCGGAGAAAAGAAGGTTGAAGTCACCCTCGATTTCTGCACTTCAAAATCAGATCTAATTTGCTGCAGAAAATGCTGAGGATCCCCAGACGCACCTTGTCCTCATCCATTGTCCAAGCTTTTTATCTGCTCCAGATATTCAGAGCGACTAAGCACTACCGCGGGTCTGAAATGCCGCGAGGAACCAAATTTGAAGCTTGGTTGGGGAGGCTTTTTGAACATCTGGCGTTTAAGACTTGTGGTTGTATCTGGACAGTTATGAGCGGTGAGTGCATGTTTTTGATAGGGTGGAGTGACTTGTATATATACGTTGAATCGCCCGAACACTGTGAGTCAGGCCTTCAGGTGGCTAATGCGATTGATAGCAGGAGGGGGCTACTTCAAGCGACGCAAGAATCTAATGTGACTCTATAAAAGCGTTTTTTGATTCAAATTACAAGGTGAATAAAACAGCACTATGTCTCAACTGTCTGTGCTGCGGGAGATGAAATTTGAAAGTCGGTCGGTGGCAGAAGTTGTCCGGAGAGTGCCGGCCGCAGGAAGTCTGATATCCATTGCAAAGAGGTTGGTTACTTCAAAACGGGACCTTGAAAAAACGACCACCGAGGTAAGTACTGGTACTAATAGTTATTGCGAGGTGCGTTCTGGATTAATTAATATGTAGTTTGACTAAAGACCAAATTAGTAATAACAATTTTATGTGCCTCGGAAACGAGTATGATATTACCGGTTGACTATTGGGGATACTACTGCCTCAGGCGGCCAAAGGTGCAATGTATCTTCTACCAAGTCGCTTTCCGGCTGGTAGTACATTTAGTGAGTGGTAAAATCTACCATCACGACCGCAATCAACTAAATTTAAACTCAATGGTCCGCGGTATTTAGTATTTAAAATTACACTGCCATCCTGATGCGTTGACCGCTCGATAGTTAAGAAGGCTCATGCCAATGATGTGTGTGAAAGACATCTTTTGACCTCTTTGAAATGGAGTATTCAACTGACGATGTCGCAGCAGCAAGGAGTTTGCAGTTCGCCAAGGTATGTCTCCTTGTCGATACGAGGATGAATCATAACTCACAACTCATGTACACCAGTACATATATAGTGCGTACTACTGTCTGAACGTCATATTATGTGTCCTGATACAGCTCAGCGTCGATGGCTACATTCTGGGTAGGCTTCAATTCTCATCTATTCATGTCCACCGTCAAACTTGCTTGTCCAGACCTACGATTATGCATGTTCACTTCATGAAGAGGTAATACACTTCTTCCATGATACGCCTTAGATCTGATACACACAATACGATATACGAAGTGGACATTTTTGCTTCAATCGCACTGGAGCAAGATGAAAGGCTTGTATATTGTTACAAGATACCTTCCCTTTATCCTTCTCATCATAAATCTATATAGTGCGTTCCGCTCCATCATACATCGCCCTGATTAATCGATTAACACTTGTTTTTTAGTGAGCTTTACCCCGAATGAGAACCTAGTTGTATGTGATGAGGTGAAGAGTTAATGAGAACGAATAACTTACTCCATGACTTCGCCAGAAATGCGGGATGTTGGTCAATATTACCTCAGGTACGTGCATGGTACATTCATCTACTATGTACAACCTTGCTGAGGGTAGCCCACTTTCTCTTACAGGGCTTGGCATGATATTAGCCATTTGCGCCGACTGTATCTCTCCTTCCTCCCTAAGATATGCATGTTGCTGATCAGATTCATCCAGGTTTTTTCATCATCAGGACGTATGTGTTCTGGAACAAAAATAAAATCTTGCTCGCAGCCATCCTGGTCACCTATCTCGTGAGTTCCAAATCCACTCACCATACACAAGCTAGTGGTAAATCAATCAGCCAGTTGTGTCTCGTAGGATCCGTCAGCATTATCATCGACACTACCGTCTCCGCAGCATGTACGCACTCTCACCTTCCCTCTGGTGTAACTGAAACATTTTGTTCACTTTCACAGATGCGACTATCCCGATCCCGGGCGTCACAGGGTGTTACCAGAGTTCAACCAGTGACCAGATTTTTATCCCGTTTGTTATCTTTTCTGTGTTCGGACTGGGTAACCAGGAGCATATATGTGTACAAACACCTGCTGACAGGTGTTCTCCCCAGGACTCATGATCCTCACGCTCATACGTGCCATACATAGCTGGCGGAGAAACCAAAGCCATCTGTATGTTGTCCTGATGAACCATAACATATTATATTATGCTTGCGTTTTACGTGAGTTAACACTCGTATGCGCTTTTTTTATGTGCTCATCCGTGATCATTCTGTTTCCTAAAGTATTCTCGGTAATGAATATCTTCACAGCGTTGCTCCTCCAGGTATGTGAATATTCTTAAGGTCTTCTATGATGCGCCCTTGATTTTCTGCGCCCCAGGACTCCTACCAGACCGTTTTGGATGGGTATGCACCTCTGGATTCCACTGCGTATTTCTACTAATCACACTCGAAATGTACACCCATGTACAGTATCCAGTTCCTAGCCCTTGCGACTGTTGCCACGCGCATGCACATCCATCTCTGGCAGACAAACCAACATCTACGCGGCTCAAGCGGCCTGGTTCATATTCGATTGTCCGACATGTCGTCTGTGAACATCACAGCGTGATGTCATATCCTGTAGTTTATTCAACGTTGTTCATGGAGCGAGCCTTGGACCGTACAAGATGACTGGTGGGGGTGGGTCTGGTAGAGTTCGTACGTGTTTAATTTACAAGATGAGTCTGTCGCGGGGCGGGTGGAGCATTTGGATGGCCGTATCTATTGGACGACCGTACTAGTTCCAGCTGCTGTACATTTATTATCATTTATGCTACGACAAATATCACACACAGTTATCCATGGTAACTCGTTATGACAATACTGACATGGTACTGCCATGACATCACAGCCAGCAAGGAACGGGAGCGCACTCATGTCAAAAGGCCTGGCCGCATACACACCCTTGGACAGGCATAGCGTATCGATTTTCTTGGTCTTCCATCAGATACCGTTGTTCAGAGGTTAAGCGGGGTTTGGCATGGACAAGGGGTATATTTGATTTTCTGCATACGTCGTAAAAGTAATTTAGTTGCCGACTGGGGTCTATTCATGCCTTGTGGCTTATCGATAAAAGTCCGTGTGCAGGGTTGGTTTTGAGAGGTTTTGATAGCGCGGAATACCATGTTAGCTGCATTTTAAAGGGAGACATTTGAATGAAGTCTTCTGGGTATTTGAGTATGGAAGCCTCTTGTTGCATTTGCTGGAATGCCATTCTCTTTGCCGAGGCGTCTGTTGGCAAACAAACAAGTCACTATAAACTTCTGACTCCGATGTATCTCCGAATTACCAAATTGTTGATCGGTCACGGTGATGCTGTTCAAAGTGGGGTCGACCTAAATGCACCCAGTGACATCATTTACACTGCCGAAGATGACGAAAAATATCATCGTGACTGCTGTATGTGTTAGCTTTTTCATTTCCATCGTTTCAGTTACTTACTGGATCGAATTATAGTGCAAAACGACTTGGCACTCACTGATTCTCTTCCGTCTGTTGTGTGCCCAGGGTTAACGGATATAAACCAAACTTACACGCTTCAGTAAGCCCTTAAAATTTCTTCCGAGGTAATATTATCCGCTCCTTTCCAGTCAGCGAATGCCGATCTACTGTCATTGATTGCTGGAGTTGCCGGACATCAGCCGATCAACTCGCAGGGACTTATTTACGAGGAGCACGATCGGGGATACCCTGTATTCCATCTATTCTCGCAATGGTCCAGGTCACATCTCAGCCGCTAGTGATGTTGAACGATATCTGGATTCATTTATTACTGCACTCCATGACGAAGTAATGTATCGCTAGTTTAGTTATTCGTTCGACTTTTGTACCTAACTATGTTTGAACATTTTTGACATACTTTTTTCGGCTCCAGGTCTCGGACCCTTGCTGAACCGAAACCGGACCATTATTGGACCGAACCGATGGTCCGGTCCACGGTTCTTCAGACTTCTTGAACCGAACTGATGATGGTTCTCTGAATTTCCTAGAGAACAACTGTACTTATCTTTTATCAAGTCGCGCTAGATCTCCGGCTGGTACGAGCAGTGAATGATAAAACGCTTCATTACGGCCACAGTAAACTAAATTTAAACTCGAACTAACTCAATCATGGTCCCCGGTATTTACACTGCTATCCTGATGCGCTTAAAGCTCAATAGCTGAGAAGGCTCATGATGTGAAAGACATCTTTTGACCTCTTTGAAATGGAGTATTCGATTGACGATGTCGCAGCAGCAAGGAGTTTGCAGGTCTCCACGGTATGTCTCCTTGTCGATACGACAATGAATCATAACTCACAAGTTATGTATACCAGTACATATATAGTGCGTACTACTGTTTGAACGTCATATTATTTGTCCTGATACAGTTAGCATCGATGGCTGCGTTCTGGGTAGGCTTATTCTCGTTTATTCATGTCCGCTGTAACTCCCTTATCTAGGCCTATGATTATGCATGTTCACTTCATGAAGAGGTAATACGCTTCTTCCATGATACGCTTTAGATTTGATACACACAATGTAATATGCAAAGTGGATATTTTTGCTTCAATCGCACTGGAGCAAGATGAAAGGCTTGTATATTGTTACAAGATACCTCCCCTTTATCCTTCTCATCACAGATCTATATAGTACGTTCCGCTCCAGCACACATCGCCTTGTTTGATTCATTAACATTTGTTTTTCAGTGATCTTTACCCCGAATGAGAACCTAGTTGTATGTAATGAGGTGGATAGTTAATGAGAACGAACAACTTACTCTATGACTTCGCCAGACATGCGGGATGTTGGCCAATATTAGCTTAGGTACGTGCACTGTGGTACATTCATCTATGTACAGCCTTGCTGAGGGCAGCCTACTCTCTCTCGCAGGGTTCGGCATTCTATTATCTGTTTGCGCCGAGTGTATATCTCCTTCCTCCCTAAGATATGCATGTTGATGATCTGATTCATCCAGGGTTTTTCATCCTCAGGACATATGTGCTATGGGACAGAAATAAAATCTTGCTAACGGCCATCTTGGGCACCTATCTCGTGAGTCCCCAATCCACTCACCATACATAAGCCAGTGGTAGATCCATCAGCCAGTCGTTTCTCGCAGCAACCGTCGTCATTACCATCGACGCTAACATCTCCGCAGCATGTACGCGCTTTCACCTTCCCTCTGGTGTTCCATGATAACTGAAAAATTCTGTTCACTTTCACAGATGCGACTAGCCCGATCCCGGGCATCACAGGGTGCTACCAGAATTCAATAACCACTGACCGGATTTTTATCCCATTTCTTCTCTTTTCTGTGTTCGAACTGGGTAAAACGGTGCATATATACGTACAAATACGCGCTAATAAACATTCTCCCTAGGGCTGATGATCATCACGCTCATACATGCCATACAGGGCTGCCGGAGAACCCCATGTCGCCTATACGTTGTCCTGGTGAACCATAACATATTCTATTATGCTAGCGCTTTCTGTGAGTTAACGCTTGTACGCGCCGTTTATCTGTGCTCATCCATGGTCATTGTGTTTCCTGAAGTTTTCGCGACAATGAACATGTTCACATCGCTGTTCCTCCAGGTGCGTGAATATTCCAAATGTCTTCTATGATGCGCCGTTGACTTTCTGCGCCCCAGGACTCCTACCGGACCGTTTTGAATGGGTATGCACCTCTGCATCCTACTGCGTATTCCGACTAATAACACTCGAAATGCACACCTACGTGCAGTTTCCAGTTCCTGACCCTTGCGTTTTTTGCCGCGCGCATGCACATCCATCTCTGGCAGACAATCCAACATCCACGTGGCCCTAGTAGCATGATTCATTTGTCCGACATGTCATTTGTGAATGTCACGGCGTGATGTCTTGTCCTGCGGTTTATTCAGTATCATTCATCGAGCGAGGCTTGGAACGTATGAGATGACTAGTGGGGGTTTGGTAGAGTTCGTTACGTGCTTGATTTACAGGATGAGTCTGTCGCGAGGCGGATGGAGCATTTGGAGAGCGAGCTATGTGTAAGATACATGATGCGCAAGAAACAATCGAGTAACAGGGTTTCTAGATGATTTTATGACTGACGCGAAGTAGGAGGACGACCAAAGTAAAATCCACAGCAGCAACAGGTAACTTCGTAGGAAACTTCTTCCCTGCCACCGGTTGACTGATGTGTTTCTGTTGGTCGTGCTTGAGACCCTTGTGCCCCTGCCGGCGCTTGAGATGGTTGTGCCCCTGCCAGTGCTTGAGATGGCTGTGTCCCTGCTGGTTGACCTGATTGCGTTGCACTGTCGGCCTGGTTGCTGTTCGTACGTTCCATAGCTGCAGCCGCTTCCTCATCAGTTTCAGGGACAATGCCATATCTCTGCAGTGTATTATAATGCAACGAAATTGGAGGGACGACGAGTGACTCACATTTTCACTTGAGCAAGAGAGACACCGACGGCGTGCGTGGAATGTCCTCCAGAAAACGACTTGAGGTTGAAATTACAGTGTCGGCACCGTCGTTCGATTGGTTGGGATGCATTTGAAGGTTGCGTGCCGAAATGTATGGAACTGAGCAAACGACGCCAATGAATAAGGGACGATGGGCTTACGGGAGGAGCTGCACGACGAGATGCATCATCTAAATCGTCGCCAAAGGAATCATTGCCCTGTATCTCGGTGTCAGGCTGGGCTGGACGTTCCTAGTAAAAGGTGAGATGCAGTGTGAAAGAGAAGCAGAAAAGACTTGCCTTTAGCTTTGCATTTCCATCATCTGCACCCTAAACAGTGAAAACCGTTAGAGAGGGAAATTAGACAAGAAAGCGCATACGCACGACAACGTTTTTGAGCATCGCCTCCAGATTCCACACGTAGATTTTTTTGTCTAGTCCAGCACTGGCAATGTATTTTCCATCGGGGGACAAGGCAAGAGCGAAGACTTGGTCATCATGCAAGAGTGGATCTCCGACTGCCTGGTTAGTCTTGAGATCCCAGATACGAATGGAATGGTCGTATGATCCGCTAACAATATAGCTTTCATTAGGAGTAAGACAGAGCGATCTGACGGCGCGGGTGTGACCCCGAAGAACAACGAGATCCTGTCCATCAATCACCCGCCATTTTCGAATGGTTTTATCAAGTGAGGCAGAGAAGATGTGTGCGCCGTCCTTGGACCAACACAATGATGCCACCCAGTGCTCATGTCCCTTGATCTCGATAAGCAGCTTGCCGTCCCCTGACCATATGCAGATCGAACCGTTAACCCCACCGCTCATGAACTTGTCGCCTTTTGGAGAGTATTTGACAGCATAAACCCATCCATGACTGGTCTCTATGGGTGGTGCTATTTGTCGACCAGTATTCGGATTCCAGCGTCGTATGGTGCCATCTTCAGATCCACTTGCTATCTCCAGGGAATCGGGAGACCAATCGAGGCACGTCACTGGAGCATTATGCCCCTCCCACGGGTCGCCAATCATGCTGCCCTCCTTTATATTCCACATCCGCAGTCTGCCGTCTTCACTCCCACAAATGACCGTTGTTTCATCCGGAGAAACTACCATCGAACCTAAACCTCCCCCGTCGCTATTCAGAGGTTTTCCCACTGCCTCTCCGTCTCTTTTCCACTGACGAATCGAACTATCGTCAGACGCGCTCATTACATTGCCACTGGTACCCAAGTAGGCAAGGCTCCATATGCAATCGGAGTGACCCTCGATGACGCACTCCGGCATCAAGCTTCCCGCTGGACGTTCTGGCTTTGGTTTCTTCCACGACGTGGTCCGAGTGTTGTGGTCGACAAAGTAGGACCGACCCAGTGGTGAGATGTGCCATTCCCATCCAGGAACAGCGAGATATCCAGGATCATCTATGGTCAACAGTGAGTTCGTCGCTCCTTATCGCCATTTCATCCCTCACCTAGTCGCACTCCTGGTAAAGGTCGGTTCCACGAGGTCATCACGAGCGTATCATCTTGATATCCTGTTTTACCATCCGGCATCTTGAACTGTTGCCACATAGGAGGAAGCGCTTCATTCCCGCCTGATTCTAATTGAGCAAGCTGGTAGGTATTACAAGGTAGCTGCTCACCTTCCCAAAGCGCACCCTGGCGGCGCTGTGCACCATATGGCGGTGGATATTTCGACCGATATATCAATGAGTGCAATGGCGTTTCTCCTCTTCTCGTTGACATGTTTGACTCAGCTTCTTCGTGTTACACGACAAGGACGTCGTGTTGTACAGACAGACTGGACAGTGAAATACTGCGCAAAGTCGGTAATTGAGAGGAAGGAGAGATACGGGGCAAAAGTGTCGAAGACCTGCTATTTGAGTCAGTTTTGCATGCTGTGGTTGCAGGCGCTGTGCTGACACCGCATGTCAATGGCTACGTAACCACCAGATCAAGTACTTACCTTGGTTCGGTTCAAATTTTGAGGCAGTTCGATGTACATTGGTCTGTTAAGTACGTCCCGTCAGCGAATGGAATTATATGATGTTTGTTTGGGCGGGTACATACACATATCGAATTCGTACCTTGTGCATAGCGCGTAGCAGCACTCCCAAGCAAAGCACCACCGGTGGTGACTCGGACAAGTGATTGTATGACCGACGGGAACGTATATATACAGAAGTTGCTTGATGTTGGCTGCGCACCATTGCTGTAATCAACACCCCTGGGCGTTGATAGTGCCCAAATCAAAGTTTTCTCGCCTCAGTAAGCAGAGAGTTTGCATCAAAGCCGAAGTCATGTTCAAAACTTCAGATGAACTTCACCAGCTTTTCCTCATATTGCAGTCAACAACCATGACCTTGATTCGCTGACCAGAGGAACCCTGATGTAGGCTACGTGGCGTCAACCTGGACGCTCTCACCCGTCTGCGTGACCTGCTGCACGACTTCAAACAAGACGCCTCCCATTGCTCTCGCCCAAACATGCGCGCTGACAAATGGTAAACGTGTAGAGATTAAGTAGTCTGCGAGAGCTTTCCGCAAGAAGACCGGTACGAATCACTATTTGAAGATTATTTGAGATAATTATAAACGACGAGATATCAAAAGGACGTACCATAGATCGTCCACTTCTCTACTGGACTCAATTCAATCTGCAGGATCGACACGACACTGAATACGGCAAGTCATGTCCCACGTGTGCAAAACCCAGTGCTTGAGGCAATTGCAAATGACAGAAGATGGATCTTCCGTTCAAGCTGTGGTCGGTCGAGTTCTGTGGGCCCATTAATGAGTTCAAATATGTGGCATTAATCATAATGAACCAACTTACCAAATTTTTCGAGAACAGCGGGATGGCTTTCGAACCATGAATGTAATTCTGGTATGCCGCTATTCAAAAACACCTGCAGAAGCGAGAAAGGGTGGTAATCTTTTGCTGACACAACAGCGTCCAACTTGAACAATGAATCAAAGTCGCACAAGGTGTGCAGGTGCAATTCTAAGGTTATGGCATCGATTGCTGCGGATTGACTTTCCGGAGAGGAGGATGGTAATGAAGAAACGTAAGAACGCGTGTAATGATAAGCAGTTTCTCTGTATACAGTATGAATCAAATGTCGACCACAACCTTCATCAGTCAAATGCAATAATACGTACGGCTGGCCAGATTGTATGAATACATTAACAACGGACCTGACTGCGCTCTTTAAGATATCCTATTCTTGCAACCACTGCTCGACATGTTTTCTGTATAGACGTAAAATATCGAGCTCTCTATTGTTGGCGGCGACTTTTAGTACCCTGGTGTAAGTAGATAGGCGGAGGGCTGAATGACGAGAAGTAGCATTGAACAAATTTGATATACTGTTTAAGAACTCAGCACAGCCTGCATAAATGTGCTCAAAATGTAGTACTCACACGCGGTACTTCACTGATGAATGCTCGGAAGATGATGAAGTAATATCACCCAGGAGCGAGGACACGAGATGTTCAATTTCCGGTAAGTTGGTCGGCCATGCCATACTGTTAGAAGGTGAGACTCGGAGAAGAGAAGGTTGAAGTCACCCTCGATTTCTGCACTTCGAAATCAGATCTAATTCGCTGCAGAGAATGCTGAGGATCCCGGGATGCACCTTGTTCTCATCCATTGCCCAAGCTGTTCGTCTGATCCAGTGGAGCAGTGATATTCAGAGCGACTGATGTTTTGAAGCACTACCGTGGGCCGCCAAGTAACCAAATTTGAAGCTTGGTTAGGGAGGTTTTTTGAGCAATCTATGATTAAGACTTGTAGTGGTGAAGAGTTGTATCTGGAGCGGTGAGTGCATGTTTTTGATGGGGGTGGGGTGATTTGTAGATATGCCCAACACGAGTCAGGTGGCTAATGCGATTAATAACGGGAGGGGGCTACCTTGGCCCTCCGCACTGTGGGTAGTAAATCCAATGAAATTCATTAGGTAAAATCAGGTGATAATGCAATGAAATTCATAGTACAAGGTGCTGAAATCGAGGTGCTGAAAGTTCCGATTTTTACTCTGAAATTTCAGTGACATTTGCGCTGAATTTTTACTCTGAAATAATGTGCTGAAATTTTGCTCGAAAATGACAAAAATGAATTAACCACTACTGTGACACGTCACACTAATCACATAACATAGTGTGTCATGATAGAACCCATTTAGAATTTGCCAATGGCCGGAATTGAACGGATGACTGTGTCCTAACGTACATAGTGTCACTACTACTAAGCCATGACATCCTTGATAGGCTTAACTACAATCCCTAATATATACCACCCTTCTCCTACCAGTGACAATGTAAAGCTAGGCATCCTTCAAACTCTCGTTCATTATTTGCCCCCACCTGCCACTCTCTCTTATTTAATAGCTCTGTGTACCATTACTGCAGCCTGAGCATATTCCGGTGTTATTGTAATTGTTATAATTTGAGCCCCTTCAGTGACAAATTCTGTATTATACAGGCCACCTGACCTCCATAATATCCCGTATGAGACGGGCCAGCTGATCATGGGCCCATGTTGTGTATATTCTCAATGATGATGGATGGGCCGGGACACATATTATTTCCGATGGAGACAGGTGGGCCCATGTATGCCAATGATATATATATCCTTAATGTTGACAGATGGGCCGGGGGAATATGATCATTCATGGAGATGGGTGGGCCCATCTGGGTAATATGTAGAGTAGGATATTATAGACAGCTGGGCTGAAGAGAGATGTAAGGCAAATATTGTTATATAGACGGGCGGGCCGACGTGGGTGTATTACATATATGGGTGGGCCGAGGTAGGGGAATATTACATAGACGGGTGGGCTGACGTAGGGTGTATTCCATATACAGGTGGGCCGACGTGGAATGTATTACATATATGGGTGGGCCGACGAAAGGGATATCAAATAGACCGGTGGGCCGAGGGTGCGATAAAATATTTATTACATAGACAGGTGGGCCGAGGTGGGGAATAATACATAGACGGGCGGGCCGACGGGGGTGTATTACATATATGGGTGAGCCTAGATATGTTCCATCAAGACATACAGCTGATGTAGCCACCAGCGAATCAAACACATAGGATACATGTACACTATGAGTGCATATACCTACCATCGACCACCAAATCTAAACCCCTAAGCACAAAAACATGAATCGACCATGTGTGGCATTGACCAATAATCCAGGACTGAAGTGGAAAAACCCCACACCTGAACCCTGGTGTGCAACAAATCCTATTTCTAAGCATGGACACCAGAAGCACAACACTCACAAAAATATATATGTCAAATTTTCAGTGCCAAACCCCAAACCGAGATGTACCAACCCCCGAACCCAGAGACTGCCGGGTCTCGGGTATCGGGTGTCCGGAACTCGGAACTTGGGAGAATTTGGGGAGATCAATACAATTTAATTTACAATCGAGTTGATTGACAACACATTGACTTACCCATGTTTGCAATATATTTTTGTTTAGACATACCAAGTTCCGAATTCCGGACACCCGAACCCCGAAACCCGAGACTGCCGGGTCTCGGGTATCAGGTGTCTGGAACTCGGAACTTGGGACAATTTGGGGAGATCAATTTGATTTGATTCACAATCAAGTTGATTGACAAACACATTGACTTAACTATGTGTGCAATATATTTTTGTTTAGACATACCAAGTTCCGAGTTCCGAGTTCCGGACACCCGATACCCGAGACCCGGCAGTCTCCCACAATTCCAGGGTTCGGGGGTTGGTAAAATGTGTATGAATATATGAAAGGTTGAATGAAACATTTTTGAAAGATGTCTCATATCAAATGTTAAGTCCCGAGTTTTGAATTTTGGGATTCAGGACTCTGGGTTTCAGGACTCGGCACTCCCGAAACCCGGAAGTTGAAACTTGGGACTTGACATTTGATATGAGACATCTTTCAAAAATGTTTCATTCAACCTTTCATATATTCATACACATTTTACCAACCCCCGAACCCTGGAATTGTGGACTGCCGGGTCTCGGGTTTCGGGGTTCGGAGGTCCGGAACTCGGAACTCAGTATGTGTAAACAAAAATATATTTCAAACATGGGTAAGTCAATGTGTTTGTCAATCAACTCAATTGTAAATCAAATTTTATTGATCTCCCCAAATCTCCCCAAGTTCCAAGTGCCGGGACCCCCGAACCCTGAAACCTGAGACTGCCGGGTCTCGGGGTCCGGGGGTCCGGAACTCAGAACTCGGTATGTAGAACAAAAATATATTTTAAACATGGGTAAATCAATGTGTTTGTCAATCAACTCGATTGTAAATCAAATTTTATTGATCTCCCCAAATTTCCCGAGTTCCGAGTTCCGGGACCCCCGAACCTCGAGACCCCCAAGTTCCGAGTGCCAGGACCCCCGAACCCCAAAACCCAAGACTGCCAGGTCTCGGGGTTCGGGGGTCCAGAACTCGGAACTCGGTATGTAGAACAAAAATATATTTTAAACATGGGTAAATAAATGTGTTTGTCAATCAACTCGATTGTAAATCAAATTTTATTGATCTCCCCAAATTTCCCGAGTTCCAAGTTCCGGGACCCCCGAACCCCGAGACCCGGCAGTCCACAATTTCGGGGTTTGGGGGTTGGTAAAATGTGTATGGATATATGAAAGGTTGATTGACACATTTCTGAAAGATGTCTCATGTCAAATGTCAAGTCCCGAGTTTTGATTTCCAGGTTTCAGGACTCCGGGTTTCGGGACTCCGGGCTTCGGGACTCAGCACTCTTGAAACCCGGAAATCGAAACTTGGGACTTGACATTTGATATGAGACATCTTTTAAAAATGTTTAAACCAACCCTTCATATATCCATACACATTTTACCAACCCCCGAACCCCGAAATTGTGGACTGCCGGGTTTTGGGTTTTGGGGGTCCCGGAACTCGGAACTCGGAATTTGGTATGTAAGACAACAAAAATATCTTTCAGGGTTCAGGGGTTAGTGAAATGTTTATAGATATACGTAGGTTAATTCAAACATGTCTGAAAAATTTCGTTCATCTCAAATGTCAAATCCTGAGTTCCAGGCTTCGGGACTTGGCACCCGGCACCCAGCAGTCAGGGTTGGGGGTTTGGGACTGAAAATTTGACATTCGGGTGTTCAGGTTTCGGGTGATATCTAAATCAACAACTTCGAGTTCTGCCAAAGCGTGAAACTTGAAACCCAGTGTGCAACATGTTGATTTTTCATTTATATCACACAAATCATCGAGTTCCAAGTGCTGAGGGCTGAGACCCGAAGCCCGAGACCCGAAAATATGTACACAACATGTCCATTTTTCACTCACTGCACAAATCACCGAGTTTCAAGTGCCAAAGCGTGAAACTTGAAACCCAGTGTGCAACATGTCCATTTTTCATGTACATTACACAATTCATTGAGTTCCGAGTGCCAAGTGCCAAAACCCGAAGCCCGAGACCCGAAAATATGTATATAACATTTCCATTTTTCACTTGTTGCACAAATCACCGAGTTTCGAGTGCCAAAGCATGAAACTTGAAACCCAGTGTGCAACATGTTGATTTTTCATTTATATCACACAAATCATCGAGTTCCGAGTGCCGAGGGCCGAACCCCGAACCCCGAGACCCGAAAATATGTACACAACATGTCCATTTTTCACTCACTGCACAAATCACCGAGTTTCAAGTGCCAAAGTGTGAAACTTGAAACCCAGTGTGCAACATGTCCATTTTTCATGTACATTACACAATTCATTAAGTTCCGAGTGCCGAGGGCCGAGACCCGAACCCCGAGACCTGAAAATATGTATGCAACATTTCCATTTTTCACTTGTTGCACAAATCACCAAGTTTCAAGTGCCGAAACCCGAAACTCAAAACCCGGTGTGCAACATGTTCATTGTTCATTTACATTACACAGATCATTGAGTGCCAAGGGCCGAATCCAAAAACCTGAAGCCCAAAAACATGTATGCCACATGCCCATCTACTCATTGCACAAATCACCAAGTGTTGAGTGCCAAAACCCAAAACCTGGTACTTCAAATGGACATGGATTCTATATTTGTATGTATTATCCATTGATGTAGGGTTGAAATAACTTGGGAATTGTATTTGTCAGTGCTCGGTAGTTGGTAGTTGGTAGTTGGTGGTCGGTAGTCAATATACAATTTTCAGTATCTTGCCCTTGCATCCATGATCCAACCTTTTAATATATAATGAGCATAGCTTATATTCTTGCTTCTTATGACCAAGATCAGCTCACAAAGGGCTGGAGTTTGTGAGCTAGTACGTGTGTATACTTGTCATTTCGCCTGATAAGGGGCCCATGCCTTCAAAACATTGAATCTTCATAATCAGAAACCTGGGGTACATTTCAAATATCTTAAGTATCATAGACATAAATTTACAGACAAATCAACCAAGAATTGAGTACTGAGGAAGTGAAATGGGTAAGAAATTGAGTGTGGGAAACTTCAAAGACCCAAAGCATCGAAAATGGTTAGTTGAGCAGTGGTAGGACTTTAATGCTGGGTCAACTCATATTTTCACTATATCCCTTCTACCCACCCCCTACCCTCAGGGCAGTAGGCAGTATGGGTTCCTTGGGTAGTTTACGATCTATCCTACATATTTGTAATGATATTTTCGGCCTGAATCATATATAAATGTGACTTTGTATAAAAGATGTCTATTGTCACTCTCCACACATATGTCATTTTGCCTATCATTACATCAATCCTTCATGAATATTTCTAAGCTTTTAAGCTATTATAATGGATGTATATGGGTGTTATTCCAGGTCTCTGATCACATCACAGGCTTGTTATGTTGGATATCTCGACATAATGTGCAAGTCTCGCTATTAATATTCATTCTTTTATCTTTAGACTCACTTACTGCACACATGTATTTCATTTGTCATTATTGATGTTTTGGATTTCTTTAGCTTATATCTTGGTCACATGGTAACCAATGGACGAGAAAAGACTACAAATAAACTCACCTAGACTCGGACTACAACCTTCATTAAGCTGACTACTGATTCCCAGATACCGAGTATCAAAACCAAATACTGAGTACCAATTACCATGTACCGAGTACTGCGTAATGAGTAACAAGATAACCAATTGACAAGAAATGACTACCACTACACTCACCTGGACTTGGACTACAACCTTTGGTAAGGAAGTTAAGCATAATAACAACTTTCATTTTTTCATTATTGCTGATGTTTTGCTGAATGACAAGGAAAGACTACCAAGTCACTCACCTTGACGTGGACTACAACTGTCATTTTTCATTATCATTTGCCTATATTGACTACCAAGTCTCGAGTACCAACCACTGACCACCGATCACCGAGTGCCGAGTACCGAGTACTGATAGGGAATAGTGTGGGTGAACCCCGGGGTATGAGTAGCACTACCCCCACCCATACCCCATGATATACCCACACCCACCTTGTGGGTGTGGGTTTTTTGGTGGGTATCAGGGAAAAACTACCGAGTCTCAAGTACCAACCACTGACCACCGATCACTGAGTGCCGAGTGCTGAGTGCCGAGTCCCAAGTACCGAGTACTGACAAATACAATTCCCAGGTTATTTGAGCCCTACACCAATGGATAATACATACAAATACAATTTGTGTCCATTTGAAGTACCGGGTTTCAGGTTTTGACACTCGACACTTGGTGATTTGTGAAATGAGTGAAAAATGGACATGTTGTGTACATGATTTTGGGTTTCGGGCTTTGGGTCTCAGCCCTTGGCACTCGGAACTCGATGATTTGAGTAATGTAAATGAAAAATCAACATGTTGCATGCCAGGTTTCGAGTTTCGGGTTTCAGCACTCAAAACCCGGTGATTTGTACAGTGAGTGAAAAATGGACATGTTGTGCACATATTTTTGGGGTTCGGGTTTTGGCCCTTGGAACTCAGAACTCGATGACTTGTGTAATATAATTGAACAATGGACATGTTGCACACCCGGTTTTGAGTTTTGGGTTTCAGCACTTGAAATTTGGTGATTTGTGCAACAAGTGAAAAATGGAAATGTTGCATACATATTTTCGGGTCTCGGGCTTCGGGTCTCGGCCCTCGGCACTCGGAACTCGATGATCTGTGTAATGTAAATGAACAATGAACATGTTGCACACTGGGTTTTGAGTTTTGAGTTTTGAGTTTCAGCACTCGAAACTCGGTGATTTGTGCAACAAGTGAAAAATGGAAATGTTGCATACATATTTTCGGGTCTCGGGGTTCGGGGTTCAGGCCTGTTACCTCTGCGAGTAGCAAACATTTGAATTACTGAGTCCCGAGTGCCGAAGCCCGGAACTCGATATTCAACACAACACTTAAAACAAAGATATTCTTGTCCAGTCCCACATATCAAGTCCCGAGTTCTGGGACCCCCGAACCCCGAACCCTGAAACCCGAAACCCGGCAGTCCACAATTTCGGGGTTCAGGGGTTGGCAAAATGTTTATGAATATACAAAGGTTTATTCAAACATTTTTGAAAAATAGTCCCTGAAACCTGGAATGCAGGAAATACTCATATATCCATACACATTTTTGACCCCCGAACCCCGAGTGCCGGGTGCTGGGTGCTGAGTCCCGAAACCCAGAGCTCAGGACTTGACATTTGAGATGACATTTTTCAAAAATGTTTGAATCAACCTTTTGGATATCCATAAACAATTTACCAACCCCTGAACCCCAAAATTGTGGACTGCCGGGTTTCGGGGTTTGGGGGTCCCGGAACTCGGGACTCAATATGTGGGACTGGACAAATTGGCACTTGGTTATTTGTGTGATATAAATAAAAAATCAACATGTTGCACACTGGGTTTCAAGTTTCATGCTTTGGCACTCGAAACTTGGTGATTTGTGCAGTGAGTCAAAAATGGACATGTTGTGTACATATTTTCGGGTCTCGGGCTTCGGCACTCGGCACTCAGAAGTTGGTACAGTTGACCCAAATTTGGGTGGTCGGAACTTGGCATCTCGTAGGGCAACACAAGCTTTGCACCGCCATGTCAGGAGATCACCTGCTGCTCCAGGAACTCGGTAACTTTGATTTATTACCTCCTCTGAGTACAGTTGACCCAAAGGTTGGTAATCGGAATGTGGCTTCTCGTACAGCAACACAAGCTTCGCACCTCGGATTCCAAATTCTGCAAGACAACCTGTGCACCATCAAAGGCCATGTCAGGAGATCACCTGCTGCTCCGGGAACTTGGTAACTTTGATTTATTACCTCCTCTGATTTGGTTGATGTACAACTACCTCAGCTCCATCATGTCTACAATTATGATACACATGGGCCCACCCATCTATATTTTATACCACCCTCGGCCCACCTGTTCAATTAATATGCATCTGGGCCCACCCGTCTAATACAATATTTTATAATACCCTCGGCCCACCCATCTAATTTAATATGTGTCTGGGCCCACCCGTGAATGTGATAACAAGTACCTACCCATCTATCTCATACACATCTACCTTAATACACCCATCTGCATAATATCCAACTACCTCGGCCCACCCATCTACCTAATATTCATGTACATCAGCCCACTCATCTACTCTATATATTCCCTGCATGGGCCCACCCGCCTCCATCGGGAATAATTTGCCTCCCGGCCCATCCGTCATAGTTGAGGATATTTTTATCATGGGCCCATGGTCCGCTGGCCCGTATCATATGGGATATTATGCATGTCCGTTCCCTCGTATTATACGGAGATAGGTCACTGTAATATGTGATAATTTATAAAGATGCTTATCTAGATTCATGCCGCACAAGAGTCAGTGCCAGACCGAATTCATAAACAGGTTTCCCGCCCTCCCAGCGGCTCCACCTGCTTGAGTCCCTCCCCACACTAATGCTCAGACCAGCCCAACACAATCAGGTTGTGCCTCCGACCCTTCATAAGCCAGACAAAGCTGGAGAATTGGATTCATTGGAAAATAGCGCTGAAAGTAGTGCTGAATTGGATTCATTGGAAAATGGTGCTGAAATTTGGTGCTGAATTGGATTCAGCACTCCAATGAAATTAACTACCTGCCATTTCAGTAGAAGTTCCAATAAAAATTTCAGCATCAGTACTTTTTCCAATGATTTTGATTGGAATCACTATCCACAGTGTCCGCATAGGTTTAAACTCAGATCATATGATCTCCCACTAGTGTTTACACGGCCACTTCAAGTTGATGGGTTCACAGCTCATTCATCATAAGAGCTAAGAAGGCATATGGTGTGTATGTGAAACACATTATTGACCTCTACATGGAGTATTCGACTGACTAGATGGACAGCATTTCTGGAAGATTGCTAATTGGCCTTTTGGTAGCAATGCTGTACTATAAGAGCCTAAATGTGTAGTACAAATTGTTGATCAAGCAACAGCCCACACATATTTCACTGCCCATCAAACACATCAAAGGGCAACTTCCAGCCCGTGCTCAGGTTGACCACTCTCTGCAGAGGGTGCAAAGCTGCCGCTGTCTCGAACCTCTCAAAGTCTTCTTGTGGGAGTTCAAATACCGGTCGGATTGAGTGATACTGCCTCACGAAAGTCTGGACTTTCTCATCTGCAAGGTTCTCTGCGATGCGAGAAGGTGTCATGCTCTTCAGCAGGATGATCATCTATCAATTTGGAATGGTGAGTTATGACACAATGCTACAGAGATATCGACATATGTTGCGCTGGACACTCCATGAGATAATAACCTGAGCTGAAGTGATCCCAAGTTTGCATGTGATGTCTTGAACCTGTAAGAGTGCTTAGACGACAAAGCCTCATCCTCGTGACTAGAAATGGTACCTTACAAACAGAGACTTGCCGATTTGCTTGTCATTACCTAGGGGAGAGTATACCTCGAGAAGAAACCCATTTTCCTTTGAGCACTACGTATTACTCATGAACGTTGAACATGAGCACAAGTGTCTACATGTATGAGCTAGAAATATACCTGCAACACTTCAGGTTGAGGGTTCCAAAAGTTGAGCTCAACTTGATTGACAGCTGGCTGGTACTTCAGATTGTTTGCCATCAAATTCTGGATCCTGAATTGTAAACAAGAGATTTGACTAGACTATAAAGTAGCTGTCGTGCAGATTCTACGAACATCACACAATGTGACAAGTTACTAGTCAGTAGATCCATTGATGGATATCCAAGTTGTACAAACACATGTTTGAACAATCTGTGTACAATTTGAGCAGGTAGTATGTACTCGATGCTGCGCAAAACCTGACTTCAACGTTTCAATGAGTCGCCTTTCAAGCAAACATCAAGCTCCCCGCGCAGAAGACCATTGTGCCACCAAGAGTTACATTCCGGAAAACGGGGCCAACTTCCCCGGTGGTGTTGTCAACACGTGGCGTGGATCCAGGGAAAGCAGGGAAAGGGAAAGGGAAAGGGAAAGGAGGTGCACTAGTAGAGATGGATCTGAGTGTGTGGGTGATACTTGTGGTGTCGAAGATTGATTATGAGAGTAGTTAGACACAGGTGCGGGGGAAAGATGGTTCCAAGTGCGTGGGTGATAGTTATAGTGGCGAATATTAATTATGAGAGGAATCAGACACAGGTGCAGGGCAAGAAGAGTTGAACTGAGTGTGCGCATGCCACACGTCTTCCATCCTTCATGACTGATGTGAAGCAGGACGACGGAGACCAAAGAAAAATCCGCAGCAGCTCACTCCTTCATACACAAAGTCTTCCGCTCCGCCAGTTGAGCCTTGTGCTTGTGGTTGGATTGGTTGGACTGGAGATGGTTGTGCCCCAGCTGGTTGACCTGATTGCATTGAACTGTTGGCCTGGTTGCTGTTTGTACGTTGCATAGCTGCAGCCGCTTCCGCATCAGTTTCAGGGACAATGCCGTATCTCTGCAGTGTGTTGTAATGCAACGGAATTGAAGGGATGACGAGTCACTTACATCTTCATCTTGAGCAAGAGGTACATCAACTGTGCACATGAAATGTCCTCCAGAAAACAACTTGAAGTTGACATTCCAGTGTCGGGACTGCCGTTCGATTGGTTGAAATGCATTTACTACAGGTCGCGTGCCGAGATGTATGGAACTGAGCAAACAGCGCCAGTGAATAAGGGACAATGGACTTGCGGGATGAGCTGCACGATGAGAAGGGTGGTCTGATTCGTTACCGAAAAAATCATTACCCTGTATCTTGGTGTCAGGCGAGAAGGGTCAAGAACAAGAAATCACACTGACATATCTTGCCAGCCCAGTTCTTTTGGCCTGCTGATTAGATGCAAGATGGGGGTCAAAGGACAAGACATATGAGAAAAGGTGGGGTTACTCACAATTGGTGGGCGCACAACTCTTGGTTGGGCTGGACGTTCCTAGTAAAAAGTGTGATGTAGTGTGAAAGAGAGGTAGACAATACTTGCCTTGAGCTTTACATTGCCTTCATCCTGAGTGAAAACCGTTAGGGAGGAAAATGAGACAACAAAGCACATATGTACCACAATGTTTTTGAGAGCTGCCTCCAGGTCCCATACATGGATTTTTTTGTCTGGTCCAGCACTGGCAATGTATTTTCCATCGGGGGAGATGACAACAGCATAGATGCTGTCATCATGCAAGAGTGGATCTCTGACTGCCTGATTGGTCTTGAGATCCCAGATGCGAATGGAGCAGTCGTAAGATGCGCTAACAATATAGTTTTCATTGGGAGTAAGACGGAGTGATCTGATGTGGTGGGTGTGACTCCGAAAAACAATGAGTTCCTGCCCATCAATTGCCCACCATTTTCAAATGGTCCTATCAGCTGAGGCAGAAAAGATGTGTGTGCCGTCCTTGGACCAACACAAGGATGTCACCACATCATCATGTCCCTTGATCTCCATAAGCAGCTTTCCGTCCCTTGACCACACACGGATCACCATGTCTGCACCGCCGCTCATGGATTTGTCACCTTGTGGAGAGTATTTGACGGCAACAACCCATCCGTGACTGGTCTCTATGGGTGGTGCTATTTGTCGACCAGTGTCCAGATTCCAGCATCGTATGGTGCCGTCTTGCGATCCACTTGCTATCTCCAGGGAATTGCGAGACCAATTGAGGCTCCTCACTGCGTCATCATGCCCCTCCCACGGGTCACCGATCATGCTGCCCTCCTTGTAGAAGTATCTAGACCTTAGGATAGGATTGAATATAATATTTAGACTGAATTATTTGTAACTACTTTATACAATATATATACTGTTTAAATGGTTATTCTATGTGTCCAATCCGAAAACATTTGTTTCGAACTTGTCTTTCCTCTGCGCTGCGATTACTAATTGACACCGCTCCGGCTATTCCCGGGAAAGTCGGTGTTCCCTACATTATTCGTCTATGTACATATTAGTAAGCCTTTTACTCCTGTGCTTGTACAGTCATCATGTACGTCTAAGTCCAACACTCCCCTGTGAGCACAGTCCACCTTCATCTTCCCTCTCAATTCCCTAAACCGTGGTGCCAGCAACACTTTCGTAAAAGCGTCTGCAACATTTTCGAGCGTCGGACAATATTTGAGTTGGATGGTGCTGTTTTCGACAAGGTTGTGGATGTAGTGATACCTTATGTCAATATGCTTGGTGCGTGCGCGGAATTTGTTGTTTGATGCTAACGCTATTGCTCCTTGGTTGTCACAGTAGGTGGGGATACATTCATCCATCAGCTCGTATAGTTCACTGATGAGAGTCTTTAGGTATAGGATTTCGCGTGCTACCAATGTCAGCGCAATATATTCTGCTTCGGCGGTCGATAAAGCAACTAGCGACTGCTTTCGCACGCTCCACGCTACTGGAGATCCGTGCAACAGGACAATATAGCCTGATATTGAATGTCGATGGGGTTGGCTCGCCCAATCAGCATCTACAAACACTTCTAAACCTTGCTTTGTGGTTCCTAGGGTAAGTTTTGAATTCTTTGTCCCCTTTAGATAGTGTATGACTCGTTTAGCAGCTTCCCAGTGTGCACTAGCCAGCTCTCGCATGAATTGCGAGAGTATTGAAATGGTGAAGGCTATATCTGGATGTGTGCTTGTTGCAGCATACATTAGCGATCCAATGGCCTGTTGATACGGTACATGTTGTTCGGGTATTTCAGGTTCGGTGTCTGGCGAATGGTCTGATGATTCTTTCGTTAGGACTATTCCTGTTTCCATTGGAGTCTGCGACGTTTTTGCATCCTTCATCCTGAACCTCTCAACTACAGTGTCGATGTACGCTTCTTGCGACAACATTATGGTCTGTGCCTTTCAGTCCCTTTCAACCTTTAGTTCTAGGAGCCAGGTAAGCTCTCCTAGGTCCGATATCTCAAATCGTTCACGAAGCTGATCTTTGAACTTCTGGATGTGCTTTAGGTGTTTCGACATGACAGCCATGTCATCAACAGAAACAGTGATAACGGTATGTTCTTCTCCGGCTTGTCGATAGTATACGGCTTGATCGACTTGAGAGCGCATGAAGTCATTACTGAGGAAAAATTCTTCTAGCTCCTCGGACCATTCAAAACCGGCCTGCTTTAGGCCATATAAGCTACGCAATAGCTTTAATACCTTCCCTTTGTCCCCTTTATTCAAGTATCCTGGTGGCACGCGCATATATATGTCGTCGTTGAGTTTGGCATTGAGGTAAGCACTTTTAACATCGACTTGATGTATTTCCCAGTCGTGCTTAGCTGCCATCGTTAGGACAGTACGAATTGTCATCATACTTGAGGTAGGTGCAAACATTGACCTGCACCAAACTGGTTCGGTGCATGGACGACTAACACTCTCCTATGAGCCCTATACCCTATGAAATCATTTTTCTTGTGATCTGAAGTCAGACTGAGGCTAGGGGAATATTTTTCGCTTTTTTTCATTTTACGAGATTATACACAAGCAGACTGAATATTTTTGTACATTTAATTCTGCGATGAGTTGTGCTTAGTCAGCCATGAGGATGACTCAGAAGGATTCTCACACATATCGGGTGACTGTGAAAAATATGTTTGCATAAGATTACCCTGTGGGAAAGCTTACTAATTGCCAAACACGCGTCCTATGTCATTATGCTACCAATCAATTCACCAGCCACAGATTTCACAAACATATGTACACAATATGTAATCATTTCTCACTCTTGTCTAGCTGAGTCATCAAGGGTCACCTGACCCATGGGCCATACACAGCTCTTGCTGACTCATCATTATACCAACCAGAGTTATGAATATTTGCTTTTGACCGTGTAACTTGGTACTATCGAACTAAAGTTACAACTTTAAGTACGAGAAACTAGTAGTATAGCCACCAAATTTGTCTATATAAGGAGCTGTTTCTTGCCCAATAAAAAAGAGGACAAGTGCCACTTTTACCCTCTCAGAATAAAATTGCGAGTGAAGTGTGAATCAGGCAACCAGCAAGTGTAGTTCAAGGTTGGAGCTCACTGTGCTCAGCAACCAGCACAATACTTCTGAGCTCATTGTGCTGAACATCTAGCACATACCTTGAGCTCACTGTGTCTGACGACTAGCAAGACTAGTTTTTCTTTTTCTGTTTTCTCCTGATTGTCTGTCTGAATTTCTCTATTTCTTTTTGTGTCTTGGTCTGTGTCTGTGTCTCTCTGAGATTGTCTCTGTGATTGTTTTCTTTTCTGTCTCTGTCTCTTTGAGAACGTGTCTGAGATTCATGACTGCGAAACTAACATCTCTGTTTCTCTGTTTCACTTTCTCTCTGTCTCTCAAAGTATCTGTGGTGTGTTGGTGACTGTGTGTACTAACCATCTCTGTGATCACTGTCTCTGTGTGTTGTGATCGTTGTTGCTAACAGTCTCTGTGATTGTGACTGAGTTAGCATTTCTGTTGTAGTGGTCTGATTGTGTTGTTGTTTTTTCCTATCAACTTTCTCTCAAGTATCAAAGTTTCAGTCTCATTCTTACCCAGCAGTCTGGTGTTGTCTCTTTTGTCCACTAAAGACTTAGGATAGTCTTGTGGGGAGACTTTAGGTGTTGACAGTGAATCGCTGACCTCAGACATCTGCATGTTATACTGGGCCAGAGTGGTCATTTGCGGGCTAGGCTTTAGCTATTGAAAGGGGACTTGGTACTGAAAGCCAAGGATGTCCGTTCCTGAGTCTGTTTAATACTCATTGTGAGTTCCTTGACAGCAGGTTCAATATTTGGCTAAGAGTGCTACGGTAGCTTTGACTAGGTCTGACAGTAGTCTCACCTGTTTTGTTCTTGAGGGTCATTACCATTGTAACTCCATACAACTTGCTGTGCTAAGTTTGTGTACAAATCATTGCTGCTGTGTGAAGTGTTAGGAGGAGTGTCCATTTGTGTTGTGTCATCTCTATACTGTTAGTGTTACAAGTAACATCGGTCACGTGGCCCCCCTATCATTTTCCCTTCATCCTCGCCTGCACCACTCTCCGGCTTGTCCTCCTCTACCGCTTATCCGTTGACCGGATCCTCGGGAGCATTCCCGTCCCTCGCCTCCCTCACCTCGCACCAACGTGCGCACGTGCCTTCGGGCTATGACTCGTCTCTGACTCGTGCCACCAATGTGGCTTTCCTTATCTTGGTCTTATCTTTCCTTTGACTCATGCGTGCTGCGCATTGTAACCTTTACCGTTGGCTCGTTCCAACGTTTCTCGGTCTCTTTCCTCATTCGACCATCCACCACTAATCTGGCATTGCTACCAGCAGTACCTATACCATATCCGTTTCCCCTTGACCCTTACCCACTGTACGGTATGCTTGCCCTTAACCCTCTCCACTTAGTATAAGTAGTCGGTCACCCTGTACTAGATTCCCTAACTTGAATCTACTCAATCTTCCCTCGAACATACTTCTCTCTGAAGCCCCTCAGCTTCAGTCTCTAGTATCTTGCTCTTAGGTGCTCGTTGCGCCTAAGTCTACCTCGACCGACTCTCTTAGTCTGGACACTTGTGTCCTGACCTTGAGACGACTTCAAAGACACCCGTCTTAGAAGTCACGTGACAGCGCGTCCTTGACATCCGCCGACGTGCGCGTCGCCGGACTCACTCGCATACCGGACCCTTCCGGTTACGTCACGAACGCTAGCAGACGACGTCCCTCTTAGGACTCTGCATAGCAGATCTATTTGAGTCCGTAACAGTTAGGGTGACTGTGTCTCTTGATATTTTTGTTGTTGTTGTTATTGATTGCTGATCAATCGGGTTCCATTTCTGTTATTGTTGTGTTTCATATCCATACTGTTGGATTGACTGTTGACTGTTTGACTGTTG